>JACJUY010000401.1:192543-223464 GCA_014220935.1 Platorchestia sp. MABIK
CCGACTGAAGTGTGAGGCAGGCGCGTGTATCAAAAAATGGGTGTGAACAGTTGTGGGCGTCAAGCGCTGCAGCAAGCGCGCGTCAAGCGCTTGCTCAACCCTGTCGTTGCCCCAGTGTAAACGGGCCTTTAGAATGTTGACCGGGCTTCCTTCCCTCCTCTCGGCCTCTAGGAGATCTCCGTCTGTAACTCTCTCCCGAATTTCCACGCGGCCGCTGTCCTTTATTTACTTTTACTTTTGGGCGCGTAGACTTTCGTAGTTCCTCTTCGTAGTTACTTCAGTCCTCTTTCTCCACTCTCCCTCTTGCCTCTCGCGTGTATTCGTCAAATTTCTTTTTGGTTTCTCTCACTCTGGACTCTCTTTCTTTTTCGCGGGCAGATGTCTCACTGCTTAGGCTGATTTTCGTGGTGTAAAGTCTTCCTGTGTTGGGACTTTCACACACCACTTCCGTCTCTCTCTGAGTTTCGTCTCCAGTCACGGACCACCTTCTGATCTGACCACCGTTTCCTTCACTGACTCTTCCTGTCGTTTTCTTCTTGCTTTGCTGCGGTTCCGTTGCCGGTTCCAGGTCATCTGCACGATTTCTTTTCTTACTCGTTGTTAGTTCTATTTTATCCTGGTTGATAGGTGTTGTTCGCAGTGGCACAGTGGTTAAGGGATCGGCCTTGCATGTTGGAAACGAGGGTTCGTATCCCGGCGCTGGCGCGGCGATTTTCCCCGTTGGGTATAAGGGAAAGCTCAAGCACAATACCCCACTCAACCCAGATGTCGGAAATGGGTACCGGCTTTACGGGGGAACCGTCATGGTGTCCTATATATAGTGTTAGTTATATGACATTTGAAAAACCAATGCTCAAGATCATATGTATCAGGCTTGATTGGAAATAAAGCATCCTAAGATGCCGATGTTTGTTTTTTGTTTGTTACTGCCTTGCTGTAATTCATTGAGAAGTTGGGGTGTCGGTAATTGAATAACACTCTGGCTTGCCCCTTCGACACGCGCTCTCTACTTTGAATAACCAGAATTTCCTCTTCCATTACTCGCAGCCGACAGTTCCTCGTTCCAGTTATATGTCCCTCACCGCAGTGGTAACACTTACTTTCTTCTGATGTGCATTCGTCCATTTTATGGCCAGCCAAGCTACACTTAGGGCAGATTTGTTCCCCTTGGCAGTACTTCACTCCATGGCCATACTCCTGACATCTTTTGCACAACATTGGTCTCGGCTTAATTTCGTAAACTTGTGATCTGGCTTGTTCTCCAGATACATCAATGTAATTTGGTAGGATGGGTTGCCTGAAGGACACTAATAAAGGTTTTGCGAGCTGGTTTTTGGGTTTTATCCATGTTGCTTGGACTACATCCTGCGCGCCGCATTTTTCCAAGAGACCTGTCTTAAATACTTCAAAATTGTTTAGGTCATATTCATATACGTAGACGAGGCCTTTTCGAACTGCAAAGTCGAGATTCTCTTCCACGGTGACCGGTAGCTCATTTAATTGTCGTAGCTGCTTCATTTTACGGCTTTGTATTGCATCGCACACTTCTACGGTGAACACAGTTTTACTGCGGGATCTAATTGCAGTTGGTTTGCTTCCGAGATGTGGAGTGATGCACTTCTCCAGCACCCATGGTGACATTTTCCCTCTGTGCGCTTCATTCATTTTGTAGTCGAAATGTGTTATGAATTTATCAGGTGGTGGTACTCGCTCGGTTTCATGCACACCCTCTTTAATTTGTTTTGCCCTAATTAATGTTACCTTTTCTTTTTCTATGATCTGCAACAAACTTCTTTCTTCCATTTCTTTGTGACACTGGGTGCTGCCAGCTGCATTGGGTCCTCCACAGTGAGCACACTTCAGTTGCTCAGAGCTGCAGTTCGGGGAGGAATGGCCCACCTCAGCACACTTCCTGCAGACAAAGCGAGGTGCTGCGGCATCGCTTGGCGGTGTGTCCGTACGCCTGACAGTTAAAGTACATCATTGGCTTACTATTAAATGGGTATACCTTGGTGTCTTGTCTTTCTCCGGGGATATAGATGCTGTATGGAACTGTTGGTTGCCGGAATGTTATCAAAAAAGCTTGCGTTTCGGGGTATCTTGGTTTAATGAAGGTTGCTCTGGTTACTTCCTCTACGTTGTACTGTTCCTGCAGGCCACACTTGAATTCTTCGAGATCAGCCATGTCGAAGTCACTGATGTATATTAAGCCGACTGAGTGGTTAAATCGGCCGTATTCTGTCGTCTGGCACGGTGCACCTTCCACGCAAGTCACGCCAACAATCCTTTCCGCCTGCACAGCGCTTCGCACCTCCACCATCATCATCTCTCGGCCCATGCTGAATATTCTTATTGGTTTCGCTCCAGTGATCTCTTTGATTTTGTCAATGATGTTAAATGGATTGATAGTTCTCTTCCTTCCTGTTTCAAATGTCATTGAGAAATACTTTGGGAAATATTGTTCAACGTCCCTCACAACTAGGGGCACGTATTTCTTTTCTTCTTTTCTTGGGTTTCTTTCCTTTTTCTCCGTTAGTAGAACTTGTCTTGCAGGTGTGTCCGATTGTGCCATCAACACTTCCTCGATTTGCCTCAGTCGTCCCTCAATCTCACTCACTCCACCAGCACCACTCACTCCGGCAGCTGTGGCTTCTCGACTCTCCGCAGACCCATCGATCATTAAAGCAATTGCTCCTTCAATCCTCTTTCGAATACCTTCAATTTTGTTCCTCTGCTCCATTTCATCGTGGGGATTGCCGCTGTCTTCATCTCTCATTCCATGCAGCGATTCTTCCATCCTCTCCAGATCAACTCCCGTCGGACACTCTTCACACAGCATTGTAATTAGTTTTAGGGGGTGGGTCCCCTTGATAAATCAAGGGGGCCGGTTGGCTCTTTCCTATTATACACGCAGTAATTTTAAATTTAAATATCAAAACAAAATACAAAAGACCCAGATGTTGGTGGGCGCCCCCCACGTTGGTTCTACCCACTGACAACAAATTAATAAATAATCCTATAACCACACTGTTATCAAATTTACATATACAATATGTAATGAGTTATAACTCCAAGTGGGTCTACTAACAGTACCACCTCGGGAAGGTGTGGGTAGGCTAGAATACTCACTAAGTGCAAGTAATCCTTATCAACTCCTTGTCTATGCTCTGTTCCCTTCACGATACACAAATAATAATAATTCAGTTCGGCACCAGTAAACGTGGGAAAGGGAACACGTAAAATTTCCTTAAAATGTACGAAAATGTGTGAAAAAGTTATGAGTCCTAATGTTTACTTCACTGAAAATTAACTCTTTCTTTCTTCTATTTTATTTTCTTCCATTCAACGTTCTTGTTCGATCACGTTTAGAGTATTTTGCGTCTGGTGCTGAAAAAAAAAGAAAACCAAGCCTTAAAAGCTCGGGCTTGAGAAACTGCAAATAAAATTCATTTTCCGCCCTGGAAATATATCACGACTCTTCAGCACCGAATTAGAACGAAATCGAATGCTTTGTGTTTTTCAAGTTTCGTCGAGAAAAAGCAAACAGCAGCTGTTACCTTTTATTATGAACACCTAATAAATAAGTAAATAAATTCAATTTTTTACGTAATACGCCCTCCCGGTCAGGAGCAGTAGATGCACACAGCTTTAGTCGTCGATCTGAAACAGTTAGTCCATTGAGCTCAGTTCTGTAATGAGCAGTCGCTTTTCTCCTCTCGACCTGTGAGGTATTACTAGTTCGAAATATCCACTGGCAACTACATATATATCGGACTAACTTTTAACGGCTCTTGACACAATATCACCAACGGTGTTTATTCGAAAACCAAATGTTGCTACACCACGTTACCGATGACGACACTTGGATCTCTATAGTAGAGCTGGGAAAACTGTCATTCGCTCTAAGTTAATTTGGGTTTCTCACGCTTTTATTTCCTTTTTGCATTAGTATCATTTTCCGCCTCCCGATTTATTTAGTCCTTGCGAAGAATCTTCAGAAAATCTTTGAATTCATTTTCATAGTTGAATGTTTCATCTGCTTGAACAGTCGTGTTTTTACTCATTAATGAATTTTGAACGAAAACAGTGAATTCTTTAGCATGAGCATTCTCACGAATAAATTTTGTTCCCCATACTCGAGTTTTCATGAAAACAATAAAACCCCGGAATATTTTTGATCGTAAACAAGTCCCGATCGTAGGAAGAATGATTTGATACGAAGCATAATAAGCCCGGGTAATGTAGTCTAAAATAAAAATCACTGATTTACTGTTGATATCACTCTGGGAAGGAAGAAGGGCATCTTCTCTGGTTAAAATCTCATATTTGACCGAAAAAATGCCAATCTGGCAGCTTTGACTTGAATTGATTGACTCACAGCTCTTAGCAGGCTCCTACAACATCTGTATGTTGCCATTTCTTCAATTGATCCAAGGAGCTTTGAGAATGAACAGTCATATCGCAATCCCGCCGTTCGATGCTGAAGTTACATACACCAGCGAACGAGACCACAATCATGCTTCTCTTTATCATTGGCTGGATCTTCACACGCGTTTCGTGGTTGCCACGAAAAGCGAAATTCATCCAATCTGTTAGGTTAAATAGCGTGCTGCTTCTCCTAAAATCTTTTAATTGTACTTGAAATAACTGACTCGGGAATTTTGGCCAGAAAGAGCAGAACCTGACGTACGCAGCTAGGTCTTCAGAAAATTTACGCTGCCGTTTGTACCGTAAGGACGTTGTTAACTTCTTAAAAATCATCCACCAGATATTTAATTACAAAGGACTCATGCTTGCATTTCTTCCAGTTTTTCCTCGGTTTGAAAGTTACAACCTTATAGATCGAAATCCTCTGCCTATGATGAGTTATTAATAGAACACTCCATGTGATTCGAGTCGCACATACATAAATTGTACTCCGGGTAAAGGGATTCAAACTTTTCATTTTCACACCTAAAAATTTTTTCTTCCATAAAATATCCAGAGACGTTTTCAAAGAACCTTGAGTAATTTATTTAGCACTAATTAATTGCATTGATCAACAGGAACACAAAATTGTATGGGTACTTGTTTCATTTCCGTCAGCACCTCAAAATTTAAGTACCTAAGTTTTATGCCGAGTTGAACGTCCAAATTAACGTCAAGGTAGACTATTTGTCTAACTTAACGAACCATGCGAAGAATAAACTAAACATAAAAACAGGAAACCGAATTACACGTGTTGGTGGTAGATAACATAACGATGTTGCTTTCTATACGCAAAATACAGCGCGGCCTTCGGAAAACGACTTGTAAATGTACAGCACTTACGTCAAAGAAATATAAACAAAGAAAATAATCATGCATCGACATAACTGGGTTTACCACTCAGAAAAGAGAGTACTTCTTCCACCTCCGATAAAGACAGATAAACTGATAAAGCATCCAAAAAATCGGCAGACGCTCTCACGCCTGCTACGAATCTCGCACCATCGAGTTGGCATCTAACCCTAAAGATTCCACCTGATGGTCAACATTTATTCCCTCGGTCAAGAACGTACGGTAGCAAAAACAAGCAGGATGATTGGTTAATATTTTTTCCTGGCTAAAATTTAAGTTTTGACATTTTACAACAAGATACGAGAATGATGGCCTTTTTGTATCTGGTAACCGGGCAGTGCTGCCAGATGTTGAATGTTCTCCACGGTCAAATTCCAGTGGGAAATTTCTTTAATGTTTTGACCTAGAAAAAGGCCACTCTGACATCCCTAGTTCACGTGGCAGAGACTTAAGTATAGCTGTGAAATCTTCCGCTCAAACTAGGCTCTCAATGAGAATTATCTAAGCCTGTGTGCTCTGTAGAGTCGCATGCTCGTGTATGACGACAACACGTCTTTAAAAATGCTGATTTGTTGTAGTAACTCGAAGCGCGTTGACAAATTTCGGGGCCATTTGATAACTTTAATCACAAGAACACAGTAATTTTCAGAACCGTATATGATTTTTTAAACACTTTTTTGCCTATTTGAAGTGAAATCTCTCTCATCATTTAACAATTAAACCTGATTACCTTTAGTGTTTAAAATACATCTATCATTTACAATTGAAAATTCTGCCATAATAGATGAATTCAATATGAAATTGTTAAAAAATGAAAACATGAAAAAATAAATATAATTTAGCCATAATGAATTGATGCCTTCATTCTTTAATTACAAAATCCAGTGAGAACAGGTCAGGACAGAGAAAATCTGGTGCCTTCACCAATAAAATAATTTATAACTTCAATACAAACAATAAAAATCATACCTTTCTAATAAAATTTATTTATATCACTTATCATTTGTTTTAATTAGGTATAGAGATAAAATGAAAATCTAGAGGGATGTTTAGTTGAATGTACAGTACATTGTATAGAAAACTCATACAGTTCATGTAATAAATTTAACTTACACTAAACAATTAACTCGATTTGACTAGAAGCACACTACTTTTAACCTGCCTTACTACAACAAGCTGTCCCCAACAGAGGAAGGACGTAGGCATAATTTTAGATAGAATTAAGGGCAAGGAGAATTTATGCATGCGTGTCCATACATCCTGCTCCAAGACGTAGCAAGAATGAAAGAAGTTTATGAAACAAGATAAACATTGAGGATAAAAGTTATAGGTATTGAAAACAATGGCAGCAAAGAAATGGTGGTCTGCAACTAACCAAAACCTTTCCTATTTCAATAAAAGAAAAAGCTGCTTTACCAGCTCAGTAAGCAACTGATAATAGCCACATTATTCCACTATACATTTTTTCTGAATGGCTAACTCAGTTACAACAAAAAAAGTGAAAGTCCTTTGAAAAGTATTTGCCTAATTCACATTTATTAGGTACTTTGGTAAAAACTAGGGAAATTTATTGTACTGTAAATAACCAGTGCCATTTAAAAATAAGATATTGCTTCAATATGTCCAGACATAACAGAAATTTTTAGCTTCAAATTAGTGTACATTATTTCATCGTTAAATCATATTTGTATAATAATTCTAAACTTGAATCACTTCAATAATTTGATGGTTCAACTTGAACTAGCCTACTAGGTACATTAGGTTTGGTTCATCAATCTAGAAATTTTCCTCTGCCTTAAGCTACCGCTACCAGCTTTATGTAGTACTAAATCTTAACAATGAGCCAATTCTTACAAAATTAACTTCTGTACCTAATACAAAAACACAAAGACACAGCACAGGATTGTAATTCTATAATAGAAACATTAAGAGACTTGCACAATTTTGCAGAGAGTGCAGAGAAGTTTATGGTTTAATTCGATTTATTTTCAAAATGATGAGTCACACATTATAGAAAAACAGAAGCTTCAGGAAAAAAATACTCAAGTGTGCTTTACAAGTTCCAAAAATCACTTACCTTTGAAGTACAACTCAGTAGAACCACAGCACACATATAATATCAAGCCAGCAGTTTATGTTCATTTAGTAACACTACTTTCAGTTGCACCCTGCTTAAAAGTTTCGTAAGAAGCTCAAATTGTAAAGCGCTAAATTTATATAATAAAACCAGGTAGAGGAATAATGGTCAATTTTGTGCTTCAAACTTGCGATTACAAAACATTATCGACCAACAGTGCTCAGGTCAGGTCAGGTCTAACACTTTCTCAAAAATAATTATACGGATGTTAACATCAAAATACTAACGCAAATGTTAAAACTCATTATTCTTCAGGGCATAAAATAGGCTTATCCAACGACTAATTATTAACTCATTTTTTTGGTAAAAATATGGTAAACATTTTAGAAAAATTTTCTTTTCTTCGGAAGAAACTTCGTTAACCGAAAAACCAATGAATGATTCGATGCTATGTTTCTGTAACGTAATCAAAATGCTGAATATAGACAAAAATTACCACAAAAAATTGCATAATATAATTCCGGATTCAATTTTCTACTTAACCTTGGAAATATGCCAGTTTTTGTAACGGACATCCTAATAGCGTAATAACGGCGATGCGTAGATAACATGATTAAAAAATCACAAGCAAAGCGAGGTCATGATTTCCACTTGACCAAATGGCACAAAGTTTGGAGTTTTAAATTTTACAAGTGTTCTTCGTTCTGTTAGTCCGTTTTCTGGCATAATCTCGAAAAGATGGTCGCAACCTCGTTCATGACATTCAAAAGCGGATCAAATTTTAAAACCGTTTTTCTTGAAGAAAGCATTTAATTACATTAACTACCAGCAGAAAAGTTCACCAGGAAACAAACAATTTAAGTGCATAGCTCGGTCAAGAAGCGCAACTCACGAGGACAAACAAAAGATTGTTGAATTTACAGATCCTCAAAATTTCTCGAAGCTCAAACTCTGTGAGGAAGCTAATTATTACCTTAATTGTCATGAATATTTCCGCTTGAAAGCCACAACTCAGAATGAAGTTGTATGCTAAAACATATTTGTGAATGACATTAAAAATGCAGGAAAGAGCGTTTTAACGTTGTTCACATAATGGGATAAAACAAAAACAGCATGGTTCCACTATTTTTAATCACAAAGAAGATGGTACAAGCATATACTTTGGCCTTGCATTCGACCTATGAAATCAATTTTTTATTAAACTTCAATAGTGAACTGTTACGCTGTCTAGTTTATTGTTGAATCAATCATGTTCTTTACCCTTTCATATTATCATAGTTCTCTAAAATAGTTTTATTCTTTTATTTTTATTTCATGGGGGTCTCACACAAACATGTAAACCTTTCCTATTCCGTTTTTTCCACATTACTGAAACACTTATTATTTTTTCAACGTTTTTCCCTTCAATCTAGAGCTAAGTCAAAAGGTTTATTTTTTCTTCATTCTCCCTGCAGCTACAATATATTTTTACACCATTCTAACATTCTTCAACATGCTTCAATCTCGTTTTAAATCAAAGTAAAAATACATATAATATTAAACAGCAATTCAAACAAAATCAGCATGAAATGACAAAAATTCTCTAATTCTACAACCTTTTTAATCCCCAATTCAAAGCGAACTTTCATCGCAAATATTTTGACTTTATACTAGTAACCTACAAACGCATTTTAACCTTACTGTGTCATTTGAGTATCAGTGTAATAGCTCATGGACTGTGCTATTAGTGTGACTTCACTAGCATCTCAGTGAAATAAGTCATATCGCTCAACAACACAATCCAAGCCAATTAAAAATCAGTTTTTGAGAAGCAAATATGCTCATGATAAGGTATAGCTTTTATTTGGTTTTCTTAATTTTACCCAGATGTTTATTAAATGGTATTATACCATACAACTATTGTTGTTGCTTTTCCACTTTTGTTTCATTATTGTAAACATCAAAACTGCAATTGGTTCACTCAACGCACTCGTGGTTGAGTGCGCTAGTTACTCGAAGCAACTACATGCAGAGGGTAACTTGATCAAGCATCATAGCATTGAAGAAACGAGTATTCTTGAATGATTCAAATAAGGACACGCAAAATGTCACTTGGTCAAGAGTTATAAATTGAACTGCTATTGATTTGTTTGCAATGTCCATTTTTTATCCACACAAGTGAACCGTCATTTTTCTCCTTCAAATCGCACTCATAAGTGTCATGAACATGTCAGAAAGCCTCAAAATTTTAATACCTCAACCGATGAAGAATCTTTTTCCATGAATTTTGAATGCTTGTGTTCAACCTCACCCAAACGACGCGTATGAGTAAGCAGTTCTCTACGTCACAACACAAATCCCTTCATCAACTATGCTAATCATTTTATAAGATGTTCGCTTAAGATATTACTGGCGCATTACTGGCGATACTACTGGAGTAAGATATTACTCTCTTAAATACGTTTCAAACACGCATCGACCTCCGTTCAGTGACATCCATCTTTACAAAACACTCGCATGCCGTGTTCAGCTCTAATCAATCAAGTTTGCAAGTCGCACTGCAATGGCGACAACCACAACGAGAAAAGTGGGTGTGATGGTCGTGCCAGCACCCTCTGCTTTGGTCTGAGACTTGGTGAGCGGCTCAGTTTTGCTTAGCAGCCAGTCGTACTCGTCGCTGTAGCCTTGTTCCTGGAGTATGGCACCAACTGTGGCTCTCGTTTGAGCGTTGCGTTCGTTCAGCACAGCGAGCTGTTGAGCAGAGTAGTTTTACCATCAGATTTACCAAGGTACATGTGTGTCGTACAGCTTACAGGGTGTAAACCATAAAACCTATTCACGAAGTTTGAAGACAGAAAACTTCTTGAATTCTCATAAAAACAATGAATGATGCGTCCATAATAAGAAATGAAACTGGTACATAATGCACATCAGAGAAGACGAGGATTTTGTCCACAGCTTAAATTAAACTGTTCCGCGAGTGATAACTGATTCACGAATACATTCTAATGGAATGATCGACCAAAAGAAAAATATTAAAGTAAAATGATAGATCAAGCAATTAATTCTGATGAAATTACGGACCCAAGGAGTACATACTAATAAAAAAGTTCTTTTCAACAGTATATGTTATGGTGGAAAATTGGATGCAACAAAGTAGGCATAAACGAAACAACTGATCCAAAGGATCGGTTGTTTTAACTTCGTTTTACTACATAGCAGTAAAACTCGGCACACAGCTACTTAATGATATTTACCAGTATAGCATTACGAGAGGATAGTTTACAATTGTCACTAGCTATTATTTCAAGATGAACGGGGACCCAACGCGTCAAAAGAAAAACGATAAAAGGTATTATTTTTCATGAAACTTTCATCACACGCAGTGAGTTAACTGAACAGCTAGCAGTATTAACAAGCATGAAGGTACCAGAGCGTTCATTCTCAAGACCCGCTCATGCGTCAACTTAATTTTTAAGCTATCAATCGAACTGTGCTTATCACCTTCGCATATATTTTCAGACGGAATATCATCCCCAACTGAGCCGAAACTCTTAATTTGCAGGCATCGGCAAAGCATGCCTCTCTCACCTGCTCGTCCGTCAGAAGGTCCACATCGATGAGTTTCGGTTCGTAAGGCACCATGGTCATCATGTCGATTTTGTAGTACGGTTCGTCAAAGTACAACTGAAAGTCAAGAAATTAGTTATATCTTAGTTTTTATTAAGCACAATAGCTGTAAGGTAATGGAATTTTTATAACGAGAATAAGCTTAATGGGTACGTAGCATTCTAGCAATAACATGTTCCTTCTTTTTTCACATTTAAATTTTAAAACTAAGTACCTAAGAATATATCTTTTCCCTTTCCTAAAAAAAATTTTCCACATCACTCCAAACTAAACATCTAATCCGTACCCTGGTGCCTCGTAAACAAACAACACATTTTCCTCCGTGTAGGTCATTTTGAATTTACCATGGCCATTCGAAGAAGTTACTTTACGACTTACTTCAACAATGGTGCTTGTACGACTTTAATGACGAGAAAATTTGAACAGCAGCGAACCTACACACGTCAGTTAGCACTATGTGAAGGTGCTCCGTAAATTCCATCATTGTTGATCCTTTGCTGTTTAGAGGAGCAGTTTTAGATGTAGAAACGTACATTTGTATTTGAATTTTTGGTCGTAAACGGCGAGTTAAATGTAAACCATTAAGTATAGTGTAGTTAAATTTGACGCAATGCAGAACATTTGGGCCTGGCACGGTCAGCATTGATGAGACTTGACTTACATTAGAGTCTACTGTGGTTACACTTTACACAACGGAAAAGTACAATATTTTCAGGCTAGACTAATTAAAATTAGCGTAGCTATAATAATTGTTAATACACGTATTTCCGTATTTGACACGAGCATTATAACACACACTACACGTATGTATAACTATATTTGGTGCAAGTATGATTTTTCCACATACTCCAGCATCCACAACGGTCACTTGGTCTTCAATACGAATTCCGTATTCTCCATCTTTGTAGTACCCGGGCTCTGGAAAAGATCAATTCTCTGTGAAATTGATTCCATTACACTTTTTACATGAAATTTTCTTTTGAATGTTCATAAGATTTTTCAATGTGTATTCAGATGCATTAAATTTTACAGCCGGAGCATTTATCCCGTACTGAGAAAATGTTTTTTAGCACGTTGGGATTCTAAAAACTGTGGGAAGTTTACTCACCATCAGAACACACGTAGCCAATATCGAAGGCGTCCAGGTACGCTGTAACAGATGTGTAAATGTCAGAATGGGAATCTCAGCGACCAAGGCACATATTGTTACTTACGATGACTTTCAATTCAACAGTCTTTCACTCCGGATAACTCGCAGTTCAACAAGCTTTATTCAGAGTGATTTTCAATTCGACAAACTTTCGCTCGAGAAAATATTCAAATCAGCAAACTTTCGTTCATGAAAATAATCCAACTAACAAGCTTTCCATCAAGAAAATAATCCAACTAACAAAATTTCGTTCAAGTAAATTTTCAAGTCAGTGAACTTTCACTCATAGTTATTTATTATTTTCTTAAAAATAATTTCACAAATAATATTCCTGTATTATATCAATTACTATAGCTACACAGCATGTCCTTCTCACACCTAACAAGAAAATTATTAACTTTAAATCATACTAAAATAATTCCACTTTAAACTAAACTACACTTTAGACCATTTGACGTATTAAAAGTGTACGTTGTTGACTTCAACTAAAATTTACAGTTTGGAACTACGTTTTTCAATGCACTGCGTAAAATGAAGGGTAAATTTCAGCTCGTTATAGTCAGGATCGCATTCATTCTAAAGCGGCCCATTGACGATCAATTTAATTGTCATTTTTTGTTGCCCAAAAAGTCAATTAATTGACGGTCGTCAATCAAGCCCGCAGACGATCAATTAAGTTATCAATATTCATCATTGTCAATTATATTGACAATAAAATTGATCGTCTATGGGCCGCTTAACCAGAACCATCTCGCTTACGTTCATGCACGTAGAGGTACATTCCGATTCCATGGCTGGTTCCGTGCCGGTAATCCAAGCCTTCGCTCCAGATAGCCCTGTTGGTCGAACAAGGAGGCGTGAATAACTTTACCACCGAGTGAAACTACACATAGCGAGCAATTAAATGTGACAGTGGACCTCTTGAATCATTATTACAAGCGATGCCATCTCAAACCTAATCCAGCATGACACACCTCACACGCACACAGTCTCCCCCGTGGATCCTAATTTTTCGCGTATTTTAGTTGATTCTCTGTTCTTCCCGGCACACTCCATGTTCAGTTCTTTGGAGTTTCAGAACACAATCAGACCACCGATTGATAAATGATCAGTTCCCCCGGTCCTAGGTAAGGATTTCCAAACTTGCATCACAGAGGCGTTTTCTCTTATGGTGCATGCGGTACAGGCAATGTTGAATACACCAAACCCATGTGATACCAACAGTTGAAGTCAAGCAGAGGTGATCTCAATGGGAGAAAGAAAATCTAGATCAGAGTGTAATCTTTGAGGTTATGTAAATTTTACCTATGATAGTTAACTGCGGAAAAAATATAAACCAGCAAAAACTCTTTCGTTGCCGTTTTTTACAAAAGCCAGAGACTATGCTTGTTCCAGTGAAAATGTCCCGTAACCCCATGAGCTGCAGAGTTCTCACATTCGTAACTTGTTGACATTTTTACAAGCGGCAAGATAGATCACGAATTCCTTCGTGATCAAACTCCACTTTCACGGGTTGAGTTGTCATGTGGACATCATTACTGAGTTATGGCAGAGCCTTGAACAAGTTAGGAAGAGTTGGCGTCAGGTGTTTTTAGCATGAAATAATGAGAAGATTAACGAGGTTATATCAAATTTAACACTCGTGACAATGCTGTGTGGACTTGACATGCGTTAGATACAAGTGTTCTAATTTATTCACGCTAAAGTTATGAAGTGGATATTTGTGAGAAAGACAAGGCTACGTGAAGTTTCAATGCACAAGTCGCGTTCCGCAACATTACCCCACGGTGGAAAGCCAGGGAATAAGACAAAATTTTACCTTCTTCATAAGATTTGACCGCAGTTTGTTCCAACTGAGTTTAACTGAAAGAACACGCATACCAATCTTTACGCTTGTGTACAGGCAACAAACTTGCGGAGAACACAATTGTACCCTTCAGTTCAGAAATATTTCAAATAGTTAAAGAATGCTTACAAGTCATACTATTACATGGTTGCACTCCCCGACCTACTTCGAAAAAATCTACGCAAGTATTGACCACTCTTTAACGATGAAGTAAATTTTTAATTCGAAAAAATATCAAATTAAGTTTGAAATTAAAATCATAGCTTTAGAATAGTTTATTTAATATCGAGTGTTAGCTACGACTTTCGTAACAACAAAATCACCTGTCCAGAATAACTCCCACGGAATGTTTTCGCAGCGGATTATTAAAAAAACTCAGTATACTTGAATTGACATGGGGCTGTGCAAAAAGTATTCAGAGATAACTGTGGTGCGAGATTTTGAAGAGGCTACATCAGAATGAATATTCTGTCAAAACAATTTGAAAGGGTGCTCCTAACAAATCAACGAATGTAACACTTTTGTTCGAGGATTTTGAGACGGACGTAGAACATATTTGTATGCTTTTGATCTTTTCAACATTTTCAGTTTGGCTATTGACTAACGTCATCAATATTGAAAAAATATTTGTATCTTGGAACAATTGCACTTGAAAATAGCCAAACATTCATTGATTCTTTTTGCTATCTTACAAGTGAAACTCCTCAATAATCACCAAATTGGCCATACCCGAAACTTGAAACAAACAAAAAACGATCGACTAATTTTAACAGCTTGCCGTCATTAAAGGAATATTAAAATACTTGCGTACACGGCGCGTTAAGCATGACGGGATTCAATATTTTCCTTTAATAAATTTTCCAGATGTAGATGACAAAAAATATATCCATCTTACTATATAGTACCCGCGATAAAATTATTCTTTCTTATCCTCATGCACTGGTGAAACTCGTATCAAAGATACGGTCATTAAGCATCCTAATGAGCGTCACAGAGAAACAGAAAAGGCGGTCACCAAACAAACATATAAATAAACACACCAAAAGTATTATTAGGTAAGACGTCAACATCTAGCCAGCACGTACAAAACTTGAACCATACAAAAAAATGATCTACTAATCCAGTGGTATTCATTTCGCGGCTCGCGAGCTGCCAGCGGCTCGCGATGACTCAATTCACGGCTCTCGAAATATATATATATAAATATATTAATTAATATTAAATTCATATAACTCACGCTAACTTGCAGTAGCTGCGGCTCTCTCAATCAATGCGCTTAACCGAAGTGGCTCTCTTGCAAAAATTAGTGAACAACACTGAACTAATACAAAGACTTGGTCATTAATAGAATATGAAGAGTTGAAGACATATCACCTTCTAGCGAGCACGTCTATGCGGGTCTTGAGGGTTCCCTTGGGGAAAACGAGAGCTCCAAAGTCAATGTTGCCCATCAGCACCCGGGTGTACATCTCGATGTGTTCGGCGGTGGGCTGTCCGTAGTGCATCGTGCGCGTCACATCCGTCGTCGCACCTGCAGTGGCATTTTGTTATTAAATCGCACCACGACACTCGTTTGGTTGTTGTTACTGAGTTGCACCTCGCCGTTCTGGCTGGGGCGCTTTGGGCCAGCAGTAGTGACTGATGAAACTGTGTTGTGTTGTATTGTATTTCGGCAATCCACGCTATTAAAAAACTAATGGAAGTCGATTGAAATGGACTTCAAGAGAGGTGTTAAATGCTAGAAGCCTGGTGTGAAACATTGTGGTATGAAAACTCAAAACCTGTAGACTGCATGGATGAAGTATGAATCTTCCAGGATGATAAAAACAACACTGGGTAGCAAAGCAGCGACAACAAAAGCTTAGTAATGTGGTCCACTATGTTTATTCGGAGCTCAAAATATCTTGTTTAACGCATAAAAGAACACTCAGGTTGCATAAATGAGATAGAGAAATGGTACGTAGATTTAAAAATAAAAGTAGAAAAAAAAAACATGTTTACCTTTGTAAAATAATCATTTCTTTACTAAAAATATTATACTTGCGTTCAACAGCATTTCATTCATAGAAGAAATGCCCTACACGTCGTAGGGTGTTGCAAGTGTCCTTACGGTTGGCTATGTGTGGCTTTTCGAGAGCTCACATTACAAATTAATTACACAAGAAAAATGCAGACGGAGCTCAAGAGTTTGTACATTACTGACAGCACTAGAGTACAGGTCGCAGCCCTGGACACTGTGTTCCTGGTGAACACGCACAAGCGATGTGTCCTGCCTATAATGCCAGATAGTGAACCTCCACATAGCAGTTCAATGCTCAAGTGGTCGTAGACGTAGAAGGAGTTTAACTCCCTCAAAATTTGAGATTACATCTTTTATGCTCTCAATTTTTCAAACGACATGGCTGCCATTTCAATCATAAATGAATACCTACATATCACGGGTCATTATACTAAGACATTCTTTCAAACCCAATGTTGAATTTCATGTCATACCTCAATGTTATTGGAAAAACACCAGCGCTCTTTTTTCTTCATTCGTTTCCTTCAAAGAAATCACGTAACAGAATATTGAGACATTTTTTAAAACTCAATGTTGAATTCCATTTTCTGTTTCAACGCTTTTCGCAAGACACTACTGCTCCTCTTTCTCAAGAAAGAAATCCCTCACCGAAGTATTGACACATTTTTCAATTCCCAAAGCTGAATTCCATTTTTTGTTTCAACGCTGTTGGCAAGACACTACTGCTATCTGAAGAAAGCAAACCCTCACCGAAGTACTGTCCGCCGGAGTCGAGCAGGTAGAGGGAGTCAGTGCCGATGACGACGTCTGTGTCGTTGGTGGCCTCGTAGTGGATGATGGCCCCGTGTTCGCCGTAGCCGCTGATCGTTCCGAAGGACAAGTCTCGGGCTCCGTGGAACATGCGGTACTCTGTGAGGCGATCCTGCGCCGATACTTCGGTCCACTCATTGCCGGCGGTGATCTGTGAAGCCAGTTTGGGGCTAATATCGGTAGGAGGAGCGTGTAGACTGTTAAAAATGTCGAGTATCCCGTCCATTTGGATGACAGTCTACACGCTCCTTCTTGCTGAATGATCTATCGGCTCACGGATTTCGTGTAGTCCATGGACTTTAACCAACGCACAAGTTTAAAAATAAAAAGAATAACAATGTAAACAGCAGAGCCAAATAGACTAGGAATATACGTACAGAAAGTACGTACGAGCATATGTATTCTCAAAAATGCGTTACTCTGCAAGATATTATAATTTCAAGGTTTTCTGCCGTGTCTACTTGGATATTTGGTCATCCTATTCCCGTAGAAATTCGAGATATTCAGGGACAGTGGCTGTGCGTGAGGGATCCCATGATGGAAATATTCGCCGCGAATCAAACAATAAATCATTGTTATACTCAGCGTCAGAATGGAAAAAATCACCAAACTTCTCAAAGGATAGGACACTGGTTTCAAAAAACTTTGGCCACAACGTTGGAGAAAATGCTGATCAATATCGGTCAGTGTATACATTTGGTCACATGGCATTTATAGCTACTGCTGTATTACCCGGACATGACAACTATCGTCTAAATGCGTCGTAATGTACGCTGTACTTATAAACTCATAGCTCTGAAACCGAAAGTACAACGAAGAAATAATGACTTTTATATCGCAAAATAGAAACATGAGTCTCACCTACAGAAAACATCGAGGATACTCTGAAAACTGACGGAAGATTACACAATTTCTATGTACGTACAAAAGTTGCGGGTCATGAAAATCGATATTTGAAGCAAAGGTAGAGTGAAGAGCATTAATTGGTCAGAGAGATCGTCACGTACGCACCTCGCCCTCGAGGAAGGCCAGGAAGCGAGTCAGAGCGACACCATCGGTGATGATGGCTTCACGCATCTGAGTGATTTCGATCTCGTTCTTACTGGCCTTGCTGGTCAGAGTTGGAGGCGTGTCCACAAAACGCTTCGCCTCGGCTACCTGAGGTTCAGAGAGACGGTCTTCTTATTAGCGGGAAGAAGAGAGGATATGAAGAGAAGAAAGAAACTTGATAGAAAAAAAGAAGTTCTGTGGAGAAGTTGAAAAAATGCGTAATTTGGAAGGAAATATTAATAAGACGATGAAGAGGAAAAGGAGTACGCGTTGGAGACGATGAGCAAGAAACACAAAGATAAATAAAAGAAAGAATATAAGAATGAACAACAAATTAAGACAGGAAAGAAAGAAAGCAAAGAAAATATAAGAAGAATGAAAAAGTGAATGTTAAATGAAGGCCAAAAATAGAGGCTGAAGAAAATGAATTTTGGTGAACAAAACTGGAAGATATAGTCAATCTTAATTTGATTTCATAATTGACTTCATGGAATTTTGTCTTTAGGTACTTCAAGTCGTAAAGATCGCCTGCTTTGCTCTTATATTACCAACCATATTTAATAAGCGTTGCAGTTATGGTTTAATGAATTCAGAGGTTAATTGTCTCACTCTCCGCCAATAACATGATATGATAACATAGGCACGTGGGGAACGAATTGTACGGTCAAATGTCCAGTAGCTGCTTCTGTAATTTGGACACTTCTGCCGCATTGTTCATGCCTACTAAATGTGACACGTTCATTGCATCAATATTGAAGAGTGTTTAAAATAACTGTACAACTTCTACAATTTTACCTCCATGATGTACCCTTATACACAGTAAACCACAAATTAAATCTGATGCTATAATCCGAACAAAATTTCACTCAACGTTGTCTTCCAAGTCAAAATATTTAATCAATTCTACCACTGGAATTGAAAAATCCCAGAAATGAAGTGACGATCTCAGAAAGCCAGGACTCAGTCGACTACCTCACCATTTGATCAGACTCATGAGACACCTGGAACGGAGATTTCTATTGATATATCGCCACTAAAATTTCAGCCTATACGTATCTCACAGACCCCTTTCCTTCAAGACTCTTACAAATGATAGGAGAGACATTACTGATCTTTCACTAGGACATTCTGAGGAATTAATAAATTCTTTTTCCACGAAGCCATCAATGTCAATGTCATAAGCATCGTAGCTTATTTGGCCAGCGAGGCTAATATTGTTTACTGTTTGATATTGAGTTCATTCTCGTACTTTTCAGGCAACAATGTGCATGTTTGCACTGTGTCTTTCAGAACACCGCATCCCGTACGAGTTGAGCAGGTTTTGCAACTGTAGAATATTTCGAAAAACTGTATCCCGCATAATTTGAGCAAGTTTTGCAACACTGAATCTTTGAAAGAACGCATTCCATGTGAGTTCAGCAAGTTTTGCAACTACTGAACCTTTCAAAAAACCGAATTCCATGCGAGTTGAGCAGGTTTTGCAACTACTGACCGTGTTGTAAATAGCGTAGGAGCATCCAGGAGCCCTGTCGTCTCCAGGCAAAAATATCTTGCTGACTGTAGCGTCGGCTGAGAGAGCCGCCAAGTCAGCCCATACAGTATCGTAGTCGGTGATACTAAAAAGGGAGTTATATTTTTATGGTTAAACAGTTTGAATATCTGTAAACTTCTCAACTATGAATATTGAAGTATGAATTCTGTTTTATTGCAATTTAGAAGCAACGGATGATATTATAAGGTCAAGACTGTCAATTAGAACAAAATGGATGTAGCTCACGTGACT
Organism: Platorchestia sp. MABIK; assembly: GCA_014220935.1. NCBI lineage: Eukaryota > Metazoa > Arthropoda > Malacostraca > Amphipoda > Talitridae > Platorchestia > Platorchestia sp. MABIK. Next base: position 212,208 of record JACJUY010000401.1, read on the forward strand.
TCAGCGAGGTGGTCCGTGACATTCTGTGGAATTTTAGCAAGGTCGGTGTACAGGGTGGCACCGGTTAGCGTGACTATCGCATACGCTCGAAGAACTGAAACAATAAACATTATTTAGCGTATAATTGTCAAGAAAGTTATTTATTCAACATGACTTCAATATTTTCTTCTCTCATTCCCATTATGGACATCTGAAATAAATTATTACATTCAAAGAAATCAGACCCTGCTCAATGTAACAGACGTCTAAAGAACATCCGATGGAAGGTTGGAAAAATATAAACGAACTGAAATATTGTTGAGATCCTCTGAATATTTTGAAAGAGTTAACCATATTCAGATGTCTTAAAACTGCACCTCAATACGAATTAACAAACGAATGCCAGTCAAACTCGGGTAACAGTACAACTGCATGAGCGCAGGATTTAAAATGTAGCTCTGACGGTTTGGATTTGCTTTACGTAGAGACAAAACCGGAATGCCGAATAATAAATGCAGGAAGGCATTCAAAATAAAACAATTAAAAATTATTTGCTTTTGAAATTAACAATAAATTCTAGCAAGAGAACGAAATACATTCATTCAGTTTTCTCAGCTTCGACCACGGGAAATAATTATTTTTCATTATTACATGAAATTGATGTACTTCAGTTTTCAAATGAGCGCTAGCTGATTCGACTTGAGAGTTTCCGACTCTGTTATCATCTGGGCAAGTTTCTAGCAGTGCACCGCAGTGTTTGTTTCATGCTGAGCATGGGTTTGAAATCAAGCAAGTGCGTGTGATAAGCGATGGCTAAAACGAGAATTGTTGTCGGAATTAAATCCTCTATTTGCTCTGCCTCGAGAAGAGGCGTGCGTGGCTTCTTGTGATGCTTGGCTTTTTTACCTTGCTATGGGGCGCTTAAGGGGTTAGGTTAATACGTTCTATCCTAGTTCGGTAATCGCGATATTTTCACCTGAACGCAGCTCACTGCAAATTATGTCAGACGGGGAGGACTGGTAGAAGAGGTTAGAAGGAGAACTCTTTTTCTCACTGAGCTTGCTCTTCACTCAGACACTACTTCTTCATCCACTATTTCTACATCTCAGTTGCAAAACTGAAGCGATCAATACTGCTGTTCATTTTTCAGCGGACAAGTTTAACTGATGAATAAGCTTTTGCTTGGGCACGGAAAACCGAATTTGCCTGAACAAAAAACGCTGCGCGGAAATTAAGTTCACATGCCAATTGAGTGTCACATAAATAAAGTCTCTTTAACCGTAAGTTGCATGAATACAAATGAACATATTTCAGTAGAGCACTGTGATGCAGACGAGAATGTTAGGTGTTGGTTCTGAGGTTCTGTCAGAATTGTTTTTTTAAAGCAGGGGTTCCACGCCTTTTTTCGCCCCGCACTCCTAAAGAAATTTTATTCGTAACCTCGCACCCCTGAAACAAAAATCTCAACACACTCGTACAGCCAAAATTCTATTATTTACTGGATTTTCCTCATATCTCCTGGAATATCGTCTTGTACCCCCAAGGGTGCAAAGTATCCCACGTTGGGAACCCCTGTTTCAAAGCATCCAAATAAGTGCGATGCGTGTTGCGCAACCCATGCGATGTCACATGCGGTGACATCGAGCCTGCCATGTTTCTCTCAACCCTACAACGTCTTCATACAACTATACCTCATTACCATACCTACGATTCTCTGGCCATAACCATATATCTAGACAAAACAACCCCTCTGCCACACGTAAGGTTCTCTCATCATTACAATGTCTTTATACAACTGAACCACACTATCATAAGCACGTTTCTCTGGACACTGCTATAACCCTATACAAAACCCCTCTGTCATATCTAAGTTTCCATCGCTGCTATACAGGATGAGTAACGAAAGCTCGAACTCTGACCTAAAGTGACAATAACTCAGTGATTGATTGGATTATTTTGTCTCAGTTTCTGGCGAAGAGAGGAGGATGATAGCAAGGGTACATTTATTGGCCTTCAATTTCAGAGTTTTGGTTTCTGAGGCCCAGCATACACTACAATTCCACGCCACAATGCCCACGTTTGAATTATTGCACCCAACCGAGGAGCGCATCAAAGATACATTCCGTGATACTTAACATCAGAGCTCGGGTTACAGCGGCCCAGGCATATGCAACAAATGCATGCCACAGTCCCCACGTTTGAAATACTTCATGTAACAATTAGCTCATCAACGATACATTCAGAAGCATTTAACATCAAAGGTCGTGTTACAGCGGCCCAGCCTACATAACATTTGCAAGCAATAGCGAAGACTGCTGCCCTGACCTGGGTTGTACTGCACGTCCTCGCCGCGGATGTTGTAGAGCCACGCGACCTCGTCGAGTGCGGTGACCACGAGCGCACCCGCACCCTGCTCCGTCAGCACGGCTCGCACGTCAGTCAGCTTCTCCTCGTACGACTGACCTGTGCACGTCTCCTTCATTATATGTAGTCTGGTTTTGATCTTAGTCTGGTTGTAGTCTGGTTTTGCTTGAAGTGATCATTGAAACAGATTTTTAGTATGTCAATGAGTGAAGTAACAGAGAGAAACGAAGTGGTGTATTCATGAAGAAACGATTCAGGTATCAAACGAAAAATTTAAAACAGAATTTAATGAGTTCACTCATTACTGCCAGAAAATTAAATAAATTATTTGATTCAGCCAAGTTCTGTCTAGAAGAACGAATCCCCAAGACGGTGATATCATTCCGTAAAGGTGAGGAATCGTTCGCTTCCCCAAAAAACGCCATGACCCCATAAAAATTCTCTACAGCTAAGCCTCATGGCGCTGTAGTTCCTTGTCTATGACGCCGAGTAGGTCGGTGTCGGATAAGAGAGGTCATAATGCAGAGGTATACGACCATGTATTTACAAAATTTGAATAATCACGAGGGCAGTCATTGAAACACACTCGGTTCGTTCGACAGAATAACAATTAGCTGCTCAGCCACCTTATTTCCTCACTAGGCAACTTATTTGAACAATACTTCAACAGAATATTCTTTGACCGTCAATCCAGGTGAAGCTGGTACTCTTTTCTACACCTAGATCGAGAGGAGAATCGGAGATGAACTTCAATTTCGCAAGAGAAGAACTCCGCGAAAATGCTGGGATTGAACTCGCGACTCTCAGCTAAGGTATCAAATACTCTTATCACTAGGCTGCTCTGTTAAATCGTCGTGAGTAAGTGAAGCGTTAGTTTCCCTCAAGTTATCGAATTATTAGATAGTCATTATAATGTCTCCAAACACAGCTAAGCAGATTACCGCATTAAAAATTATGATTAACATGAAGTTCATTCAAGATGAGAGATAAGATTTTTTAGAGGTTTTAGTTTGAGCCTCCCTAGCTGCAACAAAGATGATTTAAAGAGAGGAAGGAGGAAGGCGACATTTTCTTTGGAGTTAAGGGAACGTGGAATCTATGCACAAGGTGCATAGAAACAGTAAGTTAAGAAAGAAATTCGAGAAATAAGAATAATGTTGATGAAGAAAGTAGTAGTCTCCTATATACAGTAAATATTTGCCAAGTCTGTAAATGGGAGGCATTGGCTAAATCCTCTCACACATACAAGAGATTAACAAAGTCCTGTAAATGGGAGGCATTGGCTAAGTCCTCTTACACATAAAAGAGATTAATCAAGTCCTGTAAATGGGAGGCATTGGCTAAGTCCTCTTACACATAAAGGAGATTTGCCAAGTCCTATATATGGAAGGCATTAATTAAGTCCTACAGAAGACACTTGCTAGCCCCAACAACACAGACCTGCGTACTCTACAGGGTAGACGATGGCAGGCGTGCTCGGGTAGGGCGGCTGTTCTTCCTCCGGGTCTGCGGTCCACACAATGTCGACGAGGTTCTCCGATGAACCTTCGATGGTGATGCCATTTCCTGGAAAGCAATTTTCGGAAATGAACTGAAGTCCTTTCAGGGGATACCGAAGAGTTCATATTTGTAGTGAAAAACACTCTGATACGCCCTGGATCACTCACAGTTTAGGAAATGGAAGTATGTAAAAACTTAGATCTATGGAAGAAGAGTAATGTTCCAAAGAAGTTAGGCAGCAACGGTTCAACGATGGCGGGAGTCTGTGAAACTTTTCGCATAGAACATGCATTTCTCAAGATCGCTCTCAAACTGCACACTTCGATGCTAACTAACTTTGAATAAAAACTATCTCCTATGCAGACTATATGTTAGTCTCAAAAATTTGCCTAATATGATAAAATTTCTTTTAATAATGGGTGAATTCTACGTACTTTATCAGAAAATATGTACAACAAAATATCTTACACAATTTCCCCACATTTTATAATGTTTTTGAAATATATGAACCCAATAGTATAAGAACAGAGATAGATGTTGGAGGATCGATAATAAGAAGCTTCGTTGTAACAAAAAAAACATGTAAATCTACAGGATGCTAACAACTTTCGGTTCGGCTCAAATGTCTCACACAAACATGTAAGTCTCGCGGGGAGTTGTTCAACGCTGCATGTCTCACGAGACTCAAATGCTCGTCTCGAATGTCGACTCACCAGCGAGACCCTCGCTAAGCTTTGACTCACGAGACACAACTGCTCGTCTCGACTCACCAGCGAGACTCTCGCTTAGCTTTGACTCACGAGACACAACTGCTCGTCTCGACTCACCAGCGAGACTCTCGCTTAGCTTTGACTCGCGAAACTCAAATGCTCGTCTCGAATATCGACTCATCTGCGAGACCCTCGCTTAGCTTTGACTCCCGAGACTCAACTGCTCGTCTCAGCTCACCTGCGAGACCCTCGCTTAGTGCGGTCCATGAGCCGTAGCCGATGAGCTGGGGATCGGCGGAGACCACGTCCCCGGCAGACAAGTTCTCCAGTAAGAACTGCTGGATGTCAGGGTACTGCACACAAAACGCATCTGTCAAAATTGTGGTCACATCGACGGACAAGCGTAAAATTTTTTTGAACACACAAACAATACAAAAACAAACGCGGAACCCCATTCAGCACAGAGAATAAAGCAAAATGTGATTACGGTAGAATGAATTCGCTTGCGTTATACACGTGTGCTTTTCATTAGAGTAATTCTTATCTAGAGGAATGATATTTTGCGCCAATATGAGTTAGCATATATCAGCAATAAAAATGATGTTGCGTTAGAATGAAGATCATGTGCAATTGGAGAATGTGTAAAAATTTTCTACAAAATGCAGTATTTCCAATGAGGAATTATTTCAAAGTTATACTGACAAAAGTCAAGTCACTGAAAAAATTCTCAATGGAAATGATATGCTACTTCGAAAAGACAATATATTTTTCATTTTCCCTCATTCAACGAGAAATCTGTTTCCAACATCAGCTAAAACACAATGGCTTCCAGCTTACACTTCTGACACCGCATTTTCTAATTTCATTTGACATAAAGCTTTAGAGCGGCATATTTGTACAGCCGACAGCTTACAACCACCTGCTACACCAATGATTCCTACGTAAGTGTAGAGGAGGCCTTGGCCATACAGTTGCAGTGTTCAGAAGTAGCAACGAATAGCTGAATTTTTCAACTGAGTTTGTACATTTCATCCTCATATTCTCGATCGACACGACTTCGCGATTAGCAACAGTACTCAATTTTGAGCTGTAGTCCGGGAACGGGACCACATCGGGTAGTGCTGCATTGTCCCTGTTAATCGGTACCATTATCATCGTTTTGCAAAGAGCATTGTAATCTGTGATCCGTTCGTCCAATGCGCTGGCAGATGGTTTCAAGGGTAATACTAAGCACAAGATTCCATGTCAAGAGTACTAGAAACCGAGGCCGCTACACGATAACGCTGTAACTGATGAGAGAGAAAGAATCCGCGTACTCAAAGAATTAGGCTCAATTTGAGTATAAGGTCTATTCTGTATCGGGTATATAGTTGTTCTCTCTTCGCAACGCTGTAAAGCAGCTCGGCTGACAGTTTGCTGAATAATAACTGCGAGACTCAAGTTACGGCAAAATTCAAGATGGAACATGCAATGTACAAACACTGAAACTTTGTTTTCAAGCTTGCCGTTATTGAGTGTACCATAATGACTTGTATCATTATGAGTGGGAGAGAGGACAAGGTCAGACAGATCAAGTACTGACGATTTTTCGCTGCTTTGTTTCGGACATTTCCCATTCGAAAAATCCTTTCGGACAAAATGCAGAAAGAGACCCTGTCTGAATAGACCGATTCCTCAACCTTCTTAGTTCAATCGAAATGAGTTCAGGTTATCGTTGGCGGCGTTCGATAGCTAAAAAATTTAATTGGAAAAACTTCAGAAATAAATATTTTGACATGAAAATAATGATTTTCACAAATTCATAACAAAAATAATTTTCACTACCTCTGACGGATTTTTTAACGATGTCATGTATCAGTGAGGAAGAGTTGCGCAGAAAACACAAAATTTAACAGCTCGTCTTGCTACCCTCAACAGCTGGGTTCAATTATTTTTATTTACTCAAGTTAAAATTCCTAAACGATATTTTTGCTACCGCGTACAACCTCTCCTTCCATTAGTAGTTATTGATGCCTGCAGTAAATGTGACTATAATCGAACTGCAGCACAGCCTACCACAAGTGTGCCACTCACGCCGCGTCGACAACGCCAGCATTGTCCGTGGTGTGGATTGCCGAACATTTGTCAACAATGACGATCATTTGTGAGGTAGCGACTATACCGTACATGCAAAATTGGCCGACCGGTCCGGGTCTGCTTGAATAGCTGCTCCACGCCACGCAAAGCAGGGTTGCCAAACTGGCTTTTTTAGGGATATTTTCAGGAACAAATTCTCAGACTTGCCTTTTTATATATAATTTGTCCATAAAGTCTCACTGCATGGGACAGTCCTGGTGGGTCGCCAGATACTCGTTGGTTCAAAGGCTGAATTTCATCATAGAAAATTTGATCATTATGACCGAAAAAAGACCACAGTATGTTACAACCCTAGCTCAGATTGCGCTCTGAGCCACAATAACGTGTCGTTCTCAAATTAGTTAACCAAGGCCCAGGATGCTAATAATGATCAATAGCAGGTGCATCATCAGAGTGATAAACTCGTGAGTGCTTCATTATTAGCGATAACAATCCTAACAGAGTCTGGATATGAGAGAAGTTTCTGATGGAATCGATTACGTACATCGTCTGCAGTTAACACAGTACCGTAAGAATTTTATACTCGTATTACCGTCATTACAACCACCGCCATCAGACCGGCACTGGCATGAGGTTGTTACCGACATCGGAACAGGACGGGACTGCCCTCTGAGCAGCGAGCTTTAAAAACATACTATGGCCCAAATTCGACAATGAATAAAATATACGAGCATTATTATTGTGTGGGACATGTTTGGCTCGTGTGGTAGTTAAGGGTTAATCATTTCAATCCACTGAGAAGCGCGTAGACTACACAAAACTGTACACCACATTAGTATCGCAGTTGTCGATCATTAATTATCACAGTGATAAAGGTCGTTTCAGGAAAGTGCACATAAGAGGCAACTCATTTGATTTACTATCAAGATTATGTTTTTGCATTATGATCTAAAGCCCGAAACTCCCTCCTTTACTCTCCCTGCTGCTGGTGTGCAAATACTATAGAAGCAATGAGTAGGAAATTAAGAACCCAAGCTTCTATACAGCTATAGCAGATCGGGTGTAATTTCTCAGAAGTTCACTATCAAATAGCCTTGCAAAACAGCTAAATAAACAATTAAAAACTATCAAAAAGAAACCGACAACTGAGCCGTTCTTATCTCGTCCCACGTAAAGAGCCACCAAACCATGATAGCAGTTGTAAACTTGAGTCAAACAATCTCATTCACCATACATATATACGAACAATGTAGCTATAGGAAAGAAAGAAAAACAGTTCATTTTCAATTAAGTCGATACATGAAATTAATAACATTGAGTTTTGAAACATCTTAACATGAAGATCCTTAATTAGTAAACACATCAAATCAACAGCCAAATCAACAGTCGAACAAACGTTTGACAGCACAAAATCGCATCCGTTGGCCGCCAAGTCACAATTACTCACCCCCTCGAGCCCGTCCTTCATGAGGAGCCACTGGCAGTCGAGCTGGTCGTCGGCTTGCAGGAAGTAGCGCCCGTCGGTCCAGAGGGCGCGCTGGCCCGTAGCAAGGATGACGGCGGTGCCCGCGCTGCCGCTGAAGCCGCTGATGTACTCGCGGCGGCGGTCGTGCGCCGGGGGGTACTCGGACTGAGGGAAGTGTGGTCGCGTTAGTGAGGTGTGCAGAATTTGGTGGTGTGTGTGTGACGAGGTAATGCGAGTGGTGGGTTATGTGGGGTGGTATAAATGATGTGGGTATAATAAGGTGTTGAGTGCAGTAGCTTGTGTGGGGTGGTATTAATGATGTGGGTATAATAAGGTGTTGAGTGCAGTAGCTTATGTGGGGTGGTATCATTGATGTGGGTATAATAAGGTGTTGAGTGCAGTAGCTTATGTGGGGTGGTATAAATGATGTGGGTATAATAAGGTGTTGAGTGCAGTAGCTTATGCGGGGTGGTATTAATGATGTGGGTATAATAAGGTGTTGAGTGCAGTAGCGTATGTGGGGTGGTGTTAATGATGTGGGTATAATAAGGTGTTGAGTGCAGTAGGTTATGTAGGGTGGTATTAATGATGTGGGGATAGTTTGGTGTGTATGTGTGGCGAGGTAATGAGTGCGGTGGGTTAAGTGAGGTGGTATTAATGATGTGTGCATAATAAGGTACTGTGTGCAGTGGGTAATGTGTGATGCCGTTAATCAAGTGTGTAGAATGAAATGATGTATGCAGTAGGTAACACGTACTGACATTAAGGATGTGTGTATAATGTAGTAATAGGAGTTTTTGAAAAAGGCCAATGGATAATATAGAAATCAATAAAGTCTGTCGCATCAAATACATGCCGTATCATGACTACTCCGCAACATGCCATGTATGATATAACTCTGTGATGTGTGCCGCAACGAGTCATGGGAAGGCAAGGCTGCATACGAGACACTTCAAGTACAGCATGGGAAGACGCGCAGGTGGAGGCGATAGAAACTCCGGTGTCTGTCACACAGTGACCCGCGAGTGGGTGTCAGCTGATGTGATAAGTAATTAAAGGGACGTGATGTACACTGAATAAAAATTACAATAGTGTAATCAATTCGTTTCCCGTCATCTTAGTCTTGCAGCGAATGCCGACTAACCAGAGGGAAGGTGTTCACAGTTCACATAGGGACGAGAAATGCTGAATCGAAACGCAGGCAACTACCGATCATCTGCACACCAGAAACATGATTGATTTTAAGTTAGTTTCAGCATCTCTTACCAGTTACCACAACGATGTTCAAAGAGGGGAAGAATGACGGCCCCATTTAATATGGAGTTAAGGGAACGCATAATCTATGCATACGGTGTGTTCCCGCACAGGATCCCATGCGCATAGAAACTGTAAATTGAGAAGGAAGGTTATGAAACAAGAAAGAAGAGGAAAAGGAAAGTCAGAGATGCAGAAAAACAGGACAGGAGTGAACGGAAAACAGGTGCTTCTTAACTGACCAAAAAACTTATTTTATTTTTGTAAGCGGCCTATCTAACTCTCTGTTTGGGACCTCACATTTCCCCCCTAGGAGAGCGAACGCTCACACACCAGAAACACGAGTTATTTTATTGTTTACTTGTGTTGTCACTCCACGAATGAACAAACAACAGTCTGTTTGAGGCTTCAAGTGTTTGTAAATATCGTTTTGCAAAATCTCAGATTGGAGGTCTTGTCTCCCACACCTGTGCAGTCTACTTCTTTGTGGAGTTTGAATGAGGTTCGATTTTATGTTGTGTAGATTATGTTGAGTTATAAGTTATAGGTTCAAGCTGTGATAACCACAACAAAGGGGTTACCGACAGAGGAAATAGATATCTAGTATGGAATTAAAGGAACGAGGGTTTTTGCACAAGATGTGTCCCCACATCCCGCGCATAGGAACAAATGGATTGGAAGAAGTTTATGAAAGAAAATCAAAGGTAACGAAGAACGTACACAGGGTTGAAAAATGACCACAGTGAATCAAAAAAGATTGTCCGTAACATCCAACAATTTTTCTCATTTTTTTTTAATGTCGTACCATTGTGGAATGGAAAGCAGGGAAACGACTGAAGAAATACTTGTTTACGAACAAATCGAAGACATTTATCAAATCCAGTTAGCGACGAAATTATTCGTACACCCATCGTCTTTCAAAACTTTCTAGAATTACTCAAAACTATTGTTGTCTTATGCCTGTGGCAACAATAGTTTTTGAGTAATTCTAGAAAGTTTTGAAAGACAAGGGGGTATTCGAATAATTTCGTCACTAACTGTATTGCTTCGACAGCTTTTAATTGATGAAGAGATACCGAACTACAAAGGTTGATGTGGGATGCGTGTACAGTTTGCCCTAAGCACACAGAGGGCTTCCTGTGCTATCTATCGATTGTTACTACTCCCTTAGAAAATCTCATTTTCACTACAATCTTGAATGTTCCGAGAGGAAACGGAAACAAACATTTGAAATTGTAGATTAGTGCGGCGGGATGATACGGCGATGCTATGGAGAACCAAATCTTGGTACTTGTTGAACAAAAAACAATTCAATTCTATGCGACTTCTTCCCGTAGGGAACAGCCTAAATTTAACCAAACATTAATGGCGGGAAATCTGAAGTCAAACACTGAATAAGTGTTATGGAAGTTGATATCCACAATGAAAGTTGTTGGTGCACACAATGGAAGTTGTTGGTGCACACAATGGAAGTTGTTGGTGCACACAATGGAAGTTGTTGGTGCACACAATGGAAGTTGTTGGTACACACAATGGAAGTTGTTGGTACACACAATGGAAGTTGTTGGTGCACACAATGGAAGTTGTTGGTGCACACAATGGAAGTTGTTGGTGTACACAATGGAAGTTGCAGGTGTACACAATGGAAGTTGCAGGTGTACACAATGGAAGTTACTGGTGTACACAATGGAAGTTGCTGGTGTACACAATGGAAGTTGCTGGTGTACACAATGGAAGTTGCTGGTGCACACAATGGAAGTTGCTGGTGCACACAATGGAAGTTGCTGGTGCACACAATGGAAGTTGTTGGTGCACACAATGGAAGTTGTTGGTGCACACAATGGAAGTTGCTGGTGTACACAATGGAAGTTGCTAGTGTACACAATGGAAGTTACTGGTGTCACAATGG
>JACJUY010000401.1:223573-243733 GCA_014220935.1 Platorchestia sp. MABIK
TGGTGTACACTATGGAAGTTGCTGGTGTACACAATGGAAGTTGCTGGTGTACACAATGGAAGTTGCTGGCGTACACTATGGAAGTTGTTGGTGTACACAATGGAAGTTACTGGTGTACACAATGGAAGTTGCTGGTGTACACAATGGAAGTTGCTGGTGTACATTATGGAAGTTGCTGGTGTACACAATTGAAATTAACGGTGACAACAGTGGAGGTTGATGACGTTAACAATAGGAGGACAGTGTGGACAGCGGAGCTTTTGGTTCCAGTTCACAATTCAGCATTAAATCTGGGAACTTTTTAACTACACGCAAAGACGTTGGACATTACGGGAAGAATAAAAGCTCTTCATGATTTGAATTCAACCATTCTTCGGTCTTCAGACTCCTAAGTTCGATGAAGTGCAAACGAAAACGTGAAACCAGTTTATTTTTTAATGAAAAAAGCCATAACTTTAAATTCCCGATAAATTTAGGGCTTCAAGTTTTGGCATCCAGTCGGACAATGAACTTCATGCACCATGATATTAAACTTCTACTTCAGTAATGGTTCTATATAAGTGCATCGCAATTACTTGAGCTTGGAAAACAAAACTGCTTTGGCAAAAATTAAACATCAAAGTATGGAGTACAAAATTGATTAAGTATTTGTTAAAAAGAAATTGCATTTATTATTCGACCCCTAGAGTAGAAACTTTTTTGAACATAAACAGCCATGAGACGTTCTTTTTCCAGTAGTCTGATACCTGTATAACAATAATTTCATTGCAAAGTCTCACATTCGTAGGTTCACAATTCTGTTTAATTTTTTTACCCTTCGAATATTTTAAAGGCTATTGCACGTAAATTTTCTTAAAGCTATACGGGAATAATTTCTTCTACAATGCCGCAAATCAACGTTTTAAAATTCTACTCAACGTTCAGGCCCATTACGTTGGCCGTCACCAGGAATGTATGATTTGTGCAAATAAAATGCGTGTCACATTTCAATGTAATAAGATATTTTGTACCCATTCTATTGCACGGAGCACATTCAGTCCGAATCTAAAAGTTAAGCTCAATTTCAACTCCATGATTCACGCCCTCATAAAATTTTATTCCAGTACAATTTCAAGGAAACTAACTAATGCTAATGAATGTGACTTAAAATTTAGGGAAGCGGAGAAATTTTCCAAACAGAATTGTATCTTCAATTGTATCGCTGATATTCATTGGCAACTTCTCATTTATAAAACTTAAAAAGATGTTATATAACATTTCACAATTTCATGGGAACAAAATGTCCTATATTATTTTCACTCCAATATGGCTTAAAAAATATTCAAGTGCCCTAAAATGTCCTTTTTCTTCCCTGATACTGCAACTCGTAAAGGTGTGTACTCTACCTATAAGCTTGGGGCTCACATCGAGTTAGCAACAATAGTATTTATCGTAGATAAGGCTATGAGGACGGACATTGAACCAAATCAGTGATGCAGACAATTATTTTCAGACGTGTGCCCGTGCATCATTCCCACGGACCTTCGAAAAATACACGGACATTGGCAATAGTGTCTTAAAAACACGGAATTGAATCTATTCGTTCAGGCGTTCGTCAGCTGCACACAGAAGCTGAGCAGATAAGCACATGCACAACGTGTTAAGCATCCCACGAGGCTCGCAGCCAGTATTTCCCTTATGTAACCATGTCAAATTGAATGAATTGATCCTAAGAAAATCATAGACATAAGGGAAAACATTCATGAGAAACGCGTACATGTGTCAATCCATTCCCAAAATACCGAAGAATAACAATAGCATGGATGTTTTTGCGTGGCCGTCGAATCCATTGTTGTACTTCTTTATAAAGTGTAAATTTTAATATGTTCATATAGTGGAAGTTCTGACGGAAACAGAAATTTTAATTAGCATATATAATGGAAGTTCTGATTGAAACAGAAATCTTAATTAGCTCATATAATGGAAGTCCTGACGGAAACAGAAATTTTAATTAGCTCATAAAATGGAAGTTCTGAGAGAAACAAGCAAGCCGTCACACGAGCATACTTGTCACCATCAGTTGATACCGGAGTGATCGAGAATTCTCACTTGTAGCAGTGGAGACATATAATGAAAAGTAATGCAGCTTCAGAGCTCATTGGCATTGCTCTGTTGTCATGCATAAGTTTGTGTGGCTTATGATACTAAAGATTTTATTCTCTCGCTCAATTAAATGTATATGAGGCCTTTATACCTTCGGTTATGAAGCATGGGTCAAAGTCAAACTATAAAGGGTGGTTTGCATTTCCATTCAATGAAAGTCCATATATTTTTCTGGCAAGAACTCATTTTTCTTTTCTTTTGTCTCTGAAAATCTGAAAAGCTCCCATATTTCTTCCTATTTTGATTAAAAAAAAACGACTTTCGGTAACACGTGAACTCTACAAATCAAGTAAATTAATTAAAGACCTTAATTAAAGAAAAAGCACAAAGGTTTTCACGCTTTTAAACCTTAATATTTCCCTCTGCACAATATCTACATTTTGTCCTTAAATATCATGCGGTTAAATCAGTTGTAGTAAAAAAATAACACTCATCAAGAAAATCCGTTCTGATTGAATTGGCGAGAAAACAAGAATAAACATTCATTGAAAAACACACGGTCAGGATCCAAAAATTTAATTTATAAATGATTAAGTTAATGCCTCATAAAATATTTTGCGGTTCGCTTTTCGTTCCGTGGGCAGTTTCAAGGCAACTTCTCTCATCAGTGAGAAAAGCGCTTTCGATGCAGCAAGCCATCAGTTATCAGTTCAATTCCTAGAACACTTACCTACAAAACAAAAATCATTCAACACTATCATTAATCATTCAATTCATAAACACAGTTTAAACCTTTATCCTAAGCACCAAATATCTTCCAGCTCATAAACACAGCGTATATTTCACGTCAGAATTGCGCAAAGTGTATCTCAAGTCATAAACTGCCGTTATCAATTCCGAAATGTAGTCATCAAATGAACAACAAGCTCGAGTTATACTGAAGATTTACCATCCATTCTCTACGGCCCCTCATCAATTACGACTCGAGTTTTGATTTTTTGCTCATTTCGCGCAATTATGCTAAAATATTAATGTCTTTCACTTCTGTATGGCATTCAACGACAGCACGGAAATAGTGTACGCATCGACGTAATTCAATAATGGTTATATGTGTAACACAAACTTAAGAACAAAGATAAACGCAGGAACTCAGAAAAATATTCGTCGAGTAATAGAACATTTTACGCATACGTCAAGTCCAGGGCAAACTCCAAATAAAATTATAAAATTCGATGTTGCTAAAGTTAGTTTGCCTTTTCCCAAAGGGGAATTTTAAGTCAGGTTGCGATATACATTTCTAGTACGGAACAAGCAGCATAATTTCATGCCAAAACTTATTCGACCAAACTCATTCAGCGGACATTAATCAATAACGCGAACACAATTGGTTCGCAAAAATCGCCATGTACAGAACGTGCATTTTGTACGATGGTAGAGAGTGGTTTACGCGGATTTCTGGTCACTGCAAGAACTCGGTGGCGTAGAAGTACGTATTTGTTGTCGTCTGATGTATGAGTAAAATAAAACTGGATTTATCAGCTCAAGTACGGCGAAAGAATGAAACTAAGACGCAAATAGATCCTCGGCGGTAAGATTAATTCAATTCCAAAACTAAACCACCTGTGACCCGTTAGGTCATGTGGTTTGTATAATTTATTTTTACAAAATAGTTTTCGTATTACGGGTTATCGTTACAGACTGCACTCACAATATAGCGTGTTTGAATTTTGAAAATTTTCACGTATTGTGACAAAAATCAGGATGCTTTATTTATTTATTACAAAAGCAGGGCGAAGGGTGCTATTACTTTAGGAAGTAGCGTACACGGTGACAAGTAAGCAAGCGAACCAAAAAGATTATCAAAGATTTAGAAGCATATACATAGACCATGAACTCAACTAGGGGGGTTTTGAGCACTAACCTGGTGTGCATCGCCGGTGGTGATGATGTAAGCTGCATAGGAACGCGATTCCAGCTCGGTGATGAGATTTGCGACTCTGCGGAGGGGGAATACTCAAAACCACACCCTGGGGCTTCAGAGGACATTGTTGGTATGCTATATCGACGGTCATCTCAGACTCTAAGAGTTCCTTGAAATCGCTAAAGGATTTAATTAATTCATTAGCTTTTGTTCGTTGTTGCACCGAGAAATCTAAGCACACCAGCTGCGCGTAGCGTTTAATCCGACAAAAAGTGCATCCACGAAAACTTATGAAGTACATCACCGGAAGCTGGTGCTATCGAACAAGAATTTCAGAGTCGACTTTACGAGATATCGGCTTCACGAGATGCAAAAGAGGAGATTATTAGTATCATAAAATTAGAAATCTCATGACTCTCTAACCACAACAACGACGATCTCAACAGAACAAAAATTAGATGAGATTAATTTAAGCCTCCCTAACCGCAACATGGGTGCCCCAAGAGAGGAAGAAGGAAGGCACTATTTAAAATGGAGTTAAGGGAACGTGGAATCTACGTACCTGGTGAGTTTTTCAAACGAGATAAAAGTTGAGGAGAAAATTATTAGGTGCTGAAAAACAGGAAACCCTTAACAAAAAAAAAAAACTTTTATTTCAACATAAAGAAAGTCTACCTAACCCTACTCGGGACCTCACATCTTCAGAGGGGGAGTTCTAATTCCCATGGATGCAATAGTTGTATCCTCCTGAGGAGAAAGAACGAAGAGAAGGGACCATTCATTTAATATTGGAGTGTAGAAAAATGGAATCTAAGCACAAGGTGTGTTCCCACATGGGATACCTCGAGCATTTAAAACAAAAGTTAAGACGGAAGAGGAAGAAATAACACAGAAGAGAGAGCAAAGAAGGCATGAAAACTGAGAGACGCGAAGTGGGCAAGAAATATGGAAGACCTCCAAGTCTATCTTTTGCTGAGGAAACATAATAGCGTCCTCCCTGGTGGTGTAGGAGGAGGGAATGAATTCTTCACAAGAACCTAAAAACGGATTATGATTTTTACGCTGTTAAATAGCAGCTATACGTACCTCAGTACACCAAAATGACTACGCTCCTTTCAGACACTAGGAATTATTGGACCTAGCGTACGGAACTAGAAATTATTGTACTCAGCGTACGACACTAGAAATTATTGTACCTAGCGTACGACACTAGAAATTATTGTACCTAGCGTACAGCACTAAAAATTAATGTACCTAGCGTACGGCACTAGAAATTACTGTACCTAGTTTAGGACACTAGCAATAACTGTGCCTAGCATAGGACACTAGCAATAACTGTACCTAGCTTAGGACACTAGCAATTACTGTACCAAGCTTATGACACTAGCAATTACTGTACCAAGCTTATGACACTAGCAATAACTGTACCAAGCTTATGACACTAGCAATAACTGTACCTAGCTTAGGACACTAGCAATTACTGTACCAAGCTTATGACACTAGCAATAACTGTACCAAGCTTATGACACTAGCAATAACTGTACCAAGCTTATGACACTAGCAATAACTGTACCAAGCTTATGACACTAGCAATAACTGTACCAAGCTTATGACACGAGCAATAACTGTACCAAGCTTATGACACTAGCAATAACTGTACCTAGCTTAGAACACTAGCAATTACTGTACCTAGCTTAGGACACTAGCAATTACTGTACCTAGCTTAGGACACTAGCAATAACTGAACCAAGCTGATGACACTAGCAATAACTGTACCAAGCTTATGACACTAGCAATAACTGTACCAAGCTTAGGACACTAGCAATTACTCTACCTAGCACAAGACAATAGAAATTACTCTACCTAGCTTAGGATACTAACAATAATTGTACCTAGCACAGGGCACTAGCAATTAATGTACCTAGCTGAGAGATTAGATTATTATTAGTTAGTTTAAGCCTCCCTATCCTCAACAAATGAGATCCAAAGAGAAGAAGGAAGAAGGTACCATATAGTATGGAGTTAATGGAACGTGGAATCTGCAGAAAGGGCATAGAAACAGTAAGATGAGAACGAAGTTCATGAAACAAGATCAAAGTTGAAGAAGAAAGTACTAGGTGTTGAAAAAACAGGACAACAGTGAACCGAAAAAAAGTTGGTCTGTAACAAAACAAAAACTTATGTTATTTTAACAAAAAGAAGGCCTACCTAGCCTTTAGCTCGGGCCCTCACATTCTCCCCCCGGGAGCGCTAATTCCCATAGATACAATATTTGTATCCCCCTGAGGGGAACCTAGCTAAGGACACTAGCAATTACTGTACCTAGCTAAGGACACTAGCAATTACAGCCTGGGGTCCTGCATGCCATAAAAATTTGAGCAATCAAGCCAAAAGCGAATGCGCTCGGGAGAGGAGACAGGTGGAAGTTCGTGCACGGACAATAGAAAGTAGTGATGCTGAGCCACTTTCTCACACAGGAGACATGAAGCAAACAACAACAGGAGCATCACACTTCTCTTCAACAAGACAACCAACACGTTACTCATACGTTCGGCAAAATGTGTAACAATTTTCAGGCGTTATCAAATTAGGGTTTCAACGCACTCATTATTCGCGGAGTGTGTGAGCTGTTTTACTGAATGAATAAAAAAAATTTTCAACACAAACAGCTTATCAGAGTAGCCTCAATCAAAATATTAGCGGGTTACCACAATGAGCATCGTAAAATATACAGAAAAAACTGAGAAACATCGTTTAATCGTCGAAAAAAATCATCAAATCATCTACGACCTATACCGTAGCGTTAGTGGCTACCGTAATGCCTAACGTAAGCATACAGATCGTAATGCCTATCGAAAGCATACAGATCGTAATGCCTATCGTAAGCATACAAATCGTAGTGGCTATCGTATACATACAGATCGTAGTAGCTATCGTATACACACAGATCGTAGTGGCTGTCGTAAGCATACAGATCGTAGTGGCTGTCGTAAGCATACAGATCGTAGTGGGTATCTTAAGCATTCAGATCGTAATGGCTGTCATAAGCACACAGATCGTAGTAGCCATCGTAAGCACACAGATCGTAGTGGCTGTCGTAAGCATACAGATCGTAGTGGGTATCTTAAGCATTCAGATCGTTGTGGGTATCTTAAGCATACAGATCGTAGTAGCTATCGTAAGCATACAGATAGTAGTTGCTATCGTAAGCATACAAATCGTCGTGGCTGTCGTAAGCATACAGATCGTAGTGGCTGTCGTAAGCATACAGATCGTAGTGGCTGTCGTAAGCATACAGATCGTAGTGGCTGTCGTAAGCATACAGATCGTAGTGGCTGTCGTAAGCATACAGATCGTAGCGGCTGTCGTAAGCATACAGATCGTAGTGGGTATCTTAAGCATACAGATCGCAGTGGCTGTCGTAAGCGTACAGATCGCAGTGGCTGTCGTAAGCATACAGATCGTAGTGGGTATCTTAAGCATACAAATCGTAGTGGCTGTCGGAAGCATACAGATCATAGTGGGTATCTTAAGCATACAGATCGCAGTGGCTGTCGTAAGCACACAGATCGTAGTGGCTGTCGTAAGCAAACAGATCGTAGTGGGTATCTTAAGCATACAGATCGTAGTGGCTGTCGGAAGCATACAGATCGTAGTGGCTGTCGTAAGCATACAGATCGTGATGCCTATCGTAAGCATAGATCGTAGTGGCTATCGTGAGCATACAGATCGTAGTGGCTATCGTAAGCATATAGATTTGTATTCTTTTAAATAAGTCTCTCATGAGATTTTCACAAAGTGGTTCACACTGAACAGAGTTCGCATGCCTGACCTGGTGGTGGTGTCGACGCGGTTCACGGGGTCCTGGTCGCCTGTCCCGCAGTTGGTGCGGTTGTCCACCGTCACGCTCCTCAGCGACCGGTACGAGATGGTCAGCGTCTCATCATCGGCCGACCTGATGAAGTCTCGGTGAGGGTCGCCGAAATTGGTGGCCACGCAGCATCCTTGCCCGAGTATAAACGAAAGTGATGAAGTTAAATGGAATGGTGAAATTTCTGGACGCTAAAATAATGATGCTACGTCGTATCAAACTAGCTGAAGTTTAATGAAATTACTCAACGGGACGTTAATATAATGGTGCTACGGGGTCTCAATACATGTAATTGCTACACAGCACCAAAATTATATAAAGAGTACCAATCAATGCTACGAGGTGAAAATAACGTGACGAAGCTTCAAAATAATGTTTCGAGACATCAGCATGAGAATGTTACGAAACTGAGAGTAGCAATGTTACGAAACTTAAAAAGCAATGTTACGAAGCATCAGAATAGCTATGCATCAAAATAAGCACGAAGCATGTTACGAGGCTAATATTCCAGTGTGTGTTTATTTTACTTCGATCTTAAGCAAGAGGACGGATCAATCTCTAGTCTAAAAGCTGGCAGCGAGCGCAGGAGCTGTTCACGTCTCCATCTTGGTTGGTTAATTACATACAAGATGCACTGTCGAAGTCGAGCGTACGCTCTATAACAGGTCAGACGTCTGCTAACTCGAAGAATAGTTGGCATGAGGCTGTTTTAAAGTTATTTTCATTATCGTTGTTATTTTAGTTCAAGACTACACGGCAACAAGGAAGGCGATTTCAAGAGAGCGAAGAGAAGGGAACATTTACTGTGGACGGTAGGAAACGGAGAATCTAGACGTTATGTATTTTCCCACACAGGATACCCAGCGTAAAGAAATAGCAAATTAAGAAGAAAGAGGAAGGACAGAAAAAGAAGAGATAGTGAAGAAGTCATGCGAACTGAAAGAAGCAAAGTGGGTACGTAAGACGGATGTCTCGATGGCTTATCTATAGCTGAGGTAACCCAACAGTATCTCTCCTGGGGCTGATATCAACGTAATACATCAATATAAACACACAGTAAATGAACGTCGTAATTTACCATACTAATTGCTCATAATTCTGTATACATGAAAAAGTCGCATTTACTTTAAAATAAAATTCTCAAGCCGTCAGAAGGATATTAAGGTAGCTCACATCATTAGTGACTGAAATAAAGTGTGTTTCAATAATGTCAGAAAAAATATGTGCGTTCGGGATTTGTGAAAGACACTTTGTAATTTCATAAAACATTTTTAGTGTCATAGTTAGGTAAATTCTATTAGAGTATGACTTCAAAGAACTTATATTTGAAAATCTTCTAGCGGTATAATGAACAGATGCATTTTTCGTACCCGAGTTTTAAAAGCCTTTATATTTACATTATTTTCAAGTCCACGACGACTCCGAAAACCTTAAACTTAATTAAAACACTCAGATTTTTTTTATCAGTCCAACACACAGTTATTGACATCACGCTGAATTAAAACGGTTTTTACTACCCATGACCCTTGTTCTAAATTTTACCTGCTATAAGGAGGAGCAAAAGAAGGCTCCCTAGAGTAGATAAATTTGTCATGTTTGCGGCACCGGCCTCTCCCAACTACAACATGTGGAGTCACAACCGCCACTGAGTGCCACGCCAGATGCTCGCCTTATATATCCGCTGGCGTCCGTCCCCAGTTCGGGGAAATCAAAAGCAGATAGCGTATTTGACCACACGGATTTATCATCCCCAAGAACCAGTTACCAGCATGGAAGGGGCACAGAAGGAAGGCCTGAGTTCATTCAGTTATCTGCAGAATATTCGTCACGTGATGTGTTTCAATATCAAGGACTGAAGCTTGAAGCAACTATCTTAGAGAAATGCCTCGAAATTGCCTTAAATTTAAACAGTTTTTAAAACGTATGACATATTTCACTACTAAACTCGTAAAATCTATTGCAATTCTCCATTGAGTACAGCAAATATCTTGCCAGAAGCAGCAATATATAACACTTTAATCCATGCATTTCTACGATATGGAATAGATCCATGCCATAGCATTGACAAAAATGTACCAAAACACATTTTACCCCACAAAAGAAATCCGTAGAGCGACATAAACGTGAAAGAAATGCCCACAAAAAATCTCATTAATATACGTGAAAAATCTTGCATATACTTAATGGAAAAACTCAAACGGGGAAGTATGAAAAACAAAACAAATTAACGTTTTCTCTAATGGCCCACATTAGAAACTCAATAGATCAATGGCTGTTGGGAAACTAAATTGCATCGCGATGGAAATAAACGGGTCGTCACAGAACACTGGTTCTCATACATGAGAGTACGATGGAGACTAGACCCGAAGAATCGGAGCCACTGTCGTAGTCTCTAGGCGCAAGCACCTGCGCTTTCCGCTAATGCACCTAGGCAGAATTAATAAAGGTAGAAATATTCAGTAAATGAGAAGTCGTATGAAAGTACGCAATACTGTAATCCTAAATCACATACACGTCTCATATATACACACACAAAATTAACTTACACACACCGATCTGATTTATACACCCAAAACTAACACACACCGATCCGATCTACACACCCAAAACTAACAAACAAACTCCGATCTAATTTAAGCACCCAAAGCTTACTAACACACAACGATTTAATTTACACACCCCAAAACTAACACACAGCGACATGATGTACACACCCAAAATTAACACACACCGACATGATGTACACACCCAAAATTAACACACACCGACATGATGTACTCACCCAAAATAAACACACACCGACATGATGTACACACCCAAAATTAACACACACCGACATGATGTACACACCCAAAACTAACACCCACCAACCTGATGTACACACCCAAAACTACCACCGATCTGGTTACACTAGGCGCTATTTTTTATCAGGAGGGAGCGAAACTCTTCAATAAGCTTCAACTGAGCAATCTTTAATGCTTACGTACGAAAAATGACAAACACGGCGACTTACTGCTCGTATCGTGAAGTGTCTTCTTGCGGTGGTGAGGGGATAGTTACAGGCGCGTAATCGCCCTCACCTGGTGCTTAGAATCCTCCTCCCATGCCGGTAACTGGCGCCCCGACAAAGCACAGAGACACTCCCAGCTCGACAGACGGCCAAACTATGGCGTAATGGAGGATGAGGTGTCGGAATAATCAGGGGGTGCAAGAGAATTCAGTCAGCTTATGGCCACTTTTTACAGGAAAAAATTGCCAAAATGGCCACTTCAGAGTATGTAGACATTTGTTTAATTAAAAATCACAATATTAAAAAACTTGATACTCACATTGACAATATTATGACGAGAGCACCTCCTCGTGATATTGCAGGTCTTGTTTCTTGAGTCGTGCGATATTGGTAAAAATGCCAATTTTGTGTAAATTGGCCAATCTGGCAACCCTGTGTCGGATAGTCAGAGACTGGTGCGTTGGGGTGAAGGCTGAAGATGGCCTAATAATTATGTGTGTGAGAGGTCCGACGTTTGCTCTGGAGGGGAAAAAACTTGGAAGAAATTACTGGCGAGAAAGAAAAAAGTCGACTGTATGAGTCACTACACTAGGATTTTGTGAGCTAGCGGGCCTAAGATCCTGATACTAAAACTACGAAGCCTTCATTGCGTTACAACAAAATTAACTTTGCTAGAATTACCAAACCGACAACTAAATAGTCTTCGGCTGAATATTTGTCTTCAACTGAGTTCATTAGTATTGAAGTGAGGTGGAACAGTTGACTCTTGAACTTTGAAAACTATTGTGAATTAGTGTGAGCTGTTTGGGAGCTAGCGGACCTAAGTTACTGTGACTAGTGCTACGACAACTACCACTACAAAATATTTATTGCACAATTTGAAGAAAAAAAACGTAGAAAGAATTTCCAAGGCGACAACTCAGTTTTTGATCGAAGTTGTCGTTAACCGTACACGGCCCGTCAATAAGGCCGGGATTCAATATTTTCCTTGAATAAATTTTCCAGAGGTGAATAACAAACAAATATATCCATACTATTAGCACGCGCGATTGAAATATTCTTTTACTTGTGCCCAGTGAAACTCGTTTCGTAGAGACGATCATCAGGCATCCTAATGAGCGCGACAGAGACGGAAGAAGCGGACACCAAATGCATATGCAAGTAAATAAACACAACGAGGATATTATTAGTTAAAACTAGTGTGCACGGCCCGTCAAAAATGACGGGATTCAATACCTTTCTTGATGCAATTAAAAAACTTCAGATTTTACTCTCGTAGTTGGAAATGATAAAATTAAGGCATCAGAAAAAGTTAAAAATCTCGGTATCTGGTTCGATAGAAACATGTCTTTCAAATCTCACGTTGAGAATACTTGCAACAAAATTTACGGAACTTTGATATTTTTTCATCGTATAAAGAGTATGCTAGACGAAAAATCTCGATTCTTAGCCATTCAATCCCTGGTGTTATCGCGCATTGACTACTGCAGCCTAGTATGGGGAGACTTACCTCAATGCCTTCAAAGGGATTTACAAAAATGCTTAAACTTTGCAGCCAAGGGGGTATGCAACGGTAATTTCAAAAGAAGTGATCAAGTAACTCCTCTCCTTAATAAACTAGGTTGGATTCCTATTCGAGAAAGGCTCCTCATGCAGAGGGCCCAAAACGTATTCTCCTCGTTGTACCTTCCTCAGAGCAATGCTGAGATGGTGCGTTTCTATCCACCCACTGTAACCAACCAAAAGCCGAACAGAAACAACAATGTTTTAGTCAACTATCGTTCATCTCACATAGGGCAGAAGGCTCTGTCAATATCAGGCGCCTTACTGTGGAACAAACTTCCCCTCAGTATTAAAATCCCTCAAAGACCGAGAGAATTTAAAGCCAAAATAATTCGTCATCTTACGTCTCAACGATAATTCTTCGTTACAGGACATACCGAACACGTATTGACGAATCTCATTCGCCTGGTATCTCCATAGCTGAATACTCTCCCTTGCTCATTTTTTTATGATTCAAGACATCACACAACAGTTTGGAATGTATGCGTAGGTATTATGATTTGATCACCTATACGCTGGGATTTGCAAACATGCTTATTTGTATATGTGTGTACGAATATGGGTGTGTGTGCGCACATGGGTGTGCATATGTGCACATACACCTGTGTGTACTGGACTAGCAACTGGTATGTAAACTATGAATACCAGCCTCTTTTCTCACTCTCAACTTCTAACACTACCCAACACATCATTTCATTCTATTATTGCAATGCAATTCAAAGCTTAAATGTCTTGTACATGTAAAATGTGGTACCTATGTATGTTTATCAATTGCAGACATTTTGCGCCTTATTTCAAAGACAATGTGATTTTTTGTTTCTAATATGAAACCCATAAGGACACTCATGTTTTGTTTCTTATACACATCCAAAATTGCTCTTGTTAGGCTAGTGTATTGCAATTTTCATATCATCTCTTACGCTCTAGAGTATATTATAAAAACCGTACCTAGGCCTCATATTCTGGAAATATTTCTGTACTTGGGAACCGTTGTAGGACAATCGTTTTCATGTTTCTGACTCAGATAGACCGTTTTGTGCCACTATTTATAGTACGGAAAATTCATAAAATTCAGGCCGTAATATAAGGTATTTTCTCGGTGTTTCTCGATTGGAATGCTGGTTTATATTGACTAGTTTACGCTGATATTTGCGCACATGCTTACTTGTGTATGTGTGTACGTGTGCACGCTATGCGTGAGTAGATGGGTGAATGTGTCAGTACGTAATTCTTCATTTCACTTCATTATTATAAAGCATTTATAAAAAATATACATGTATTTGTTGCGCGATCACCCACTTATGATGAATCAGACGCTTATGACCCAATAATCTTTTCGATACAATATTTAATCGTTACAACATTTCATTAGAAATTGTAAGCAGCAACACATACTGAAAAAGTTGTCACGAATTTCCTTTGCTCATTATCCTATATTTCAGAACATCGCACAGCATTTTAAGGAACGCGTATGTATTGTGATTTCCTCGATGTCGATGCATAGAAATGTATTTGTGTACGTTCACGTGTTAGATGTAAGTATATGCGTAGGTATGTATGTGCACGTAAATGTGTATATATTTACATGTATATATGCACATGTGTGTACTAAACCGACAACTGGCATTTTTAGCTAGAAATAGTGGTCTTTTTCTGTTCACTCTCAATTTGTAACATTACCGAACTCGTCCTCTCTTTATTATTGTAAAGCATTCCCGTAAAAACTTCACATTTTTTGTGTGATCATCCATTTATATTTAAATTAAATGCTTATCAACTAATGATCGTTTTGTTAAAATGATTTAATTAGAAATCCAAAACTTGTAATCCTCGTGTTCCACATGCCTATTTATATTTATATTTTTTTCCCGCTTCCTTGAAATAACATTTTTGATTATCTGCCGAAACAAGCGATTCATATCGTATTTCCTGGAGTCAAGAATTGCGAAGTTTTATGTCATGTACATGTAAACTGTCATAAGTCATGAAGTTGTGTTATCTCTTATAATTATCATTACATGTATCATCAAATGTAGTTTAAGCAAGATTAGGAGTACATTGCCCTCTATCATTTTTCGACTAGTGACATGGGTATTACAATACTCGTGTGTGTGTATCATTTAAGTGTGTTAACTTTAAGCTATTTTAAAAACTAATGATGGTAATTTTGTCCCATCTCTATTGGAAATAAACTGTTTTTATTTTTTCTTTCTTTTCTTTCTATGCTGATTGTAAGGCATCCTGATTGTCCGCTGAAGCCACTGAAACGCTCTTATCTACAAGTGACGTTTGAACTCCCGTATTCCCATCAAATAAAAATGGCACATTTTTGACACTAGTATCTTGAACAATATTCTCTTTAAAACTTCACGTTGTACAAGTTTGAAGACAAAAAGATTAGTTGAAATAGGTACCTGCGCTAACTTGCGCTAACCGTGTGACTAGAAGCCAGAGCAAGTTTACTCTCTATTTTTCTCCCAAAACTTGTATCTCAATTTACTTTCCCTTCATTACAATTAAAGATTGCTACTCGATGTCTTCTAACATTCATGAGGAACACTCGTACAGGTCATTTAAATACAATCTAGGATGATGTTTCTAGTCTAGGTCCTATAGAAACTGACTAGTAAGGTGACGATCTTCTCCATGCCAGATGGATTAAAATAAGCAAATGGGTTCAACGGGAAACTATTCATACAGTTATTCTGCACAAAATGAATTTTACTTACTTTACTGATTAAAATATATCGTAAATTTAATCTTCATTTTAAATCCTCTTAAATCAGTCTTTTTCATTAGTTTAGTGAACGTTCAGGATAAGTTTTCAGGGTTGATTACAGCGGAGCACCTCCTAATGAGGTTTCTACAGAATACCCGAGAAATCACTGAACTTCATGCGGGCCCACGAGTTGCTGCGTTGACAACTCATTTGTTCTGAGTTCTATTCTTAATAAACTTACGCAAAAATCCGAAACAGTAATCAGATAAATTCTAAGTAGTCACTACTAAAAGTCCCAAGCAGCCATAAGTTGAAGTCTAAAGTAGTCCAAAGTTAAAGTCCTCAGTCCTCTTGAGTTGAAGTCCTAGGGAATACTTAAAGTCCTCGATGTTAACAAGTAAAGGTCCCTATTACAAATTTCTCGTAACAATAAAAAGTGAAACAATATCTTTATGATAAGCCAAATTCAAAGTTAACAGTAAAAATAAAGTACACAAATTCATATATTGGAATAGTTTTTCTTCATAACCGTAAATTTTAGCGGACAGGCCTGAACCCTCACAAGCAACTCGAGTACAAGTCAGATAAGCGCTCCCGAATATCATGTTTGATTTTGTTTATTTTGGTCTGCGCGATGTTGCAGAGTAGACGGGAGGCTTCTATCTTAAACACGGAGTGAAATTTGGGTAGAGGTTGGAGGTAAAAACTGATGTAC
Source organism: Platorchestia sp. MABIK (assembly GCA_014220935.1). NCBI lineage: Eukaryota > Metazoa > Arthropoda > Malacostraca > Amphipoda > Talitridae > Platorchestia > Platorchestia sp. MABIK. The sequence goes on from JACJUY010000401.1 coordinate 239,455, forward strand.
TGACAAGAACGATAAAATCGATGCGAGGAGTTCAAATATCAAACATGGTGAAAATGGCCCTTACAAACGCATATGTCACACGCCGCAGTTACATTTAAAAAAAATTCTTTAGAGAATAAGGAGCTTAAAAATAAAAGAATTTAGTTAAATCAGAAATCTAGATTTACCTAGTGGCATGGTTACAGAATTACATAACCGACACTTACAATCCTAGGTACGCGATGCACGAGAAAATCTCGCACGTGTGTGTCAAGTCGCGGCGCCGCTTGATATACTTAAGCAATAAATCGGCTTCTCTGGTGTTTAGCAATGAGGAATCACAGTTCACGAATGACATTGGGTGCTGTGCATCACACTTTAAATGATGTCATTTGGCTCGTGAAATTTCCAGAGAAAACTTTTGGTGATAAGACGCCGAGTCGGATGCTCAGTATGATGTGCACATTTGTACATGGAGTCTAATAGAAACTATAAAAATACCATATTTATATTGAAAAACTTCGTTCATCTTAGTGATAAGCGGAACCTTGACTAGACATACTTTTATTATTATACAGCATTCGTTCCACTGAAGATAGTACCAAGCCGTTGTTCAGAGCTCGTCTATTCTTCTTCGTAACAATCATCTCTGCTGTTGCCGTAGTTATATTGAAAGTGAAATTCAATCCTATCACTGTATTTAAGCTCTCATTTGCGAGTACAAAGAACACGTAATAAATTCGAGTAAAAAAAGTAAAAATTATAAAGGCCTAAAAAATGATACTGAACGACACGGAACAATTGAGAAGGATGAAGTAATAACATAGAACGAAACGCGAAGATCTTAATAGATCATGTAATTATGCAGAACGAAATTAAAAAGACATTGAGAGGATGAAGTAATAACGTTGAATGGAATGGAAGGGAAAATTTGCAGGGATTTAGTCAAAATATTGACCGAAACGAAAAAAGAAAAATTTCGATGGAAAAAGTGAAAATGCTGAACGAATCGGAAAAAATAATGTAAACGGATGTAGTAATAATGTTAAGAGGAAAAATGAAAAATTATGAAGTTATGATGTTGTGTAAAACGAAAAGGGAAACCGAGAAGTATAGTACAGGGTGGCGCATAATTAACGCACCCTTTTAAAAAATTAATAATAAATAAACTATGAAAGGTATAACGCTAGGGTTAATTGCAAACGATAGAGGAACTCTTGAAGTTTATTTACATGTAGTATCCTGTCAACAGAATTTTTTAAAAGGGTGCGTTACTTATGCGCCACCCTGTTTATAAGATTAGAAGTCAGTTTCAGTCGCCCCCGTCCAACAAAGCTGTTCTCAAGACTGGAAGAAGGTACCATTTAGTATGGAATTAAGGAATAAAGTGGACACGAAGTGTGTCCCCCACCCTGCGCATTGCATTAACAAGATTGAAAGTTGATGAAACAAGATAAAGGTTCAAGAAAAAAAGCAGTAAGTGCTAAAAGAACGTAGCATTAATCTGAAAATAAGTCGTCCGTTACAAACAAAAACCTATTTTCTTCAATAAAGGGCCTATTTTTATAGTTCATAACCAGCAAAAATCTATAAATTCAATTAACGCAAGGAACTAGGAGATGAGACTGACCAGCGCATCATACCATGATTGAATTTCAAAAGAACCAGGCTAAAACTACATGAAATTATTACCGCAAGTGTGGATCTCAAAGCATGTATATGTACCTCTGCTCGTGAAACTTCTACGTATTGCTTCTGTACCACAGAACGGTCATAAAACAACGCCAACCAAGCTAAGCCCCAACCCGAGGTGCCAGGAATTTAAATCGAAGTGAATATTCTGTTATTACTATTCCTATCGAGAAGTTGCATTTACTTATAAGGATTACTTGTAGACCTCTTTTACAATTTTTCCAAGTCAATTTGGGAAGGTTTTCTGTTAGATATTTCACACATTATTTTCATAAGATTAGATTATAAGTTAGTTTAAGCCTCCCTAACCGCTACAAAAAAAAAGCGTTTGAAGAGAGGAAGGAGGAAGGCACCATTTAGTAGAGATATTAGAGAATGCTGAATCTTTGCACAAGGGGCATAGAAACAGTAAGTTGGGAAAGAAGTTCATGAAACAAGATAAAAGTTGAAGAAAGTAGTAGGTGCTGAAAAACAGGACAGCAGTGAACCGGACAAAGTGGTCCTTAACATAGCAAAAAAAATTTTATTTAAACAAAAAGAAGGCTCCCTAACTCTCAGCTCGGGCCCTCACACATTTTCTCCCTAGGAGCGCTAATTCCCATAGATACCATAGTTGTATCCACCTGAAAGGGTGTTATTTTCATAGACATTCGGTGGTATCACCTAGCTTTGCCCGGCGGAGCAAAGCTAGACAGCGGTTAACTGAAAAGACTGACTTTTTTGCCGACTCCAATCGAGAGGCGGCGAGAGGCAACAACTAGGAAAAGGGGAAAATAAAGAGCGGGCGGAGGCTCGCTTCCTTCACTTGAGATAGCGGCGATTTCGGAATAATAATGAACTCAGTTCCTCAGTTTACGACAACTTCGGTCAAAGACAATTTGGTCTATTTATCATAGGAGTGGTAGGTTCATTCTTAGCTTCACCGGCCAGGAGTTCTACCTCCTTTAAAGGGGCTTAAGTCTTTAAGTTCACTGACTGCAAATCATGGCCTTCTCCACGTCATAAATCATTTCTTGATAACGCTGGACTTCCACTTGCTACTTGCGATCTCGACAGACTTGTGAAACTTCATATCCGTCATAACTACTGATCGTGCTCGGTAACGTTGGGCGCTGTGGCTTCAACAAACTGGACACTTCAGCGTCACAAACTCATCCACAAAATGGACTCTTCAGCGTCACAAACTCATCCACAAACTGGACACTTAAGCGTCTAAGTAGGGTGTTCCAACACAACAGTCATGTCCGCTTACCTCTCATTCTAACTCCTCTACGTATATTCTGTTGAACCGACGAATTTCTCACACAATGAAATGTAGAATTAGAAGTTTTTCATTACCCATTTGTATTAGGGAAGAAGAGACAGAAAATAGAGAAAGGATAGAATGATCATAATGACGAAGATAACATTGGTGATGAAATGATTACATGAATGGGTGAACCTATGAACGCTATTTTATTACGAGTAGCTTCTTTGATAATTTTGATGAGTTACTTGTGTTTGCGTTCTATTATCATACCGCGCTTACTATTACCAGTGGCAAGTTCCACAAATGCTCATTGAACTCCTAATATTAATTCTCATCAAAAATAGCTATAATCCTTTTCACGGATGATGGCTGCTATCGCTTAAATCAACCTTAAAAACGAAAAGGAATATTATTTGAGCAAGGCAGGAATATTTCACACCGCATACTTAAATGAAAAAAATGTGCGTTTGCTAATCTGGCATAAAGATCATGTCTTGATGACGCCGTGATAGAAAAGACTGACCAAAAAATGAAGAGGTCTGAGTTCCAAACATCAATGGTTGCTTACAAGACATGGTCATGCAAATATCCCAACGAACACTGGGACCCAAGAGCCAAGACAATCTAATATTCAGCTGGAAATCACTCGCATTTTTCCTGGGAGCGCTAATTCCTACGATAAAGTAGCTATATCGATCGAAACAAAAATGAATAATTTGAAAGTGTTAAGCAATAATGTTGAGCGATAAAAAAAATTCAGAGAGATAAATTAATAGCGTTGAACATAGTGGAAACATAAAAAGATGAAGTAGTAATATTGAGCAAAATCAGGAGGAAAATTAGAAGGGACGTTACGGTTAATCCGAAGACCTACTCTCACACACGTCGGTGAAAATCTTTTCACAGAAAGGGCATGACATCCGGCAGATGCCATGCCCTTCTACGACAGATGTCAGAGAAAGGAATTTTAAAAAATTCGAATAGATGTTTGAGATTGCACACTGAATAACGGGGAAAGGCATGACTCCCGGAGTCAAAAATGAACTTTTAAAACTTACTGTTCAAGAAATGCAAGCCTGTTCACGTTTCAAAAATTCAAGGAAAACAAGCGTACAAAAACACAAAAAAATGGACAGGTAATTGCGTGCACCATGCGAGAACTCGCTAACTTCACAACGACATCAATGACAGGGTCCAGGCGCTGACGCCTGGGACAAGGCGCTGCCGTTTGGGACAAGGCGCTGCCGTCTGGGACAAGGCGCTGCCGTCTGGGACAAGGCGCTGCCGTCTGGGACAAGGTGCGGTCGTCTGGGACAAGGTGCGGTCGTCTGGGACAAGGTGCGGTCGTCTGGGACAAGG
>JACJUY010000402.1:34316-67987 GCA_014220935.1 Platorchestia sp. MABIK
ATTTTAAAAGATAAACCTACTCTGAACAAAACGCAATCTGCCTTCCCTCTGCAATTAGTGTAGTCTCAGTCTTTCTCTCTTTTATTTATTTTTTATTGTCATATATTCCACTGATGATTGTATTTTGAACTTGTTATAACTTGGTGTTTTTGTATTTTTTCAGATAGTTGAAAATGACTAAAATTTAGTCGAAACGTTCTCTTTTTTATTGAAATGTTTTTTAAACAAATATGATTTCATTTAAAGCGATTTTCTTTGCTCTTTTATTCATAGTTACCATAATGATTTGTTGTGGTCAACTGCAGTGTGATGACTGCGCTCAGGATCCCATCAATGGCGAGCAGCAAGTAGTTCGAAACTTTAGGAGCTCAAACTCTTCCAACGCGTTAAGAAAAACAGTAACGCTTTGGTTGGTTTGTGCAAAGAGAACAGATTTATACAATTTCAGTTGTTCGTTCTTACTGAAAGAACGGATTTAAATACTTAAGTTGTCGGTTTCTGCTAAAGAACGGATTTAAAAACTTTAGTTGTTGGTTCCTGCTAAAGAACGGATTTAAAAACTTTAGTTGTTGGTTCCTGCTAAAGAACGGATGTAAACACTTTAGTTGTTGGTTCCTGCTAAAGAACGGATTTAAATACTTTAGTTGTTGGTTCCTGCTAAAGAACGGATGTAAACACTTTAGTTGTTGGTTCCTGCTAAAGAACGGATTTTAACACTTTAGTTGTTGGTTTTTGCTAAAGAACGGATTTTAACACTTTAGTTGTTGGTTTTTGCTAAAGATTGGATATAAATATTTTCAGAAGAATACTATAACAAAGAAAATCGAAACTGAATTTTAAATAGTTAATTCCTTGATTACATAACCAGGCAGACCGCAGCGCAGGGGGCGACAACAGAGTTCGCTCAATGGTTGCGTCCGCACTGGGAAGAACGTTGACGGAAAAGAAACGTTTTCTATGATGTTGCTACGAAACGTACAAACTAGCCAACGTGATGCCGTAAACGCAAAAAAATTAATATTTATTACTGATCAGTTCAAATAAAAGCCATGTGTGAGCTTAAATATCGGATTTCCGCACGATGTAAGGTCGTGAACTTACGATACAACTTTACACTACCGCCACCAACGCGTGCTCGAGTCACACTACTCGACCTTGCCGACCTGAGCCTAGGATCATGGTAGTGCCTAGGATCTCATCATCTCAGTCACACAGCTGGCGGAGCTTTCCACCCTAAAATTTGCTTAAGATTACCCTAAGCCGGAAATTTTTTATTAGGGAATGGAAAAGAATTACTTTTGCATTTGTTATTCAAAGATTAAATCACATTTTTTCAGCATAAAATTGCATAGAATAAATTAACTTTACTACTTTTCGAGAACTCATTTTGCTAAAAGTTGTTACTCAAGATCATATCAGTTACTTGAGTGCCAATCTCCCGTTCATTAGTCATTAGACTCAATCGACTACCCTCAGCCCTAATTTGTTTTTGCGGACGAAGTCACGTAAGCGTAATCATTTCGAACAATTCCTCATTATATCCAAGAAACGAAAGAATAAACAATTTCAAATTTGTCATTGTTTCTTAAGGATAGACCAGTGTTCCAGCAAAAGGAGAATTCATTCAAGCTGTGGTGTTTTTACCCTTATTTGACGCAAACACGTATTCCCTTACCCTGAATCAGGGTAAGTTATAACACCGTGAAATGCATTCGGCAATTCATTGAACGCATCACATCCACAACAGGCGGTATTGATATGAAGGAATGAAACCCATGGAAAATCATTGCGTGATAAAAATAAATGAAAAGAATTTCAAGAATAATACTTGAGCTGTTACTGCAGTATTGGCCGAACTGGTACCGACCAGCAGCATGACACTGACAGGTCAGCAATACAAAGCTGACACTGACAGGTCAGCAGCATAAAGCTGACACTGACAGGTCAGCAGCATAAACATGACACTGACAGGTCAGCAACACAAAGCTGACACTGACAGGTCAGCAACACAAAGCTGACACTGACAGGTCAGCAGCATAAAGCTGACACTGACAGGTCAGCAACATAAACATGACACTGACAGGTCAGCAACACAAAGCTGACACTGACAGGTCAGCAACACAAAGCTGACACTGACAGGTCAGCAGCATAAAGCTGACACTGACAGGTCAGCAACATGAACATGACACTGACAGGTCAGCAGCATAAAGCTGACACTGACAGGTCAGCAACATGAACATGACACTGACAGGTCAGCAACACAAAGCTGACACTGACAGGTCAGCAACACAAAGCTGACACTGACAGTGTCAGACATGCTTGAATGCCCCGTAAAGTCCGATGACGAGAAGCTTCAACGATCGATCGCATAAACTGATCAGGGAGTCTATAGATTACAAGTCATGCAAGCCTTGCCTAAGCCACACTACGCGTTGAAATCAGGCTTGGGAGGGTCTATTCTATTCTAAATTAAACCAACACGGTAATATCACATAGGATACTTAGACATAGCGTGGAACACACAAAAAAAGTGATGAAGAAGAGTGTGACTTCGCTCAGCAACTTTACTTTTACTATAAAAAATACTAATAGAACAAGATCATTTGAACTTCCTTCTTCATTTTGTTTATTTTGGCGAAAAGAGTACAAACGCAATGCTATTACTCATCGAACGGTTTCTTTTCATGAGTAAGACCGAAATTCTCATCCATAAACAGTGCGCACCACACCAAGCCGATGTGCGTTTTACAAAAGTTGTTTTCCATTATTTCTCAGTAAGAAAGTTAACGCCAACTGGAAAAAAACTCGAGTAATTTCTTTTTTGATGTTGTTTGAAAATTTTGGTTTAGGATGAAGAGTCCTGGTAGTTAACAGAACATATATGCACTAGAATATTAAAACAAACTAAACAAAATTATTGACAATCAGAAAATTGAACAACAAAAAAATGAATGGTATAAAAGTATTTGGCCAAAGTGGACTTCATTTTATACCATAGTTATGTTATTTCATAATTAGAATATCTTCACTAAAAAATTTTGTATATTGGAGTGTCCAAAGTCATTTTCCAGTTACAATAATCGTCGTCATGCTATAATTGCAAATGATGGTCATGCCGCTAACTTCAAAAGACTTTTTAGCTTTAGCCACATACTTTTGTCCCAAGCATTTCTTGGTCAAGATAATTTTCTCGCAGTTCGTATATTTTTTTTCTGTACTGTTTAAAATTTCTGTTCTGTTTGAAAGATATGGTCTCTGAACTACTTTTACCATTTACCCCAAACCAAAGCTCAAAATTTTTAAATTACATCAAAAATAGCGTTGAGCGAGTACTCGTGTCCAAGCGTAGTTAATTTTGTTAAAAGCTTCTGAAGCCAAAATTTTAAGTTTAGCATGTTCTGAACCCGACGCGCAGGTGCAGGTAGCAATTAATGCAGGGCATTCGCACTTCAAAGACTTCAAGTTGAAATATCATCCACTGTTGAAGTGGCACTGGTATCAGCTGTGATAAGTTCGGAAGTGTACGAGACCAAAATTGATGGTACAGCATCAAATGTTTCACTCACACTGGTATCAGCTGTGGTAAGTTCGGAAGTGTACGAGACCAAAATTGATGGTACAGCATCAAGGGTTTCATTCACGAGTGACGTGAATTACGTATTTTATACATGGTTCACTATTGAACTCCTTCAACTGCTTAGTCGTGCTGTGGACAGATGCCAATCAAGGGGATTAATTTTGGGATTAGCTTGTAGTGTCATTCATTTTGACGAGAAAAATTTAATGGTTCAGTAAAGCTCATTTGAGGTTATGAGATTTAGTAGATGGAGTACAATATGTGAACAACAAAAAAATTATTAACCAGATAAAAAAATTACATGTTATTAGAAAAAAATAAAATTAGGTTTTAAACTTCATTTATCAACAGGACAAACAAGTTCGATATTGTACGAAAAATTAAAATTAGGTCCTAAACTTCATATCATTAACTTTGTATTTGCCGAAATTTTACCAATAGCTGTAGCTTCAAAGAGTTTCAGTTATCATAACCATCTTGAACTTTGAAACTGTAACATTTTGATAGACTCAAATGCACAAACCTGCATCTCAGTTCTTCAATAATAAAAGGCATAATTTCGAGTGTACTGTTCCTGACGCTGCTCCTGCACCTCGTCCCGGGTAAATATTAAGCTGCAAGAACTTCAGTATTGTTTTTTCGATAGCAACGCAAACAAACCGAGCACGGTGATGTTTGCACACGTCTTGGTCTAATGCTTCAAATGAACTGAGTAATTCTGGGAATTGGGACTGTAGGTTCCGAACAATGGCTACATCTGGCAAGCGGGTCAATGCAATAGTATTTAGTCATAACACGAGAGAAATGAAATTTAAACTAAGTCACTAAAATAGAGAATACTATCACATATCAAAGATTGAAACATTGACTATAAATAACATTGAACCCAAAAGCTCAAGAAGAAGTTATAATCAAACTTACATTGTTTCTAAACATAAATAATAAAATTCATGGGAATTTAAAGCAGAAAAACTATTTAAAGTTCAGCACTAAATAATTCAATACTGAAAAACTATTTTCACTGTTTATGGTTCAGTCACGTCGTGAATATTTTGACATGCTCCGATTCAAACTTCACAAAATAAAATCACACAATGTTTTTATCGAGGTCCCATCAAGAAGCGCGGATGAATTCCTTCTCTCCTTTCAATGCTGCAAAATTTAAGTTCGTAAATAAGAGTGGGAAAATGTTTGGTACAAATCAAAAGTGGTGAAAATATTTCCAATTAAAATCTAGTGTTGTTTAGTCGCTAAATGTCGTAGTGCAATTAGCGTTTGTAGTTCACTTACATTTTAAATGGGGACGGAAAATGAGTCAAACTATTTGCGTTGGCTTCTTGTCTTTTTTGAAACGGTAAAGCGCGTATTTAAAGATAGGAAGAAGCTTCGTGAATTCACTCGAGAGAAAACACCGACCTTCCCTTCCTTTTGCACTTAACTTCAACTTTGCTTCATTTTTAGTTTTTTCGTACTAAATGTATAAATGGTAGAGGGACATTGGGGCCACCTTGTACCTGAACAGCTCAATCTAAAAATCAACATGCCATTTTACTACAGCATTGCACCCAGAGGACGACAATAAATAAAGATACTTATCTAGCTGGTTATGTTACAGCACAATGGCTCATTTATGCGCATTGCACCACTCTAGGAAATTTACAGCCAGTGGATGAGAGTGCTAAAAAATGAGCTTCAGCGAACGACTAATGAGTCATCTGGCCGGTCGGTAGTGAGCTGGTCGCAGTGCATTCATTTTAGTCTATTTGTTAGAGTGACGCACTTTCCCCTTTAACGACATCTCTCAACCAGTGCACCACTGCGAAAGTGCTCTCCTACACAGCGACGAAATCAGTGATGGGTTTCTAACAGTTAGACCGATACCTTAGGAAGAACTCGTAAACTTTAAGGAAGAAATCTATTTTAGGCTGGGTTCTCTAAATCAATTCACGATTCTCCCTTCCAGAGAATTTCCGGAGTCTGTCTTCCAGTGAAGTCAACTTGACCACAATAAGCCACGGTTAAATAAGCATTCATCTTCATGTCCATTAATTCATATTATTTAAAGCACATCTAGTGAAATATAATCCTTTTCTAACTACAAAGCCAAGCTATTAGCATCCAATATTCTTACCTCAAAGTGTATTTATTTAAACAGCCATTCCAAGCGGACCGGCAAACTGACAAAAAAATTTCAGCGAAATGAATGCGCAATTTACTTTCGGGCTAAGCGATGGCTCATAGCTCAACGCTCAATTTACAGTACAAAACACCTGCTTCACTAACGCGTCAAGCACGCTCTAGCGTTTCCGAAGCGCCTAAATAAAACGAAAAAAGAAAGAAGAAAAATTCGTTAATTTAAAAAAATCGATACATGAGATGCATTACAACATGTTGGGTTTTTAAAATTCCTTGATTTAGAACGTCCTTAATTGATAGACAGACCATACGAGGAGTACTAATAGACAAGATTAGATCATAAGTTAGTTTAAGCCTTTCTAACCGCTTCAAAAATAGAGCGTATCGACGAGAGGAAGGAGGAAGGCACCATTTAGGATGAAGATAAGGGAATGCGAAATCTATGTAGAAGATGCATAGAAACAGTAAGTTGAGAAAGAAGTTTATGAAACAGGATAAAAGTTGAAGAAGAAAGTTGTAGGTGCTGAAGAAACAGGACAGTAGTGAAACGAAAAGATGGTCCTTAATTAACATAGCAAAAAAAAACCTTTTATTTCTACTAAAAGAAGGCCTACCTAACTCTCAACTCGGGCCCTCACATTTTCCCCCTGGGAGCGCTAATTCCCATAGATACAATAGTTGTACACCCCTGAGGGGACTAATAGACAAACCATACCACGCGTACTAATAGACAAATCATACGAGGCTTACTTTTAGACAACACCGAGCAAACCCAATGGTGTTTTTAACGCTTCACGGTAGAGAGGAACATTTCCTGCGCGAATTGCCGCACTTTCCCAACTCCGCCGGACCGCCGCAGCGCCGCGATCCGCAGTTCAGATCCGAACGGTGACGGTAGAGCAGTGCTCCCGGGGGTCGGATCAGTCAAGCTGTGATCTACGTACTTGCGAACATATGACTATCTGGGGCTATCATAGCGTGAGGTCTACCGCCATACATAGCCCTACCCAGGTTCAGTTTGAGATGTACAAATTAATCGTTTATCACTAAATTAAATGGGTAAAAATAACTTATACTTATTACATGACCTAACCTACCTCACGCTATAGTACTATATTAGCTAGAGGTAGATCTAATGCTATAGTGTGGTTGACCTCACGTTATAGCAGCACCGACTATTTAGTGCTGCAAGTATTACCGTAAAATTATTATAAGTTACAGGAAGAAATGAGTTGCTATATCCTGAAACATCTTCCACGAATTTTTCCTAATATTTTCTGCGTTCGATGCTCTACTACATGTTGTGTTCAATTTTTTTGTCATCGTCGGGACTGAACGTCTGTAAACACTTACTATGAATTGTTGTGTAGGTTGCTTATTATTAACAGAGAATGGACATTGCTTAACATATTCTTTGTGCATCTAGAAATTTTCCCACGATTAATTTCATATATACTGGTTCTTATTCAATTAAAAGTTATAAAAATCTATCAAATATTCAACACAAAATAAAGACAAGGTTTCTTTACCAACTTAAATTTCAGTTTCTAAAAAGCTTTTTCCACTGCATATATAATTCATCTTATATGAATATCCATCAATTCAATTCAATGAAAAACTACAGTGCATGTAATTGATTTTTCAATTAAATTAAGCTATGCATACAATTTAGGGCATCGAAATATTAATATAACAAAATAATTTTCTTGCAATAGAAGTTGTTCAGGAAGTGGAGTGGTTGGAACTCTAAAAAGAATAACATAAGTTGGAGCCTCGTTTTTCAGCCCCCAAGATTTGATATGACACATTCTAGCATGGTCCTAAAAGCACATTCTCATCACTAAAATACTCGGAAGAAAAAAAGGGGAGCTAAAATTCTAGAAAAAATTGAATACAGGCGCCCTTGTGGTACTCAAAATTACTGTACCGTAATCATTTTTGAGAATTTTGTTATTCATCCGTGATTTCTTAGTTTCACTTTTTAAGTCAGAACGATCGCTTCATCGTATAAAAATCTCAACTAATTATTTCTATTAGTTATTAGAGAAAATTTTCTAGAGTATTTTCTCGCTGGAAGAGAATTGTACGAAATTCCTGCAACATCTTTCAAACTTTACCCTTTCAAATGTAAGAGCGAATTATGGTGAAATTAGTTTTCAGTACCCTCTATTCTTTCCCCATTTTTCAACTACTGCTTCGCCTGGTAACGCCCAAAATCCTACGACATTTATAGAATATTGTAATTGTTAGGACCACGATATTGGCATAATTGCAGGCTACTGCTTAATAATTCAACACGTTGCCTGGGATGCGACCCTCCTCCACGTGGGTCGTGCTTAGGTTTTTCCTGCTGCAAAACGACCTATCGATGGGTCGTTTGAAAAATTCTAACAATCTTTTTTAAATTAATGGTATTTAATGGACCTAGTTAATGTTTGGTACTGATAAAATTGCTAATCACTTTTGTCTTTAAATAGAGTTGAATATTGAACTTCAGTTTAACCCATCGCAGTCGACGTGTTAAGTGCCTGTCACGTAATCGACCACCTCCCTAACATAAGGATTGAGCCGTAGGGAATGAGTATTATCAATAATATGACGTGTTCAACTGAAGCATTCTATCCTTAGATTATAATCTACGAACAGAATTATCATTGTTCTACAACAAAGTAACAAATTACACAAAATAATAGCATTCATATAAGTTCTATAAGACCCACTGCGCTCCATAGAGATTATTTTGAAGCAGATAAAGTGAAATAAGGAGTGAACAACGGTACAAACCGCAGACCTTACAATTTAGTGAGACGAATCAGTTCATTTATGAGTGATAAAGAACACCTCGGCTGAAAACAGTCTCAGGAAACTAATGATACTGATTCAGACGCGGGTATGAATGGATCACTAAATTCTTGAGGTGCACTGACGGGGACAGGTGCTGTCAACATACTTTCTAGGAGGTAACGAAAATTATAATATCCCCTGAGAAGTCTACGTACTACGGTAGAAGTAACCTATTTAACGTATCTCCTGGAACTAGTTTAACGCGGAACCAAAAATAGATGCAACTCTATCGAAGTACTGATGTGTTATTTCCAAGCTCAACAGCAGTATTGGTAAGTATGTAAGTTACCATTGACATATGCGCCGCAACTTCTCTCAAAGCATCCGACCAGGATGAAAGTAGAAGTGAGCAAACCATCTTGCGTAAGTCAGCAGGTAATGTAAACGTGACGTCACGTCACTAGCAAGCTGGTGAGACTAATCAATTCAAACAACTTGTAGAGGAGCCAATGGATATGTCCCATTCGTTCACACCAAATGAGAGAAAGTGAAATAAAACCAGGAATTCATTCTTGCATCAACTTTAAAGACGCTGTTACACCTTCCGACAACTATAACGGGGTCGGTGACTCGTGATAGGTCTCCAAATTGGCGGACACGATCAGGAAGTGGTCCGTCTCATAATCCGGAATGCAGTGAAACTTTTGTTGCAACAGTCAAGGTTCACCAGCAACACATGGGACTTAGGACATGTGACAGGGACTTAGTCGTTTTTTGCGATACATAGTTTAAAAATGGACAGTTTTTATACTACTACGGTAAAATGTACTCGTAGCCTTGCATAAATATATATATATATCTAAATATAGGCGAAACGAAAACGACGCACAGAGCTCACAGATTCTCGTATGTCTACATTAATTGTTGCAATATCATCATTTTACAACTCCCCGTGGAGCATACACATAAATTTTATTTAAATTTTAGAGATAACTAATTCTTGACAAAAGCTGTTGATCTCAGCTTGGATGTCAAAAGGCAAATCAAGTCGTTCACAGAACTTTTAGTACAGCAGAGTTAATTTATTTTACTCTCTGGCAAATCGACTACTGATGCAGTATCATTACCACGGTAGAGGAAACAAGGTAGGTTCAAACCAGTCTTTTTTTCGTTGACGGAGTGGTTTTGCTGACGTCATGGCAACGAACCAATAGCAGCGCGCATATTGCATCTGGTAGCACTGCTACCCCCAAATCTGGCTCCACTACTGGCTTAACGACATGGCGTTTTGGTGACGTCAAAAGTTTGTTTGAAATAAAGTCTTTCTATTGGCTAGCTGAACAAGAGGTATATTTTCTCCAATAGAAATGACATTACCTTGATTCCTCTAACGTGATCATTATTTTATTCCATACAGGAAGCTTTACCAAGAACTTTGATATCACAGTACAAACATTATATAGCCAAATAAATTTTTGCTGGGCTTAAATCAAAGATTCAGTAAAAATTTAAAAACGAAGAAAATGCTAATAAAATTAGTCATTTTTTTCGAAACAACAAAAAATCAAAAACGTTTTGGAGACCAGCTCCATCATCAAATCTGTAAAATACAAAGTATGATCAGTTCAACGTAAAGCATAAAAGCACGATCGATAAAAAATTCCAGATAAAATAAAAAAGAACAACTATGCATGAACTATCTGAAAAGTATACGAGCTGAGCAGGTGGTTTTAAAATGATTTTCCCTTAAATAATTATAGAGTTAAGATATTTTGTACGGTGGGATAAGAACAGTGCCTTGTATTTCAAAACGTGAAGGCCTCCAGCTTCATACTAACTACAGGTGCCGCTATCAATTTATTCTGGTCATGTAGCGCAAAGGAGATGGTAAAGCCTGCGCACACGTCTTGTTTTTGTGAGAGCAGGATAAGCAAATCTAAAAGATTCCTTGAAGAAATTACATACAATATTGATTTCTTTAGAAAATAACAATTCCAAATGAAGACCAAAATATAACATAATAAAAAGTCATCGAAATGAGTAATTTCGACGATGACAGAGCATGCCTGTACGAAATACTGCAACTGTTACCGAAGACAAATGTTACAACGCTCTGGAGTGACACATTTCCCAATAACATGTTCTACACTATTTTTTTGTTTTAGTATTGTTCTGTACATACAACATTCGGGAAATGAGTAACTACGATCTTGAAGGTATCAACAAAAATAAAATCTGTGCGATGAGACCTGGGATTGCTAGCACTAGCGATAACAAAATATCAACTATGTCTGTTCTTATAGTAGTTCTTGGTAGAACCTAACCCGTGATTGAGCTCATAAAATGACGGATTTATAAGAAGAGTTTTGAATCAATTAATGATAACGCTGTACAATAGTTCATTTCTTTAACAGTAATATTACTAGTAAAGAATTAGCTATATTTCATTTTCTTTCTCAGCATAACGTGAACTACTAACGAATATATGATGCTGTACAGGATAAATATCCAGTGGTCAGAACAAAGTTCAAATCGACAATGAAATTCAGAGCGCAGAAAAACAACGCAAGAATACGTTTCGAATTGACCAATATTTCAGTCAAGCGACGAATTTTTCCTATTCCATTAGCAGGAAATGCTTCCCTTTTATTTTGAAAAGTGTTCATTTTCAATGCCATCAGAAATTGCTCTACACATACAACTCAGGCCGAAATGCAAAATGAATACGCGACAAAAAAATACAAAAACAGCTGTTGCCTCGCTGATGACTTGCAACTTGAACATAAAAATCAATCAATATAAACTTTATTAATAGATACATGATAGTTCCATCGTCAGTTTTTGTTATTCATTCAATTATTAGCGCTCCTCTCGCTATGAGCACTGCATCATGGCAGAGTAAAATGATGGTCGATGAGCCAGTATTGTAATCTGAACAATTCACCTAAAGCTGTGCATTAATTCATCGTAGCTACAACTGATGTTCATAAGTAAACGAAGGAATTTCAGTATTTCACAACTCTAGGCCTAAAGCCTTTTTAAACACAAAACCTGGTAAAACGTGGACACCCGATCCACAGCGTCCTTTCAACAATAGAAACTTCTTTGCTATTTCTCTTTTCGACGTGTTTTTTTCGCTCAATTCCCATCTTTTTGAGACAAAAAATTAAGCGGACGGTAATAAACAGACCATGACTGCAAATAAAAAGAGCAGTCTAGTGCGAATTAAAATAGCATTTCATCGGAGCAGGAAGTTCAACGCATTGACCGGACGCTTACGCGACTCAATCACAACTCGCTCTCTTTTTGCGTAAAGTTCAAACCTCATCCCCTGTCAAAAAAAATATTCAGGTTTGGTTCCCCTGCACAAATTAGCGATTGATCCTGAAATGTTTTAACCGTGCATCGTGATGGTGCACTTTTACTTCCTGATTTGTTCGGGATCTTTTGTCCCTACAGCGACGGCCGGTAAAATGGTTTATTTATTTCTGTATCGTTGTAGGGCGTATAGGCCACACGGGAACACAAGGTGAAGTTAAAATGGGATGCTGAAGGTACGTAATACCGCATTAAATTATTCATCAGTGAACTGTTATTTACAGTGGTTTCATCATATGCAAATATTTAATACGTTGATCGCGATAAGTTGAACTGAAGTTCAATATTCAACTCGAATTTTAAATCAATTGCAATCTATTGCATTGAGCCACAGTCGGTCAGCAGCATTGTGAAAATTCCTTCCGTGTACACCGGCGGCTAACATCGCGACCAACGTGTTTGATGTAAATTCAACTCTATAAAATCGATTCTCTAAGAGCACTCGGGGAACAGCAGGACAAGGTTGAATATCTAAGGAAAAATAAGACAATATCTCAGAAGCATAATTATGAAGAGTCAACATTTCGCAGCATTTACTCAATGCTACAGTAGCGGTCAAAAACGTCAGCGTACGATAACCTGAGACTATCTTCGTTTTCTTTCAACAAAATCATGCGTGACGCCAAACGCAAAAACAGGCCCCAGTCACATGAGAATAGTTCGGTTACGGAGCTGAGAACCTCGCTTAAATTACTAGGCACTAGTCAAATTTTTTAATTTAAATAAAATAAATTTTTTCAGTACTTGACTGTCTAATGACACTGCTATTTTCTGTATTTGTATTTTTGTTTCTTTCTCGATTTGGATTCATATACACTGACACTGCGAGAATGTTTTCATCCCACAGGCTGTAAAAAACGCTAAAAAAATTTTTCTTCAAAATTTGAGCCCTTTGAAATTTCAGTAATAAACTTCAAGCATATTTCATATTATTGTAACAGCAAAAATCATTATTTTCACAGTATTTACTTTGAACTTTCCCAAGAAATGCCCAGCACAAATGGGTCGCAACGGAGAGTGTGGCTGCTGTTGCTGCTGTGGTTGTGTGCGGGAGATGCTCAGGTGCTCTTCGGAGGCGAGTGTCCTCCTCTGAAACCCATGGCTTACTTCGAGCCAAACCAGGTACGTGCACCACACGTGACTGTACTTGTAACTGGTATCTGCGTACGTAACTAGCGACTAAACCAGGTACGTGTACCGCACTTGTAACTGGTATCTAAGCTAGGTACGTGCACCGCACATGTAACTGGTGACTAAACCAGGTACGTGCATCGCACCTGTAACTGGTGACTAAACCAGGTACGTGCACCGCACCTGTAACTGGTATCTAAACCAGGTAAGTGCACCGCACATGTAACTGGTGACTAAACCAGGTACGTGTACCGCACTTGTAACTGGTATCTAAGCTAGGTACGTGCACCGCACCTGTAACTGGTATCTAAACCAGGTACGAGCACCGCACATGTAACTGGTGACTAAACCAGGTACGTGCATCGCACCTGTAACTGGTGACTAAACCAGGTACGTGCACCGCACCTGTAACTGGTATCTAAACCAGTTACGTGCACCGCACCTGTAACTGGTATCTAAACCAGGTACGTGTACCGCACTTGTAACTGGTGACTAAACCAGGTACGTGCACCGCACATGTAACTGGTGACTAATCCAGGTACGAGTGTGCCACAGACACAGCTGCCAACCAAACCTGGTGGCTGGAATACCAGCGTGCGAAGGCTGGAAGAACACAAAGAACTGAAGATAATACCGATTATCCTCAGTTCTTTATGTTCCTTTCCTGAATTTCCTATGTTTATGTTCACAGTACTTCCATATTCATTAAATTTCCTCACCGTTCGATAAATCGCTTTCTTGTCGAGGAACCGTTATTCATGAAACTTTTCGTTCCAAGCTCTTCGAATTTGTTCACAGCTTTTAGTTGCTTCAAATTCTACTGCAACGAAAATTTTTTGATCTTTAATCAGCTACATTTTAAGGGTCTTCAACTGTTGAAAATAAATAATTAAATTGCTAACTCACAAATGCCTTAAATACTCGTGTGTATGTAGGATTCAATTTTTAAAAATCAAACAAGACCATTGAAATTACGTACTTAGGTTTGTGGCACATTTCTATGACTTTCTTGTCACAAAGCATGTTGTACCCCTTTCATTCAACTTTCTACTGCGCAGTAGATATTGTAAAAGTATTAATTTTATTTATATCTGAATAAAAAACTCCATTTTCAATAACATGAAACCAACAGACTCAAAATATCTAAATTTGAACTGGAGATATAATTTATTTAAAAATAGGGAACATTTTTCTGGGATACCCGGCATGAAGACGGAAGGAAACTGGGTCAAGGTGAAAGTTGTTAACTCGCAATTTTTTAGACTGTTCGCCAGCGTTTTTTCGCGGTTTGTTCAAAGTTATAACATCTATCGAAAGAACTAACAAGCCTTGAAGTACTTCGCATACCTTTTTTGTTGCCACCGGAATCTTGGTCCTTGTGGTGATTCTTTTTGTCGACAAAGTAGGGTACAATCTTCTCTGTGTCAACTGGTGAGGTGGACTGCATTTTGAATTTATTCTTATCTTACTATAGCAAGTATTTCAAGATTATTCAACACCTAAAATTTGCTTCACTTATTCGCGTCAAAATATTTTTCAATACAAAAATAGCTATCTCACTTCATTAGTAGACATCAACTTATACACTAAATCACTTTGCATCTGTAACAGATGAATTTCTGAAAGAGTGATAAACATTGATAATCCGACACCAACACAAGGCTCTCCATTTCGAACGCATAATCTTTAGCTCATTATCAGGAGAAATTATTCCAACTCAGCCTCTCATGTTGTTTGAAAATCCAATACAAGCAACAGAAAAAAACAAAATAACAGTAGAAACTTGGCTAACCCATGAAGAAAAATTCTAAATTAGCTGTCCTCGAAAGTAAAAATGTCATTGTTTCAGTGATTAATTACAAAAGGAAGTTGACTCAAATCTTTCAGTGATAGACCATAATCACTGAAGCCTTTGGCCTTTAGATAAAAACGTAGAATGAACGTGAAAGGAGTTGAAACAGAAATTTAGAATCCAAAACTAAAAGAAAATTACAGAATATCAATAGTGTCCAGGTACTCAGTTTCAGAAGGATAAAAGTACAAAAGAGAACATACGAAAAGTTTAAAAAGGAACTATTCAAAAAATTAACTGAAGATGTAGATGAACAAGAATAACACTGAACAAGAATAATAAGTCAAACAGAGGTCTTCCTTGACCAGCCTAAACTTTCTTTGTTTCCCACACGTGAATAACATACAACAGGGCTGCATCATACATAAGACTTTAAAATGTACAATAAGTAATTCTTTGAGTAAAACATTCAAAACTATGACAAAGCTCGTGACATCTGAAGTTTATTTTTCGCACTTTTTTAAGTCAAAAACGAATACAGTTTTAACGCACACTCTCAATCGGGCGAATTTCATACAGGTCCAGAGTTTACGAATATTTCTAGATTATAAAGATTACAGATAATTTCGAACCCAGTAGTTATGATATGATGCATTCATTTCATGCATCATGCATCATACGTACAGTAATGCATCATACGTACAGTAATTTCATTGTTATACGTTAATCTTTCTCCAATTTATAAAATATCAAGATACAATAAATAAATTAAATTGTGCACGCATCACAAATAACAACGCGTTGACCAAAATACTAAAATGTCTTTCGGTTATTCTTATTGCATTATAAATTCTTTCTCTCTTAACAGAATTTGAATTTCTGCGTCTTTCATCAGAAGTCTAGCTGATGAGCAAGCTGCAGCCAGAGCGGTGTGATATGTACATAAATGTGGTCCTCTCTCACTAAACGCTATCTTTTCATACCACCTGCTCAAACTGTGCAGCTGCGACTTGATGATAGCGCAATCAACACTACATATATGCAGGTGCACGTCCTCACAATCTGCGCTGTCGGTCGACGATTTATGCTTTTGAAACCTAATTCAACCAAAGCTGATATTCCCCTACCAGCGTAATAAGACAAGTGTTCCTTTAGAAGAGATCGCATTTTGCATTATCGATAAGACTGGACCTAGCGTTACATAAGATCGATTTTTGACGAACATAGTTCGCTATTCGTTAAATACATCAAAATGAGGTTTAAAAAATTATTTACCTGATTTAACTTATAATTTTCCCTGCGAAGTCTAATATTTTTTCCATAATAATAAAATAGATAAATAAATTAATAACAGCAGATTAAGTTGATTCTAAATGCGTTGGCCATAGAATATCGACGCTAACTTTGGTCGGTAAGATATGTTGTTCAACAGTGAGCAGCAGCCTACAGTGGCATATCCGTCCATTATTTTCTATTTACTTCACATTTTAGCAACTAATTTCAATAAACTGTTCCACATTTCTTTCTAATACAATAGCAGAGTGTCTTATACTATATTAACTTACCCAGACATCGTTTGAGCCGATTGTAAAAATGAAAACTACAGTAGTCTATTTCATAGGAAACCTGAAATAGTCCATTTTTCTTTCCAAAAAGAACATGTCTACAACAGCAAACAAACCAAGCAAATCTCTGTTTTGTGAGCACATTTTTGAGTTCGTTAAATTTGAAAATGACAAACCAAGTAGTTTTGCGGCAACTACGACAAGAACAAGCCTTGCTTGGCTCGATCAGAAATGCATTTGCTTATTAACTCCCTAATTTAGATCCCCTTGTATCGAACGTCGATTGTAATTTTCCACTTCAGGTGGTTCTGGCAGAGTGAATACAACTTCACAGCTGACAGATGACACAAAATGGCCGCTCTTTTGAGCACTCAAACGAGGGATTTTCATTCCAGATAAAAAACACGAAGAGAATGATTTTAATCGTATTCATTGGTAGGATGGTTCGTCAAATTTATTTGCCAGTTAAAGGCACTGTTATCATGATACCAGAAAAGCACAATTATGAACGTCAGTACAGCACAGTAAAAATGTAATGCTCCCTTCACTACGATTTTCTGACTAAGTGCTGAAGATGTTCTGATTATTCAAAACGTATAATTTTATTTTTCCCCTCATTAAATCTTCATGAGTAGACCTTACGTTGCGTGATTTTCGCCTTACTTTTTATTTTGAGAATTAGAATAATTGATGCTAAGGTGATTGTCAACGTGCATATTTCACCTCAGGTAGCAATTACGTGTCTATCCCATGAATATTTTCACAAATGATCCTAGAAAAAAACGTGGTCAATATTGATTTTAGGCCTTTCACGGAAATTAATAATTCCGTTCCGAAGAATCACTAAAGGAACACATTTAAAAACGTTTTACACGAATGACATTCTGCTCGCTGATGCGTTATTTTCGAGTTATTCAACTTTGAAGTTATATGAATGTCGTATATAAAAGTGAAGGAACGGACACGTAAATATGCTGTAATACGGTATTAACGTAACGATAGGTTAGGTTAGGGTAGGTTATGGTAGGTTAGTTAAATAAACTAACCTAAAATAACATAAATCAACCTAAAATAGCTTACCTTAACTTACCCAAACCGATGCTGTTATTTTCGCGCCCAGAAGTGGGCGTGTCCCGCCAGAAAAGTGGGCGTCACCCAACAATGCGGCGACTAAGCAACCGACCATACAATGCTATTCCTATCTGAACGTAATTATTGTTATATCTCAAAAATAACGCATCAGCGAGCAGAATGTCAATCATGTGAAACGTTTTTAAATGTGTTCCTTTAGTGATTCTTTGGAATGGAATTATTAATTTCCGTGAAAGGCCTAAAATCAATATTGACCAAAAACGTTTTAAAATAAAAACTCCAGTCAAGTACCACAGGCTTTATTGGGGTACCATGTAGTGTATACGGTCCATCGAAAACGGTTCGATATTTTCTTTAGACAAATCTTGCAGATGTGGATGACCAACAAATATATCCATCATGATAGTACCCGCGATTAAAATATTCATGCACTTGTGCACTGGTGAAACTCGTATCACAGATACGGTCATTAAGCATCCTTCAAATCATATTAATTCAAAGAACTGTTTCTTAACTAAAAAGCGGACACCAAAAAAATCAATAAACACACCAAGGGTATTGTTAGGTAAGATATTTAGCTGAAATTATTGGGGCATAATACCAAGAAAACAACGAGAACCTGCGACTTGGTGTCAGCCATGAGCGGCACTTAATATAATTTTTGCCAGCACGTTTGGTATATTTCTACTCTTGTCACATCTACGATCTCGTCGTCAAGCTGGCGAACATACAGGCGTAAAAAATTCATCTCTTGAGAACTGATGTTGGCTTATGACAGCATTGGTGACTACAGGGTGCTAATAACGTTCTTATACACCTTTTAAAAATTAATTAAACTGACATTAGTAATGAGAAACTCGTTTAGGTAAATGATAAAGACTGATAAAGTACAGTGTTGAAATAAGGTGTTGAATTAATGATCCAATCTAATTCCTCTAAGTATATTCCTTGAGGTTATCTGTCATTTCTCAGCATACTGCAAATAATAAATCACGAACTCAACGTCTCATTTACAAATTAATTTGCAGGCCATTTTTAGATTAATGAACCCCAGCCCAAGAAGTTGCTCACGAAGCAGATATATGTCTGGTTTGTGTCCTGCTGTAGACTTATTCTTCTTGAAAATAAAAATTAAATACACGCAGCTGCTATTGAAGCTGCGGATCTAAAACAGCTTCCGAAATTGTTGAGCTCATGAATGAGTAAAAGTTTCATGCTTGAGACAGTGCATTGGTTCGACAAACTTGAAAATCACCGTCGATATGACCATTTTAAAACTTCTTGCTCCTCCATGATTATCAAAGTCGCCAAAGTAAGGATCAAAAGAACTCAAAAAGCAAAATTGGAAACAAGCTCGTACAAATTAACACGCGTATTAAAATGCGTAAAAAGAATCGTCAGAGCAGACTTGAACTTTCCACCATTGAAGCGTTCGTAACTGAGATCTCTAAAATGAAAAACGACTGGAGAGAACAAAGCTTTTCTGATTATGGTAAAAGAGAGTACGTTTTCACACGACACTGTGTTTTTAGCTGATGAAGTTTCTACAGTTGAGAATTAGTTCCGTTGCCAAAATGGCAATCTGCGAAAGTCTCTTTCAGGCATTCCAAACGCCCAAAGAACTGCTTAAAAAAACAGTTTAAAACAATTTAACAAACAATTCATTTACCACAAGCGATACAGAAGTAGATTATTTCTCAAGTCTAGTACAATGGTCTAGTACAGTTTCCAAGCTCCTATAACCTGCCTCGGTCGAGGTGTAAACTGCCATTTCTAAAAAATGTAAATCGCCTCTATCCTTTGTCAGCAAGAAATGAAAGTAACGACAAATTTGTCCGCATAGTAAATTTTCACTCGGATGACAAGACAATTCAAAAATGAAAACTAGATATGTTCGTCAGGCAGCACTCACATGAGGACCGAGCTGTGCCCCATAAAAGGTAATATAAATTACAGTCAAATTACTCGTTCAAATCAATCAATTTACACTGAATTATAAGAGCATAAATGCGACTCCAATTTAGTTATAACTTGGAGCGCTGAATATATTAGCTAACTAATTTGATGAGAAAATTTTCAATCGCTTCTGTCAATTTTAATTTGAGATTATACATGGCAAAGTCATTGTGGATAGCAGACCGATGATCATTCACTAGGAAAGGATTGATAAATAGTTAAACATTTGAGGGGGTTAAATGGGTTAAGACATAAACTTTATATTTTAACAGCTTTAAATACAGGGTCAAGTATTGCTGTAAACCTCCCACCTTTGTACAGACTCAAAATAACTAACATTTATCTTCAAAACGAATTTATTTATGCGATTCAAATAAAAATGAGAGTTAGCTCAAGTAATGTAATTTCTGAGACGTAGCTTTTCGTGAAGGAAACATTATTTTTGAATTAGATAGACTACAAATTTGTCAGCATAAAATATTTTCTACAACCAAAATTAACATCACACTAATGTTTTAATCGATTGTATATTGGAAAGATAAACAAGAACACTTCGAAAACCACAGTTAATTATGAGTAAGTTGACAATTTCAAATGTCTTAATTAATCAAATTACTTTTAGAGCATGAGTGTTCCCTGAGGGAGATGACAATGTAGAACAGATTGTCAATGGATAAGACTTCGGTACGTGAGACAGAGAATAAGGTCGCTCGTAAAATGACCATGCATACAGAGCATCAGATGGCGGCACATCTGTTCATTTTCTAGTAAAAGATTACGTGATGTAGTGAGCCTCACAGAAAATATTGGGAGGATTCAATTATGAAGGTTGAAAATTTTTTCAAGCATCCTGAGAAGAGGGAGAATATCATGATATTTGACATGATATTTCGAGTGATCGTGAAATAAACACCATTGAAGCGTTAACGAAAGCGTTAAGTGTTAACGAAAGAACAAAATTTATCAGAGATCAATTTGATGGGAGAAACAATCTTAGTAAGGAAAGAATGATCGAGTAGCCTTTGCATCTAAAATCGGTGAGTTAAAAGTATCATGAAGCAGCTTTAACGTCACACTGAAGTTTACTCATATGAGAAAAATAAAGTTTGTGACGTAGACAATGTGTAGAGAACGCATGTCTGCCGCCGTTTTGTTGAACATCAATACGAAGTTTTATCTCGCAATTTCAAAATCTTTTTCGAGGGAGAACCGTACTTTTAACGGCAAGAATAGTAAGAACTACTGAGTTTTGCAGCAAAACATTAGTAAAAAGTTTGATTCACATATAAAAGTATACAAGGAATTACATTAGTGAAAGCTGGTGCTAAGTCGGAACGAGTAAGTTCTGACAACCTCAACATGAGCGGCGGGCACAAGCTCATATTTACAATCCCTATAAAATTTCCTACTCGGGTATTTATTTGCTTGGATCTTTATTTGATGACGCACACGTTAAAGTAACGAGGTGAGAAAAACTTCACGGATTTACCACAGCTAATTTTACGGCACGAGACTACGTATTCTTTCAATGGCGGCGAACAAAAATTCTTTAGAATAACTCACTCAATATTTCAAAGTCATCCATACATTTCGTGAACAGTGCATCACATTTCTCTACGAAGCGTGTGTGTCGGTGAAACTTCTTCGGTGATGGTTTATAACAGAATAATCGTACTCAATCGTATCAACGATTTATTTAAATGCAAAAGTTCACACATGCTTGTGATGTTAGGACAAAATATGGTGACCTAACGGGTCACGAGTTATCAAAAGGGCTCACTATAATCCTAGATATTACCAAAATTAGACACACTAAATACACTTACACTAACACTAATGAGGATTTTCTCACACATGCACTATAATCCTACTAAATTTAACATCATCTTGATATAAAATCTAAAAGGTACAGTTGAAAAAATTACCCGTATTGCATCGCTCTATTCATTTTGCACGTCAGAGCACGCACGAATAAATAATCTTGATATAAAAATCCAAAAGGAACAGTTGAAAAAATTACCCGTATTGCATCGCTCTATTCATTTTGCACGTCAGAACAAACACGAATAAAACAGTGCCAGAGAAAGCACACACATTAGCTCAGTGCCACAGTATCAGTTTCAATCGCTGCCACAGCCTGCACCGAACTGCACTCGGCCTTAATTTACGTCCTCAAACTGATGTGTCTCAATAGCAATTCATTATGGTATATATCTACTGTCAATTTTTTGGCACTGCCGACAGTCACTTTCATTACTTTTTTCATTTCACAAGAAAATGTAAAGCATACGCACAAGGAATTTTTTCTCTCAGACAAAAATAAGTGTTGTGCAGAGCTCGAAAAATTCCTAAAAAAGAAGGTGGATAAGAAAGCATCCCGTGTTCACATACAAAGTCTATTTAATATTGAATGTCGGTGAATAAAACCGTAAAAAGAAACTTAAAGTTCGTACATTTAATCGTTCTCCAACACGTACTCGCAGCAATGCACTGTCTCTTAAAATCTACTAATTAAGTGTACGTTTTAAATTTATTCCAATGTGCAAAGTTTCCTAAATCTACTCATCGCGAAGTATCTCCATTTCAAAATCTGCTTGTCTCACGCACCTTGTACTAAAAACTTACCCCAAACCCGCACGTTGGTCTAAATTCTAAATCTAAACGTCGCACGCAGTCGACTAAATCTCGGCACAAGCAAGTCCTCTTTAAATTTACCTGTCCACCGCGCACTTCGCTAAATTTAAACGCCTCAAGACGCCGTTTCGTTCGCACGTGCCGCTCACCTTCAGCTCAGTCTTGCCTGAAAATGGTGCGCACACAAGAAGCAATAGACGGGGTCGTAGGAAGCTGCACCGGAAGCGTGCTTTGCCAGACCTACAACGATCAAGGTGACGGTCGCGAGCATCGACGTTGTCAGAAGTAAATAGACGCGCTGCATTCGTCTCCATAATGCATTCGCTAACCAATCGTTAACGTTATTGAGTAATTTAACGTTAACATTATTTCAATTGTGATTGAAATAACGCTCAATTTTAAAGTTATTTCAATCGTTATTGAAAGGAAAAGTCATGTAGACGGAGAAGTTCTATCTCCGCGTCTCAGGTATGCAAATGACCATCTGTGCAGATGAAGCTCCTGATAATATTGGGCTGAAGCTCATTACTTCTGAGACATTTGCTCTCAATTCAACCACCGACTGTGCATATGCAGCTACTTTTTCCAGTATGAGAGTAAGTTTTACTTTCAGTCCTTACGCCGGAAGCCACGCGTTAGAAGCACAGTACTTGCATTGATTCGTAACATCCCATAAATTGCTTGTCAGGGTAATTTTAATTGGTTCTGTCAGGGCAACTCATAATTGAACGTTTTTTTCAGCACAAACACGCCCATTCGTAACTTCTCCAGTAATTAGGAACAATTTAAACGCAATGCAAGGGGTTTTCAATACACTAAGTGGATGACGTCTTACAGTCAGTCAAGACACAACCTACAATAATGGAATTGAAAATGGCAACAGAAACAAACCAAGTCGCCCCTGTTCGAGTTGTCAAAAGGCCCGTGTCGCCAAACACTAGTCACGCACAGGTACGAACGAAATACATTAGCAGCCATCAATTTTTGCTCACAAGCACCAGTAAAATTCGTGTTGCACAATATCTCTTCAGGCGGCCGTTCTGCAAAGTGTGTTCTCATGATTTGACGGTTTTCTTTGCATTTTTAGAAACACTACAGATATGATCAGTTTTTTTTCCGATGCAGACGCTACCATCTGATAAAACCTCAACAATGGAATCGTAATTTTGTCACAAAGAATTGCGGATTCCGATGGTACCAACTGAAACAAGCAGTTAATTGTTTCTAACTAAATCAACCTGGAATTCCAGCTAACCCTCATATTTTAGAACACTGGGGGGTTTGCCGACCCAGTAATGGTCAAGACGATTTATGAACGTATTCACCGAGCTAGCATAAGCATTTTATAGGAGCTAGTGTTAGATTCTTACAATCACAAACGGAAAAATGTAGGGCTTGGGCTGTCATTTTTAACTAAATTGATGCTATTTCTAGTTCGGACATTGCCCCAGCATCGATAAAACCTTGTGGGGTAACATTATTAAAGCCATAAAGATATTTGCAGGTCTATTAATTGACCTCGCAAGTTATTTTTTCAAGGAAAATGAGTTTGGTCAGTTGGAGACTTTGCTCGTAGCTGAGATATCAGAGTTCTGAAATCATTTTCGTTGCTTTACGCTTAATTCTCTCCATTTTGGAGATATCTCGTCTTATAATAGAGGACCATAATTGCAATGGGTATTCTAGATGCGGTTGGACCAGTGCCTCATAGATTCGTAGTATAATGTCCTTTGATTTGTATTCAAAGTTTCTTGCTACGAAGCCGAGAATTCTAGTCGTATTCTTAGCGCACTTTTCTACTTGAGTATCATGCTTGAGATTTTTGGTGATAGTGACGCCAAGATTTTTTGTTGGTTTACTGCTTTAATTGAAGTATCATTTATCGTAAGTTAGAAATGCCCTTTATCACTTTGAATAAGCGTTACTGAACATTTTTCAATGTTGAAGCTCATTTGTCAGGTTTCTGTCAATTGGAGAAGACGGTTCAGGTCTGCTTGAATGGTGGTCTGTCCCGCTCAGAGAACGTTCTATGACCAAGTTTCGTGTCATCCGTGAATGGCAAAATTTTACTGATGATTCCTCGATCACGGTTGCTGACATAGATGATGAAGAGAAGCGGACTTTAAACACTCCCTTGTTGAACCCCTGAAGTTACTGATGTCCAGTCACTAAATTGCTCATGGATCGCTACTCTCTGAGTACGACCAGTGAGCCAGTTCCGTGTCCATCAAGCGTAGTTCCCCTGAACACCAAGGGCTTCCACTATGGCCATTAGCCTTTCGTGGGAAACTAAATCAAAGGCTTCGTGGAAGTCCACATTTCATACTATCGAAGATTCGGTTGACTTCTCCGAAGAAGTCAAGTAGATTTGTTAGACAGCTGTGATCATTCCAGAACCCAAGCTGAGTGTGTTATTAATTTTTGGGGATAGAGATGTTTTGTCATTCGGACTTCGAGCAATCTTTCTATTGTTTTACTGAAGACAGATATTAGCTGATAGGGCGATAGTTATTAGGAAATTGTTAGTTCCCTTTTCTGAAAATTGCAGTGACATTGGCCTGCTTCCAGTACCGCTGAACTAATCAAGTTGTGAGTGATTAATGGAAATATTCGCAAAGGGTTCGCTTATTACTTGAGCCGTTTCTTTCTGTGTACAGGAAACTAGGTCATTTTAGGTCCGATTGATTTGTACGGGTACAAGAAGATGAGCTCTTTTTCGACCTCTTCCACCGAGATAATGTATATTAAAGGCAACTGGATGTTTAAGGCTTGAGGTTGTGGAACTTCAGTTGAATCGTTCCTAGGGAACTCCGAGATAAAATATGTATTTAGGATTATGGCTTTACTTTTTTTACGTGTTTGGTTTTGGCCGTCAGTATCAATTAATGGTAAAATGTTTTTTTTTCTCTTCGCCTTTCATTACCATATTTATAGAAGCTTTTCAAATTTGTTTTGACTAGTGCTGCGACTGTTATTTGTTTATTCTACTTGGTATGATTGATCATCCGTTTAATGGTGTTGCAAGCATAAGTGTGCTCCATAACTCGTCGCTGTGAAGCATAGCATTGTTCATTAGAAGCAACCCAATTCCTCGGTTCGTTAAGTTTAATGAAGTCTAGGACAGTTTTGTTTGCGCAGTTGCATGTTCAACCTGATGAATCCCCGAAGAACATTCGTTATACGCGTTTGTGGAGTGAGCCTGAATGCTCTCTCAAACAGAGCACCACCTAAAAATGAAACGCTGGCTAATATTATCCTATTGAGCAGTGATCGCAAATATTACTCGTACGTGTTTCAGTTAGAAAGGCCTTTTTCGCCGTACGATGAGGCTCAAAGTGATGCAGTATAGCAAGCACCATGCAAGGGACACTGACAAAGCTGGTCGATTGGAAAAATACGATTAAAAAGCACATTTGATTGCAAGCACAAAGAGGCTATCACAAATTCCGCTCACAGACAACGAAGCCATGGTGACTTGGTGCAGTCGACATCGATCCTTGCAGGTACGAGCTAGCCGAGTATGCGAAGCGATACCAGTGAACGCTTGTGTGTTTACGTGATTTTCTAATCCAAATTATTACAGTTACAACCAAGTTGACTCTGCATAAAACTCTCACATCAAAATGCTGACATACATTAAATTACACACACCTAATAAATATAGTACGTCAAGACAAATTCCAAGTTCGCTAACACGAACATTGAGGAGACCTTCAGCATTTCACACCATCAAGGTGACATTACGCTTACTTCATAATAGATATACATGTACAAATATACCCCAATATTTATACAATTCATTTCCACAGACACGTCACACTAAATGCAATGTCTGTACTAATGCGACACAACCACTGCAGGGAACAATAAGCATCGCTACTGCGGCTTGAACAGGTTGTCTACCCAAAAATCGAGATTGCAATTCGCAGTACAAGTGTGCTAGGCTGTACCTATTGTAGGTTCAACATTCGGCATGAGTAAAATTAAACATTTATCAACCTGCGAAGAAACTGTCCCTGTGATTGCCTAATTCTTTCACTGTCAAGAAGTTATAAAAGCAGTATAAAGTGTGTGCAAAAGAAATTCAGAGAATCTAAGATTGATTCTTCAAATGTGGAGACTTGTTTTCTATTATAGGGTTGCAGCTCATCAGGAGAGCCGATAACACAGCATTACAGGCGCTTGGAAGGCAGAAGTTGACACCCGTGGTTCGCAGGAGCCTGTGCAGTGATGTGTAGTCTCACTATACCCTCGCATCTGCCGTTTAGCAACTTAACGTCGGTGGAATAAACTTCGAAGATATAGGAACTAACAAAAAGTTACCTTAACTTCCTGACAACGACCAAGATGACTAACAATAAACATTTTCCGTGTTGGTTGTAGGTATGAAGATAAATGAATACACTTATTTTGAAGACCGACATGTCTACCATGTCTAGTAAAACATTGATCGCCTAAAGCGCCCTTAATTTTTGACACACTTGATCTCGACCAACGAACTGAAAAATTAGTGAAGTAAAACTAGGTCAAATGAACATTTGCTAACGTGCACTCCTTTTGAAATTGGAAAGAGCTCCTCGTGTGTAACAGCGAGGGATATTCGTGGAAACACTGTTCACCGGAAACTAATACAACTACATAGTCCGCATGTGAGATAATCTCACGCATTCCTAATAACAGTTTGGAGCTTGACACACTCAAAATGTGTGTTTTATAAAAAATAACTCAAGTGTTTTGCACCTAGGTTTGAAACGGTTTCTCTGTAACTAAAATTATAAAATCCTTGAAAAATTTAAACAATTCGTTCACTTTGCGCACAAAATGTTTGTCTCCAGAGAGACCACGAACGAATTACTTAAATACTTCAAAAAAGAGACACGAAGATAATAGAAGCAATTTAATGAATTAAAATTACTTTGCGCCATTTAGATTATCCAGTCGAAAATTGGCCCACATTAAGCAAAGGTGTGAAGTTTATCGATAACTCAACTATGAATATTTCATCACATGCAAAGCACTGTCTACATAGGTCACTTAGGCCGGTTTTTCAGATTTTTTTTTCACAAAATAAGCGGTCATTTTTCAGCCCTGTGGGGATATAAATTTCAAGGTTAGATGAAATAAGGGGCGTCTCTATCTCTCCACCTTCTTTCTCAACTTTCATGAATGCAGTTAAATATTTATTTTCACTTCACTTCTGTAGTCCTTTCTTCACTTCAAGTTCAAACGATTGTCACCTTCACTCTCAGCTGTGGTGAGACAGCTTTGAAGATACGTACTACTCTTTCCACCGCTGGTCAATCACTGACAGTTGCCAATGGTCGCAGTTTTTGCCTGCAGAGCGAAGCCACGGCCACGATATACCGTGGCCAAGCAGCGAGCGAAGACCCTGGCAAAGCATCGTTCAATGTCTAATGTCTTATAGTTACAGAACATTTTGACGTACCTACGCTTACAAGTCATGTTCATTTTTCACTCAAAACTCCTACAATACGCACATCCTTTCTCATTTCGTGTTTTTGTATGATTTTTCAATCAAATTTCAGTATTAAAATTAGTCATCTCTCTTGTGAATCATTCAATTGTTGAGCACGTGTAACAGGTTTTGGTTCCGCTATGAATCTGCTTCGTCACACGTCACGTCGATTTTTTGTCGCAATTCTGTGGAACTCCATTTTAAGGAAATTTTTCCTGATAATACCTTCTATACTGAAAAGCAGAAGTTCCGCTCTTGGGAATATTTATATAACCCAATCGAGCGATTAACTAGAGTAGTGACACCTGTGTTGGTTAGTTCTGAAGGAAACTGAACCGTTGAGGATGTATAATTTTGTACATTCGTTTTCACATCTCCGAACTCAGAATTTTTTATTACAACCTCTTTTTTATGTGAATACTTTCTCACAGAACTAATGAAGTTTCACTTTTGGGTTTTTCATGAATTACCGTACACATCATGTTGCGGAGCGTAGAATCGCTAAGAAGTTAGTACTAGGGCGCACATAATGTGCTGTAATATTTTTATGGTGCCCGATTTAATGATGATTGACATCATTCGTTGGATGTCAAATTCGCTATTGCTACTTTCACAGCTGTCGCCGTCATTAGCATGAAATATTTCGTATTGGACGCATAAAAATTTACGAGGATGATTCATTGGTAGCCTACTAGATAGAAGTGTTGTGCAGCGGACGCAAACGGGGATAAAGAAATATTTCGAAGTTCACTGTTTATTGCCTCAAAGATGCTAACAACTACCTTCGTGTCAAACAAGTAGTTAAATTACGGTTATTTTTATAAATTCAACCTTTCAACCCCTGAAACTTGAGGTAACATATCTTAGGAATAAAACTTCCACGTCCCTGGAAAATATCTGACACTGCCTCAAACATGGGTAATTTTTGGTTTTACTGATGCCTGCTCAATTCCAATCAAAAAAACTTCATGTTATTCATAACGTTTATGGAAGAAAGAAATACTTTCTAATTTCAAAAACTGTTCTCAAAATTTGTTTTATGAGTGAAGTGACTGGTCAGTATATGAATGATATCATTAAAAATTTTACTTAGGTTAGCATAAAGAAATGGAGACACGTATCAGGAAGTAAAATTATGTGGGAATCATTGACAAATTGCAGGTAAAAATGGCTATCGCAACGTAAAATGTAGCTACTGCTTCCCATGTGTTTTTCTGTCCCAAAATTTCACCCAAATAGCTGGATGGCTTTAAAATGACACTTTATGTCCCTAAATGGAAGAATTAGCAAACTTGATGCTGGAAGTAACTTGAAGACGGAAAGGGTTAAGAAAACACTGCTCGTACACTGCACTGTAAAAACTGCATGGAAAGTCTAAACACTGCATGGAGTAAAAAAGTTAGAATTTGAGACGTGAATATTTGTTAACGAGTTTGCACAAAACATCAGGAAAAATAGGGCATGCCGAAGAAAATGATAATTACAAGTTTCGGGAACGAGGCGACCTAATGAGTCAAGCTAAAGAGTTGAAATTAGTAATCAAATCACACGCCACGGGACTTCCTACTGCTAATGATCTGCCTATCAAAAATTGATGACGCTAAGTTTTTAGAGCACAGCGAGTGACAGCAAAATGCAGTCTGCGATCTCCCGATTCGACCCATTGATGTGGCATCACTGCAAGCATCGTAAGCCAATAATGATCTGGACTATATAAATTAGACTCGTCTCCTCCGTCTTTTTCATAAATACGGTGACAAATTTAACTAAATAGTACCACAGTAAATGTTACTCGCAGATATCCTTGAATGTTAAATCGACAGCGAAAGTCACACTTACTGACGAGACAACGTGCATTTCCTGGAAAAAAGTCGCAAGGATCGAAGATTTATTTACTATCAAATGATTTGTCTCTAAGGCGAATAACAGCTCGCATTCTATTTGGAATGTTTTCTACTAGTGTCAGGACCCATTGTAGCTCTCTAACATGGCAAAATATGGAGTACCGTCTTTGTGCTTCGTGCAACTAATGGGGCCCATGTAGAAATCTATTAAATGCGGTAAAAAACTTTTATAAATGTTGTATACAATAGAACAAATCTGAATAAAATATCCCATTAATTGCATTTGTAAAAGCTTTTTGAAATGGTAAAGAGGCTTTATGGGCACCCTGTGAAACACTAGGAGCACATGAAACGGGCTGTTGCAACTGGATAAATGTTACAGGATGTAGACATCTAAATTTCGACTATGGCAAATGGATTTCAAAATAATGCTGATGAACAATTACTGAACATGTAAACATAACGTGCTATTTTGCTGAATCATGTAGAGTATGTTTTTAATACGATTATTGCTCATATCCACCCTATTCCCTTTATTCGCCATCTCTCTTGGTTTATTGTTGAAAAAAACTTCGGTGTTTAGAACACGACTCGAACTCTTTGTAGTTATTTCATTTGTTGTGCGAGTTGAGGCATGTCACCTTCTTCTATTTCCTTGAATGCATGCAGTGTTCATGATTGTTTTAATTCAAATCAGTAAAAAATTAATTGTAGTCACACTAGGTATGGCATCTTGTATTTTTCCTCTCATGAACATAGGACGCTTTCAATTCGTAACGACTTCTCCCTAAGCAAAGTAATTACGAATGAATTTAGTCGTGAAACCTTCCATTAGTTAATGTTAACTGTGTTTCTTTGCAGTTCCTTGGGAGATGGTTCGAAATAGCAAGATTTTATGTAAGCTTCGAAGGGCTGGCCGGCACTTGCTGGGTGGAGAACTACCGCTACTCGCCCACCAGAGGGCACTTCACAGTGCTCGAGTGGAAGGATCATATGTAAGAACTTATTTTTGTTTAATATAAACCAAGCACAGTCATGAAAAGATGATCGGATATACTCGTAAAAGCATAAAAATATATGCTCATGGTTACACGAATGCGAAAATTCGTGGTAGCGAAGGTATGATTTTTCAAAATGCATCCAACAATTGTCTGGTATTGCTTTGTAATTAATTTATCCAAAGAGAACAGTAATGAGTGTAATAAGAAATGAACTGTATGTGCGATTCAAAGCTCAGAATGCATTTTAGGAGTCACAAGCTAAACTTATGGGACGAAATTAATAAAAATCCACCGTTATTAACCAATGCATTTCATCAGCATACCTACAAAATGAACTGTAAAATACATTTCCCATGTCTAAATGCTTTCAATCAAATAAGTTTCCATACCAAGAAAAAACTAGTTTATTTTCTCTGTCTGATTTTTCTTTCATTTCTGATACTTTTGCTTAATTAGTCGTCTCCTATCGCTTGAAGAAACGGATCGAGGTAATTTTCTTTAGTCATTCATAAATAAATTTTCTCAGAACACGCCAAATACGGACAGTAGAAAACGGCATCGAGCACGACAAGAAGCAGCAGGGACTATTGAGGTACTCCCTCCAAAGGCCCAACATTCCATGTGAGTCACCGCCACGATCTCAATATTAAATGTTTGCTTTTATTGAGCTCTACAAAACTATTTTTCCTCCTGATACCAATTTGCAAAATTTTTACTATTAAGGCAATAGGACCAGCAATATTGCATATTGTCATTTAACGTATAATTATTGAGACGCATTCGTAACACCCTTGGTGAAAGTGCTCGTCATGGCCGTGTGGTTGAATGACCTGCTCTTCCGTGAAGGCATCGAGGATTCGAATCCCGGAACTGGGTGGCGATTTTCTCCGTTGGATATAAGAGAAAAATTCGAAGCACAATACCCCATTCTACCCAGGTGTCTGAAATGGGTACCGATCCTGACCGGGGGAAAGCGTCATGGCGTCCTGTTAATTATAAGACATTTGAAAAACCAATGTACAAGGTGATATGTATCAGGCTTGAATTGGAAATAAAGCATCCTTAGATGCCGATGTTTGTTGTTGTTGGTTTCAGCACCAAGTTTGTGTGCTGAATTTGCATTTTGCATCTGTATCTAAATTTTTCTGATTTTATAATATACCCAATTTTTTATTTCAATGTTCATTTAGCACTAAAACATACTTACTTAAACATTTTTAATTCAAAAAATGTTTCATTCTCAGAAATTTTCTTATACATTAATAAAGGCATTGATATAATAGTCAATTTAAATACGTCATAAAAAAAAATTTAAAGTATTTCACTCACTCACTCTCAAGCGTATATGATGTAATCATTTGACCCTGAAAATGTAGCTTAAAATAAAATAAGGTGAATCTGTAATCATGGGATGACTTCTTGAAGATTTTGATAAGACGCAAAAACATTTTATTGTTGGTGGTCAATTTACTTATATTTTATTAGTGCTTTGCAAGTAATAGATACTCCATAGTTTGAAAAATGTGTAACTAAAATAATAATGTTTACAACACAATAATTGCGGAGCTTCATTACTGTCGCATGGATGTATTCGAATGGTACATAGAGGATAATTTTATCACCAGGTTTAATGGCCACAAAAATTTTCTCGTCGGTTTTCCTAATGTGAGCACCGACCACAATAAGCTCTGTGCGTGAAAGCATACACCTGCAAGCGCTTCAAATTAGCCAGAAAAAGTCTGTTATTCGATATGCAGTCCTAGTTTTATCTATGAATGCATTTATTTTTGAAGTTAGATACAAGCAACTGATTGACGCCATGACGCTTTCTTGACGTTAGGTGCGATGCTTCGTGTTACTGTTGGCTGTGGAAGACGAATGAGCTCGTCGTATGCTTTAGAAGGGCAAAAGTCGCTGAATAGCATTACATCATGATCCTTTCATTTTTAATCCGATATAACTGCTTCTGTTAAATGCATTTTTACTAATTTATTCCTATTTGTGTTTCTTTTTTCTACGCTAGTCCAGTGTACTTGATTTAACATTTCGTTTTACGTCATAATTAAAACTTGTGGAAGTAAATGACCTACACTCTGAGTTGCAATCATCCTTTTTTGCAGTGCATCACTGTTGACGATTAGATGGCAACCAAAAGCTTACACTGCAGTGAAAATATAATTTTTTGTCTACGAATTTGCATCATCACGAGTCTGCCGATTTAAAAAATTGCACAATACGTCAAATCCCACAGATCTGAAAAGTCAAGTTTGTCGAATAGATAAGTACAACCCAGTGTTAAACTATAGAGGTCAGTATGAAGTTGCCTAGGGTAAAAATGTGTCATCTCATTCCAGTCGTGAGGGGAAAATACCTCATTCTGGCCACCGACTACGAGCGGTACGCCCTGGCTTGGCAGTGTGATAATCTGCCCCTTGGCGTTGCCCATACCGGTGAGTGTGTGTACTTTTATTTCGTATTCTGCAATGGGTTTTCCTACGTACTTCCACTTCATGTACACGCGGATGTAATTGGAATGGCACTGCCATGCTAGTACGTTAGCCAATCATTCCAATTTTTTCGTGGTGCACTTGAAGATGCAAAACTGCTAGAGTTCTTGTTTATGCTTTAACTCTCCAAATATGTAGAAAATTCAATATGCGTTAATTTGCATACTCCCTGTACACTATCTACCGAGTTTTTATTGCTGAAGGAAATTGGGAATAAATGGATAGAGATCCCAGACATGTGGGCATTCCTATCATCCCCTTGCTTACATATCTTTTAAGTCAACTTGATCTCAGGACGTAGGTAGATTTTTGTGTTTTTTTTTTAGAGGGATTTAATGCGATAAATTTCTTTGTGATACCAATTCATGCAAAACGTTAATCATAGATTGGAATTATGTAGGAACATAAATCAGCAATGAAAAATACTAATGTTTTGCTTCTTGCAAATCCTAATTATGAATAAAAGAGCAAGAAAGTAGCTTTTAAATTTAACATTCTAATTGATACAGTCAAAAAAAAAAGAAGAACGTTTCGACCCGTTAGGTCATTCTCAACTTCTGTCGGTAGAAAATCACAAAATCAAGTAAAATTCAAAGTAAAATGTTGGACGATGAAGAAAAAAAAAATAGCATCATACTAAAAACTTACAAATACAACCTAAACTTGCTGAAGGGGGAAAGCGGACTGAGTATCATTCAAAACTGGTTTTGTCGTTAAAATATACAGGGATTCTAAAATACGAAGATTTATAACACCAGATGTAGATGCAATTACATTGAAATCGTTTAAGCGCACTGG
>JACJUY010000402.1:69205-79440 GCA_014220935.1 Platorchestia sp. MABIK
TCCAACATTTTACTTTGAATTTTACTTGATTTTGTGATTTTCTACCGACAGAAGTTGAGAATGACCTAACGGGTCGAAACGTTCTTCTTTTATTTTTTGACTGTATTAATAAGAATGTTAAATTTAAAAGCTAGTTTCTTTGCCCTTTTATTCATAATCAGAATGAAAGTAATGACTCGTCATGTCGATCTCTAAAGAATTCTCACGCTCAATTTCACACAGGTTGTTCAACATCCAACATTGACGCCTCCTTCTTTGTTTCTTCCGACAGAGATCCTATGGTTCCTGTCGAGAGATCAGTTCCCTGATCCATCAGTGAAGAGCAAAGTCATCGAATTAACAAAGAAGTTTGGACTCAATCCAAGCCACTTCGAGTTCCAAAACAGAAAAGGCTGCCCGCATTGATGTCTGATATTCTCATGGACATGAACTCGATGAAGAGTTCTTCCTCAAGGTTGTCGACAAACCAGTTACGCAAGCATGGGAAGTTCTGCTTACATTATCATAGGATGTCCATTAATACACGGCTAGTGCAAGACCCCGCTTTCTAGGGTTAAATTATATCCTGGGTTAGAGTAGCAGCAATTGTATATTTTTGTAGTAAATAGGTACAACAAACCCACGACTGAGAGTCATCTGTAATTGAGTTGAAAATTGGTAGAGCTTACTGCAATTGAAAGCTGTAGAAATTAAGTGATCTAAAAGATTTTCATTTCCAATGGATGATATTCAATAATTTAAGAGGAATTTGCTTAATTAGAAATTCAAACGCACTCGCCATTTTAATTTTAGATTGCGTCGAAAGCTTGAAACGATGTTCCATGGATTCAACGCACGTGTAAGTTTCGCAACACACATGCAGGCTACTGAACAATAAGATATATTTTCGAAAGCTCTACGCAAACCGACAGCACTCAAGCTCAGCTATATTGATTTTTTTATTCATTGACGCATTCCTTGTCGAATCCCTTAGAAAAATCTACGCGTCAAAGATTGAGCTAATCATTGAGATAAAAGATAATTTCTATCGGAAGTTACTTAGCTATTGTAGGTAATATATTTATGTAACCAATCCTCTTCCTTGAAAACTAGCGTGCAAAAAATGTAGGGTCGACCGGTGATGATTCATGTTAGCGCAGTTGAATTAATTTCATCACGTAGGTTATGAAAATGGTTAGAAATTATGCACGCAAAGACTGCTCTGATAATAGATTAGAGAGGGAATATTTAATATTAGAGAGGGAATCGCCATACACAATCATTCAGCACAGCATTAGCTACTTAAAATTGCCACGCTCTGGAGAGTGAAATTCGAGTTCTGTAGAAAGTATTCACAAAATAGCTACCATCAT
Source organism: Platorchestia sp. MABIK (assembly GCA_014220935.1). Lineage (NCBI taxonomy): Eukaryota > Metazoa > Arthropoda > Malacostraca > Amphipoda > Talitridae > Platorchestia > Platorchestia sp. MABIK. The sequence continues at coordinate 70,558 of JACJUY010000402.1, forward strand.
CGTTCGTGCAAATGTTTGTTATTTAACGTTTATGAAAAATTAGTGAAGAAGCGATTCTAATTTGAGATAACACAATTTATTCAATGTAACTTTTTTAGACATTCTCAAGTCTGTAAGTAAATTTAAATACTCCTCATTGTTTAATATTTTTTTTAACAAAGTGAAAGTTACCACACGTAAGGGCTGCACGAGGAAAGCTGTAGTTTGGTTCTTAAAAAGTAAAAAAAAACAGTGACACGTCCTCCTTGTTACGTTAGATTAGGCGAGTTGAGTTGTAGGGGACAGGGCAGCTTCATCTCACAAAATCAACTGTGCGATTGTATCAGTGTTTAAAAAGGGGTTCGTTTTTTATATTATATTAAACGTCTTACTATTTTTGCTTAGTTTAACGCTTTGACTGCGACGTGAGCCAACGGAGGTCACTGCGAGAGTTTTCAGAATGCTGCTCACCGACTACTAGTCACAAACTCAATTTTCATAAATAAAACAAAATGAAGGCACGATCAAGCTATTGTTTGCGTTTTTCAACATTGCTTACTACAATTGACTGTAAATTTGAGATGAATATTGACACGCTGCTTGCGATCCGACCCATCGGTGGGTCATTTGAAAAATTCGAACAATCTGCTTAGGATTAATGTTTTTTTTAAAGGACCCATTTAATGTTTGGAATTGATAAATTCGCTAATCCCTTTTGAATATAAATTTGAGTTGAATATTGAACTTCAGTTCAACCCATCGTAGTCAACGCGTTAAACTTCAGTTTTACCTGCCGCAACCAAAGTGTTAAAGATGATCTTAAAGACACTCGGTGAAGTTGAAGTGCACATGGCACAGCTCGCCACGCTCGCGTGAGGTGATGTAAGCATCGAGATGACAGAAAAATATAATCATAAAAAATACTAAAGGTACTTGAGGAGGAGGTTGATTACACGGTTACTCTCCCACACGAGAGAGAGACCAAGAAGTAGAGAATGAAAGATAAAGCCACCTAACCACTAATCGAAACCCACAACAGACTTCGTAGTGGCTAACAAGAGTTAGCAAAATTGACCCATGCCGTAAGCTCATTGCTTGGGGGAAATGCGGAAACCTTAGAATTTTGGTAACAAATAAATCATGTTTCAAAATAATGTCGCTCCTCTGTGGTGTACGACTAATGTATCGATGGGAAATAGCGCTCTCAAGTGGAAAACATGAGGCTCCGAGCTGAGAGCGAGGTATGTCTTTTTGTTGAAATACCTAAAATCAATTTTTTTTGTTCCATTACGGACAAACTTTTATGGATCCATAGAGTCCGATTTTTTAACACTTCTAACTTTTTTTTTCAACTTTTACCTCGTTTCATAAACTTTTCTCAATTTTCGGTTTCTATGTGCAGGGCATCTGGTTTGCCATCATCCCCATGAGCATGGATTCTGCATTCTCTTAACTCCATACTAAATGGTGCCTTTGGCCTTCATCTCTTTGGAACCCCTTTGTGGTGGTTAAGGAGGCGCAAACTAACTTATAATTTAATACTTTGGCCTGATCGCCGAGTCGACTGGTGAAATTTTAGTGCCGGTTGTACCGCTATGGGAACGTAAAGCGCTCGAAAATCCGCCCTCTGAACCGAGTTGCGCAATAACATGCAATTTCAACCTATTCTCATGGTTCAAATCCGGTAGATAAAGTTTGGAGACGATAGAAAGTAATGCTTGCAGAAATGGATAATTTGAGAACAGTAAATGATTTTCATCGAGCTATCTCCACCGATAACAAGATAAAAGTTAAAGAAGAAAGTGGTAGGTGCTGAAAAACAGGACAGCAGTGAACTGAAAAACGATGGTCCGTCGCAAAACATAAAACCTATTCTTTTTTTAACAAAAGGGAGGCCTACATAACCAATAACTCGGGACCTCATATTTCCTCAGAGTGCCATTTTCCCCCGTGAATACAATAGTTGTCTCCTTCTGAGTGGATATAACTATTTTATCCTAAGTTACTTCAGTGCCCCATTGCATAGATTAGACCAACTTTACTAACCTGATTGCTTATCCTATACCTCCTGAGGGGAGTCAGCACCTTATGGTCGCCTCAACTTGAAAAACATGAATCACTTCACTGTGCCAATGTGGAATAATTAGGTAAAGAATAATAGAGTCTAACAAAAATAGGTCCAATTTTTAATTTGAGCGATTTTTTCTTTATTGAATTTTATAAAAAAATGTACTCGGAGTTATTTCCTCTCCTTAACCAGTGACTTTAACACTCCATTTCTTTAAAAAAGCGTGTTCTCGGTTTCTGAAAGCAGGTTCTCTGCAATATCTAGCAATTCGCCTAACTGACGGTTATCTCCTGTACGGAAAAAACTTTCACTCAAGGGCTAGTATTTTGATAAGCTTTTTTTCTGATAAACATTTTTTTTGTGATGAACGACTATTATTATTACTTGACGTATTATAATTCGTCACAGTAGTTCTCAATTTCATGATTTGATGAGAAACGATGCTAAATTGCCGCGCTTCTGATTGTGATGCTTAGATTAATTTGAACAGCTTTTCCGATCACCTTGAAATTTTTGGAAGGTATGGAAGACGATTCTAGCATACAAGAAACAGAACTCGTTTCTGCAAGCCTGACAAGTTACGTATGAATTAAAAATATGGCCACAAGTAGTGCTGGACACTCCTGGTAATTTTGAACGCAGATCGGGAAAGAATTTGTCGATTGCACAACTTGTATTGTACTTTCGATTAGCCAATGGTTAAATTATTGGCTCGTTTTTCAGCCTCCTTCACCATGAAGATGTTTAAAAAAAAGGAAGGACGTTAATAAGAGCAAGGATGGACGCCCCATTTATTTGGAGTTATGGGAATGCGGAATCTATGCACAAGGTGTGTGCCTACACAGGATCCCATGCGCATTGAAACAGTAAGTTAAGATGGAAGGTTAGGAAAATAGATAAAAATCGAAGAAGAAAGTCAGAGGGGTTAAAAAACAGGACAGCTGCGAATTAAAATAAGATGATTTTTAACAAAAAAAAACATTTCATTTTTACAAAAGATTAGATTAACTGTTAGTTTAAGACTCCCTAACCGTAACAAAGGAGTCCCAAAGAGAGGAAGGAATAAAGGTACCATCAAGTATGAAGTTATGGGAACGAGGAATCTATTCCCAAGGTGCATAGACGCAGTAAATTATGAAAGAATTTCATGAAACCTGATAAAAGTCGAAGAAAATAGTAGGTGCTGAAAAATAGAATAGCAGTGAACCGAAAAGGATGGTCCTTGGCCTACAAAAACAATATTTCAACGAAAAAGAAGGCCTACCTTACTCTCAGCTCGGGACCTCATATTTTCCCCCCTGCGAGTGCTAAAGCACATATATACACAATGTTATCAAAGGGGTTTTAAGGACAAAAAGAAATCATTTTTGTCAACGCACCAAGTGCAAGGATTTAGGGCCTTGACGAGTAGAACAATTAGATACTTTATTGAAGACTTTATTTACTCAAACATTCAAGATTAACGAAAAGTTCCAACAATTTCAAATGCAGATGAGCCTTTGGCTTGTTAATTTGTTTTCAAAAACGAGTCTTTCTCACATTTAATAATGGATTCAAGTCTCACCTCCATATATCATTAAGCCCCTGAACTTCTCCATCAGACACGTTAGATGAGCCAGAGTCGGATTCAAAGCTCGCGCTCTCACTCTCGGCGCTGGCATGGAATGATGTGTCAGATTCATCAGTGTTGCTTCCGAACGACTCGTTGAAGAGCTTGGCATAAATAGAGCTCTCAGAGCCGGATCCAGAGACATCAGACTCGCTACCGTCTGCCGAACTTTCTTCCTTACTTTCTTCCACACATTGATCGGGAACACATTCATTATTCAACTCATCACTCGTCTCCGTCTTCTGAATTTGACTTGCAATCACTCCTTGCCCATTCTCTAATAGCTCACTCTTGTGAACTTCCACCGTTTTGATTTCAGGGATATCACACATTTCTACAACCGCGACGTTCGCTTCTTCGGGAGTGACGCTGTCGGTCGTCGTGAACGTGGGGGTAGGAAGCGCAACTGAGACCATCTCTTCTGATTCGAGGGTTAGAATTCCACTCGTTTCTGTCGAGCCTTCGGTCGATTGAGCTAAAACTCGTGCAGAATCCTGGACATCGACCTGAGAAAAAGCCTGAATGAGCTATGATTACAGAAGGAAAGTGAAGATGGAAAAGCACAATTTCACGGGTGTGAGTTAACTTAATCGGTTATTAGAAAAAATTAAAAACTTTAGTTTCGAAGATTAGATTAGATGTTAGTTTAAGCCTCCTTATTCGCAAAAATGGCGATCTGAAGAGAGGAGTGAGGAAGACACCATTTAGTATATACTTGAGAGAACGCGGAATCTATGCACAAAGTGTACAGAAACAGTAAGTTGGCAAAGAAGTTCGTGAAGCAAGATAGAAGATGAAGGTTGAAGAAGTAGTAGGTAATGAAAAACAGGACAGCAGTGAACCGGAGAAAGATGGTCTTTAACAAAATAAAAAAACATTTGTATTCCACACGAAAAAAGGCCTACCTAACTCTTAGCTCGGGGCTTCGCATTTTCCTCCTAGAAGTGTCTTGCCAGTGATTTGTTCATGAATCCAAAATATTCACCGAGTTCGCATGAAAACCGAATAAATTTTAACGCAACTTGAGCACCGCATTTGTGCCTAGTGCGAGCACTTGGATGATGCGAGGCAAAGGAATGACAAGTTTTTTCGAAACCAAGGAAATTTGAAATTCTTCTTAACTTGCAATAATACGTAACTGACTAAATCCTCCTGGGCAACTGAATGTAGCTCGTTGTATCTTAAATCTAAAGGTTCGGCGAGATTAGAATTCAACACGGTCAAATTAAAAAAAAATTCAGAATAAGAGCATAGATCATTTATTCAAACGAAATGTTAATTGAAGACCCCAAATTATCCCGGACGCATCCAAAAACGTTCAAGTGGCACCGCTACGGATTTGGAAAGTCACTTTGTATACATCGATAACATTTAAAACCATGATGACTGACTTAGCACAGTTAGCTTATTCGTGATCCATCATGTATTTCTTGCCCGTTTAATTAAATAAGGCTTGTGAGAAAGCCGAGTTTGGCCGCGTTCAACTTTCTCGTACGTGGTTCCTTTTCTAACGATACTATTTTCAGAATCCTTATCCAGTTCTATCGTGAGAATCTCTGACTTAACTCGTATGCTAGCATATTTGGTCAACAGAACTGACAAAATGACTTCATGTACTCGTAAGTACTTTCCCATCTCCCAACCAATCATTAATGTGAATTAATTTTTGGCAGAATAACTTGCATAGTGTACAAAGTGTGCACCTAAAGCGTAGCGCACCTTTGCCGATAGTTCTCTGATCAAAAAGCCAGATTTTACCGAAAGATATTTAGAAATTCATAGAAGACAAAATCACTGAAGTTCGTAAACAGAAATGAGTGAAAAGCTTCGATCACTTACGTGCCAAATATATGCGATCAGTAAGTTACCCAATATTTTTGAACTCGAGACTCTGGGTGCTGTAGATACTCACACTGCGGGAGTTTTCATGAGAGCTGTCCCTGGCATAGGAAGTCTTTTCCCAAAAAATGCCCTCTGAAAGAAGATTGAAAAAATCGAGAAGGTAAGTAGGTTTTTTGCCTCCACAGGTTTCGCAGCCGTTGTCTGTTCTCTTTGCGTCTGAAATAGAATAGGAAAATGCGTTTCACCAATTTTTCTTCGTTGCTGACCCTCTAATTAGGAAAATTGAAATCAGTATGATTGAACGAATTCTATTCTAACAAAAAACCTACCCAACCATCAACTCGAGGCCTCACATTTTCTCTCTGAAAGCACAAATTCCCATAAATGCATCATTTTTATATGTTGTGATTAAAAGTTGAAATAATTTTTTCCAACGTGGACTCAAAAGAACCGTTGAGCGGATCTAAAAAGTAACAATAATTGCATCACACAGCTTATTCTCTTATTTTTTTGGAATTTATCACAAACCTACATATGAGGTGAAACATGATACTGAAAAATATCCAGCTTGAGAATTTATGAGTTCATTTTTTCGTGATTCTCTTTTAAAAGTGCCTGGGGTTGGTGCTCCGTGAGGGTACGGTATTAAATAAAGTCAATTGCATGAGTAGGAACGCCTGTGAGGTGGACTAAATAATGTATGATACCAATTCTGGTCTCATACATGACTGGAGCACAGAGTAACATCGCCATGGAAGTCGTTGTCCATACCTGACCGATACAGCTCTCTTTGCGGTGTTATACTTACGTTTGTCATTTCCTACGACTCCGTTAAAAGCATAGGCAATGAAATCGTGCTGCTCTGCCTTCAGTGTGTTGTGGACACTGCACTTAACACGTTGACTGTGATGCGTTAAACTGAAGTTCAATATTCAACTCGAATTTAAAGTCAAAAGTTGTTAACAATTTTATTAATACCATATACCATAAAAACCATTAACGTTAGAGGTTTCTTAAAAATTTTTAAGCGACCCATCGATGGGTCGTTTATCAGCAGGAAGAAATTAAGCACGACCCATCGATGGGTCGGATCGCAAGCAATGAGTTAAGGTGGTCGATGCAGGATGGAACTCACCGTTTACTTCCTGGGGCTCGAGGTCCATAGACGACTGGCTCATCCTACTGTGGAACAAACGAAGCTTCTTTTCGTCGAGCTCTTCTTCGTCAATGGTCAACCTAATTGGAAGAGAACATCATAAGGACGTTGAAATATCAATAATCAATTTTCCATCTGGTTGATGTGTAGAAAAAATGTTTTGCAGGTTTAGACCTCGTTTGTAAAATATTGCACATGAAAAATTATTACTTCCTATAGAATAAATACTCCCAAGCATTTCCTTGCAATTTTGGAGCACACTCAAGACAGTTACAACCCAGCCGCTCCTCTACAGCACTCATACATAACACGGTTGAAACTTTTAAGAGTTAAGATAGTCTCTCAAACTGTTATCAGCTTTTCTACTTACAATCATTCTTTACTCTGTGGCCATTTGGCTTCGATTTTACTCATCCTTCAAGTAATTTTATTTCTGTGTCTAGAATGAAATAATTAAGAAATTACACGAAATAGTTAAGAATTTGCATGAAATAATTGTAAAATAGAAAAACGATTTCGCAATTATCACGCACGAGGCACTTTTGCAAACTTGTTCGTTCCTCGTATCCAATTTAACCCATCAATTTTTGCACGCATCTGTCTCGCTACATGAAATATATGAGCGTCTCGTGTCTAATGATCCCCTCCAATTTCATTAATGTCAAGCCTGCATGCTTCCTACACCTTAGGCTCACAACTATAACGCCTGCGTTACAGTTTAAAAAGGCGTTGGCATGAGTGTAGCAGTTATCAAACAGTCATAGAATACTGGAAATTTCCCCAGAAGTAAAATTGAACTATTAAAAAACTTGAAACAATCGTCTCAAAGCGGTGCGAGTAAACTTACAGTCTCTCTTCTACCAATTTAATGATCAGATGAAAAATTGCCGCAGCTATGGTTGCGTTCTTCAGCCAGCGCTCCAAGTTAAGATATTCCCCCTGGAAGAAAAGGTGCATCTTATTTTGAAAGGTGTATCATATTTTTCTCATAAATGTTACGTTCGGTTTTAATCACAGGAGAGAACTGCACTTGGAACATCGCCTGGAAATTTACCACATTATTTGGGCCGCATTACAACGAAATTTGATGTTCGTCAAGCATTAAAGTTGCGAAATCACTAGCAGATGATTTTGTAACATTTTACTCGCAAATTTAAATATCTCGCAGACTTTCCATAGCACACAAAAAACCAGGGTTATTTACGAGAGAACAAAGTTGACGTTCAGGTAGTTTAGAAGTGTATGAAAATCCTTTAGAGAGGCTCTAATTTTATGAATTTTTATATGAGGTCAAAAATCATTCACTAATAGAATTATACAAAATAATGAGTAAAATTACTTAGGTTCAAAATCTACCGCTTTTCTTCCTCAAAGTTATCAAATAAAGTTTTAAACTTCATTCACATCGAGTACGTGAGCATTCCTTTTCCTCTCAAACGAAGCCTGACCATTTTCACTGGATTTAAATTCCAACTAGACTGGAAACTCAAAACAAAAAAATCTTATCCTACATAGGACTATTTAGACTTGAAAGTAGACTATTTAGACTTTATTTAGACTTGAAAGTCAAAATAAAAAATAACTTATGCTACATAGGACTAAAACATTCGCTATTTGCTCACCCCAGGGCAGTACAAGAGAGGAATGCAGAGTGTGTGCGCGATTACAAAGCCGAGCAGAAAAATCAAGGCTTGCTGGACGCCTAAACGGACGCTCAGTTTCCCTTGCAGTACCACACTCAGCAGCAACAGCGCGTACGCCTCGAAAAACATTGCCTGCGGACAACAGAAATCTTGTGCTACAAAATTGGATTAAATGAGTTAGTTTAAGCCTCCCTAACTGCAAACAAAGGTGTTCATAAGAGTAAAGAGGCAGGCACCTTCTAATATGGAGTTAATGGAAAGGGGAGTATATGCATTAACTAGGTGCATTTAGCTTCTGAACCCAAATGAATGGTGAAAAAGATGGTAATAGATATGAAAAAACAGGGAAGTTGACAACCGAAAAAAGAGCATCCGTAACGAAAAAAATGTATATATCCAAAAAGGTCTAACTTTCAGATCGGGACCTTGGTGTTTCTCATTGGAAGGGCGAATTCCCATGAATGCTTTTATTGTCTCTCTTTGAGGAAAATTAAGTGTTACAACCTGGCAATGTTACGGATTCAGCTGCGCGATGAACAGTAGATTTATCCGATTACGTCATGCGTTACGAACACCACGAGCGTTA
>JACJUY010000402.1:87113-121066 GCA_014220935.1 Platorchestia sp. MABIK
GTATTAGAAGTCGGGCTGTTTCAGAATATTTAGCTTTTTGAAATGATCATAAGTGCGGGCATTGTATTTGCATAAAGTGCGGGCCTTAATGCCTTTTTTCAAAGAGAATGCTCTCTGAAACGCTGAGATGGCAAACTTCAATGCCATATTGGATAAACAGATGAATCAGTGTTATGAGAAGAGTTTCAACGTTTCCTTCGGTAAAGTGTGGTCTACTAGATGCACAATTATTGTAATAGATATGGGAAGCTCTGTGTGTGTGTGTGTGTGTGTGTATGAATTAAGATGATTTGGAAGTCAAATTTTTATGCGATATAATACCCAACACTTTTAAGAAGTCATTCTTATGACTTTTTTCATGGCAAATTATAATTTCAAGAAGTCGTGCTTCTACCTATTTTCGATGGATGAGATTTTATTTCCATCAAGCACGAGTGAAACACTTCTTGATCCGGGGTTTATTTGAAAACCGGCTGTGAAATGAGGTGTACGAGTTCCACATTCATGCAAAATATTTTCAAGTGCCTTTTTCTGCCTGATGTTATTTTGTGACAATCATTTATTTATGTTCCTACACTAACTCTTTAATTAATTTCAGTGATATAAAATTTAAATGAGACATTTACAGCCCTAGATTTACAGTAAATAGTAAAATGCAGGCCCTGTGAATGACAAGGAAGCTCTACAAAGATTTTTACCGTCGTTCTGATCGAAAAAATTTCTAAGCAACTCAAAGTTACCCATAGAAGCAGGCAACATTAATTACGCTTAAGATTTGGGCTGTACAGATGTAGGTCCTTTTTTGATGTCAGACAAGATTTGCACACGATTTTGTTTACGGGCGTGAAACGGTCACATTCGAGTGGATTTGACAAATAGTGTCATTTTCGTGGCAACGACCGATGACTTCACCGCCTGAGGCATGAATACATAAGGTGATCTAGAATTGTCTCGATAGGAGAGGCACATCGATGAACACATTCCTGTATATTTCAGCTCCTTTGGCGCAACTAGTAGAATGAGTATTAGAAGAGGCATACGTTCTCTTGCGTTTCAGTGACTCAGACCATGCGAAAATTTTGTGTGGGGTGGCAGGTGTGGGCTAACGATTAAGATTATAAGAACGCCGTAATGACAATTTCTCTGAATATATTCGAACATGTTTTAAAACTGACGAGTTGAGGGTTGACTTGCTGTGAAATTGTGAGAATAGCTCGATAATTATGGAAAAATACGAGTGTATAAAACTCATTATTAAATAAAATTGAAGCATTCATGCTCTAAGAGACTGAAGAAAACCTGACACCTCTTACTTGATTACTCGCCTAATCTTAAAAAGAAACTAAGTTCAAAATTCCTTTGTAGAGAACGAAAAAAGTTTCAATGCTTTCTTATTAATTTTAATATTAAATCTGATACTTCTATATTGAAGGTGGGTCATAGGCATCCTGACATAAGGAAACGTATCGTGTGTGTTTTTTACTGAAGAAAAATACATCTTTGCAGCATAATGGATGTTTTTCATTGTAGAAAAATATTTCTCCACTGCATAATCTCGAGATGATCGTCTCCTTTGGAGCTGACATTGTCGAATGTTTTCCTTACCTCAGCAGATTCTCGGTAGCTTGCTCACCTCCTCTCTCCCGACAGAAGTTTGCCTTCAAGCTGCTCCTTTTGTCTCAAGCTGCTGCGCTTTTGACGCTCATTAGTACGGTAGCTTGCATGCCAGTGAATTTGACTTACGCGAACAGTGCTTGACTTTTGTGGCCCCTACCCTTAATAGCTACTTCTTCTGAAAACTATCATTTTATTATCATCTATTTTCCTCCTACTGATAACTACTCCAAAGTTGGGTGAGAGTGTTTCTTTATTCGAGTTGGCCTTGAGTTTTTTACGGTCAGTGCTTCGCAATTGATTTTTCCGACTCCTTAGTGACTGAGGTCTCCATTTCATTGACTTGCAGCCTAGCAGTCCCCTCTTAGCAGAGTGCTAGACACTTCTATATCAGCCACGATACGACTTGAAGATCGTTTTCATTTTTGGAAATCACCATCATTAATTTGGGGACCAGGACTCGTTTCTCTTGAATGCACTGGCGCATTCCCTGTATTGTATTCACATACTGTAATTTTCCCCACTTTTACTGGAAGTTTGCTCATTAGCACTGGGGGCACCAGTTCTGTACGTGCGTGCAATCAGTAACCACGCATTACTAAATCTGAAAATGAAATCTATTTCATATTTATACACTTTGCTGCCTCATCAGGAGGCCAGATTTTCAAAGAATGTACTTGATTGCACCACTTCGATCACAAGCAAGGTGACTACCCAGCTAACTTCCAGCAAGATGGAGCTAAACTTAATGATGACAAGCAAGCTTCTCATTATTTAGATCGGCATTTTACGAACGCTTTGATTAACCTCTCAGATCTCTCCCACTCATTATCTATTCATGTCCCTTTAAAGCCATTATGTCAAGTAAATGAACGAGACAAAAATCATATCATGAAACGTGATACCCACTCCATCCCTATTACAACTGTGTAAATGCGTATTCATTACAGTGGAACACGTATCACTGTTTTTTCGGAACAATGATAATCATTTGGATGAAAGCAGTTTGCAAGCATAAAATGTTTTATTTTCTGACGTACAGTACACTAAAATGGCCATAATATGATACTCCCAGTTTCATTTATGAGATGCTTAACTGATTTAAGGATAAAAATTATCAGAAACTTTCATAAATTTAACATTTAAATTCTTATTGATAATTCATTGAAACATACTAATATGTGAGGAAAAATGCCTAGTATATACAGTAAAAACAAGTGTATTAAAATAGTGAAAACTTTTTGTTGCAATGAATATAAAATTCGTCTTTAAAGGGGTTACAAAGTTAGTGGATTTCAGGTACATCATGAAGCTCACTTTAATTGTAAAAATGGATTCTTCGTTCAAATTATCGTTCGGTAATAATAAGCACAACATAATCGTCAATTAAATGTTTTGAGTAGCAAAGGTGTCGCAGGTATCTCTACAACATTTCAATTACCGCAAAATTCATTTGCTCAAAATACAACTTTCATGCTGTCGACAGGAGATGTTCCTAATACTCTTTGAAACCAACTATCTAAGTTAAACAATATTTTATTTCACTCACGTATACATTGAACACAAGCTAGGCGATAATTTTCTTAAGTCTCTCGCATGGCTCTTTATTGGACGAGTCTCCGGTGACGAGGAAACAAAGGGACTTGGTTTTGCATTCTCTGTCACAATCGTTGACTTCGGTCGGCTCCGCCCAGTAATTGTGCTTGAACCTGCAGTAAAAAAAATCAATGTTAAGAACTTTTTTTTTAATTGAAACGGAATGGAAGGGGATGGAAGGGGATAAAATTTTGGTGTGCCCCAAAAACTCACATCACCGAACTCCAAAAAAGAGGTGACCATTGTGAGGAGAGTTATGCGATTAAGAGACTTCTGAGCCACTTTACTCCCAAAGTTAGACTGGTGTAATACTGGAGCAACACCGTCCCCTGCTCTTTTATTGGCATGGCGCTCCCGAGAATTCAGTGAGCTATGTAATGTTAGACTGAATCTCTCTGTAACTCAGCGGAGATACTCATTCTGTGCCAGATTTTCAAGCAATAACGTCCTAGTTGTACAACTCTTCTCCTGGAGGTATGACTGTACCAGTATCCACGTGGCCACGCACCTGTGAAACGACTGTTTTCTAACGTTAAAACGAATGCACTGATAGTACAGCGTGAAGATTGATGCGTGTAAATGTTACTGTTATTCATCCTTTACTTCTTCTCTGATAACAGTGTCTAATAGCATGTAGCTTGAGTAGCATTCCTAAAGTGCACCACTAGCCTAGTTCCTGCAGTCATTTTCTGCAATTCTTCGTATATAACCTATTCATACATTAACACTTTGCTTGCAATACGGCACATCGTTGGATCGTGCTCAAGTTCTTTTTAGTGCGAAACGATCCATCGATGGGTCGTTTGAAAATTTTTAACAATTTTTTGAAATTAATGGTATTTAATGAAACTAGTTGATGTTTGGCATTTATGAAATTGCTAACAACTTTTGAACCTAAATTTGAGTTGAATTTTAAACTTCAGTTTAATCCATCGCAGTCAACGTTTTATATTTGAGCGCCTACGTATACGCACCTCATATGCTTGTTGAACATAGTTTGGTCGCGAGCCATGACGTCCACCACATCACTCCAGCTCTGCGGGCTGAGATCGGTCATGTTGAACTCCTCCCTAGCGCTGTACCGCCGCTCGAACTCGAGGATGTTGTCCGGCAGGTTCGCGATTGTGAGGTTGGCAGTGTAGGTGTGGTGGTCCACTACACTCTGCAGCGAGCACCACAGGTTCAGAGTTGAATGTTACAAGCTCAAAATAGAGGAGAAAAATCTTCACCGAGAAAGTATCTGGGTTAAAAACGAAAGCGATTTTTTTTCAGAAGCTCAAAAAAAGGAGAAATACTCTCGTTGGGAGAATATCTGGATTTAAGTGAATATCTTGTGATCGAAATACTTTATATTTCTATATCAAATTTGATGCAAAGGAAAGAAGGTTTTGACATGGTGAAGGAGCCTGGGATAAAAATCCAATTTAAAATGAACGATTCTACATAATGTCAGTTTTTCACAGAATAGAGAAAAATGTAGCTAGTAAACTTTAGAATGTTTTAATTTTCCATGTTTTCTCTACCATTTCGAGTTTAAAGTTAAAAATACCAGTAGATAACAAAATGGATAGAGTAGACCTAGACGGTATTTAAAATGAGGCATTTTCAATGCATAATTTGTGCCTAACATTAACACTTCGTACGTGTTCATTAAAAAATACCAATTCCATTCTCATCTTCAAAATGTAGGAAACATCAAACGTCGGTTTTCGTACGTTACTTGAATTTCATGGTCAACTGATTTCACAAATTCGTAAGTTAACTTCAACCTGACGAAGGACGCTTGCAGGTTTATCGCTGTGCTACTGTAGCGACACCCCCAGATGATTTAAAAAGATGGAATTGCGGTGTAAGAAGCCCCAGCACACTCTGATGTTCATTTTAATTCACAGTGTTTGTTTCCTCATCAACTCTTAAATCACGTGTAGCATTTTCACTAGAAATTAATTTTTTCAAACAAACATTTTGACAAACTGCATTTTACCGGTAACCTAACCGATCTCTACATCGTATCATAATCACAGATTTTGAACAACATTGCACGAATTGATTACTGCGATTGAGTAGATATTTTCTTAATTGAGAAAAAAAATTTAATTTCAAAATTTTTCTTTGCTATAATTTCAAATTCTGCAAATATTTGTTTACTTCAAAATTGATATTTTCTAGTAGGCTATCATGGACACACTGTATTCAAATGAAAAATGGATCAACTTCTTTATACTTCGCATTGAAAAATTCCTAGGCCAAAGGAGATTCCCCCTTACCCAAGAAGATTCGTTGCCTTTGCCGCCGTCAACTGTGAAGGTCCTGAACGAAGGCGAATGTTCTCTGAAAGTCGTAGCAGAGGGAGCAACGTAGACAACCGATGTTGGCCTCGCGCTGTCATCAGGGTCGTAGATAACCTCCCACTGGTCGAGATGCTGGTGACCTGAGAATATCCCCGTCACCACATCCGCGTACCTGTCAAAAGTGAAACTAGTCGTACTAATCTGTATTGCAGTGAGGATTCAAGTAATGAAGGTAATAGCAAAGAAGGACTTTAAAATAATTCTTATGAAACGTCTCAAGCCACAGCTCATCATCAGTCTTAATTATGCGATACAAAAAATATTTATATACATCCATTCAATAAAAAACGGGATGAATTCATAAAATTGCTTCACAAGTATTCAAATTGGTGTCTAAATAAAACAATGACATACAGTAAGAAAACTGAATAAATCCAAATACCAGAACTTTACTACCCAATATCTTAAATGCGAGTTAAAACGAAGTATAAATATGTAGGAGAACAACTAAAATGTGGAACTTTCGGAGGGACAGTTAGGGACTACGTAAATTCGTGAGGAAAAGAAGCTAAATTGCCGATTTCGTTTAATTTTCATGTGACTATGTGTACATAGTATGAATTGTACCGACTTGACCCGATTTTTTGAAGCTTGATATCATAACTTTTAGGCGGTTTTTACCAAGATTCTTCCGGCCATCAAAAATGCTCGCGCAGTTTCTTTGCGCGGTAATAATTATTTCATTCCACTGTTAGTGTAGGTCTACGATTTCTGCTCGTTTCTCTTTCGTGTGCCTCTCACTTTTAGGGAATAAAATTTGCGATTTATGATTATGAGAGATACATTGTTGGTCACGATTGTTGGTAGATTACAGACATTTCGAAAAATATCAAAATTCATTCACCCTTTTCAATTATTCCGAACTCTTTACATTTCATGATTTCCACAGCATCAATTTTCAATTCGGGTGACTCACTTAGAAGACGCAGTGTATACGCATTTAATGATTTAAGGCACTTTACTAAATACTTTCAATATACCTTCCTTAACCATTTGATCACGACCGCTTCATTAAAAGAGCTAAAACGCAACAATTTCACGTGAGCCGTTTCATCTATAACAGAACGATCCGTTTGAAACGGAGCATTCCATTCATTAAAAAATTAGAAAAGCAAAACGTTCATCATCAAATAAGATGTGAACTAGTGATGAACGATGTGAACTAGTAAACATATGATATAAATAAATATATGAAATAAATAAATATATGACATAAATAAATATGATTTTATAAACATTTGATAAAAAAAAAACTTAAAATTTACAACGTCAGGGTTTACTTGGTAACTATACGCGCAAACTCCCTGCTCCAGCTGGGGAGACACTCGTGGTAGCCAGGAGGGATGTGCGTCAGGATGTGTACTTTTTCTCCAGCTGCGTCAGCCTCGGCCAGCTGCTGGTCTATCCAGACCAGCTGCTCCGTTGGGTCCTTGTGGGCGATCATCAGCCACCTGCAGGCAGAGATGCTCGGGTTCATATTTCTCTACCAGAATTGCGTTATCACTTGCTCTACCAAATTGTATTATCATCAACCACCTGCAGACAGAGATGCTCAAGTTAATATTTCTCCACCAGAATTTCGTTCACTTGCTCTACTAGCATTGCATTATCATCAACCACCTGCAGACAGAGATACTTAAGTTCATATTTCTCTACCAGAATTGCGTTATCTCTTGCTCTACCAAATTGTATTATCATCAACCACCTGCAGACAGAGATACTCAAGTTCATATTTCCCCACCAGAATTGCGTTATCACTTGTTCTACCCGAATTGCATTATCACTTGTTCTACTAGAATTGCGTTATTATATGCTCTACCAGAATTGCGTTATCGCTTGCTCAACATGAATTGCATTATCACTTTCTCTACATGTAGTTGGAAAACACCATCGTCTCGAGTGAAGCTGACGAAAAAAAGTTAATCAGAAGCATTTTAATTCGAATCAAAATTGAAAGGCTCTTCTTGACAGAAACTAGCATTTATCGTGGCTAATCATTTAATTTCTTTAGAACAATGATGGCTCGTATAATGAAGCTAACAAGTGGGTAGGAATTTAAGGAGATAAAATGCGCGAAGTTGACTGAACTGAAAGTTGACTCTAATCGCAAAAAATCACATTTTTTGAGGCCTTCCTAATCTTCAGCTCAGGACCTCACAGCTTGATGGCAAGTGAATTCCTTTTAACTAAATCAATTTAACGACGTTCATTATAAGGTTGATGGAAGCCTACAAATGTGGCAACAAATTTACTCACTTGATCAGGAAATTGTACACTGCATATTACCCGTTCGCGTATATAACACAGACTCAGATCGTTGATCAGTTCAGATTGCCCAGACTAGTGGAAACTTGACGATGGCGCTCACCAGTTCATGGAGTTGCAGTAGTTACCGTTGACAGACACAACCCTGAGGCCTGGGTAGGGGGTCACCGCGTAATAACCTCCTTTCATGAGGGTAGGTACTGAGGAGGATGGAACCCACTGTTGCCATTGAGTGGCCAGCGACTCGTACAGCCATGAGGGGCTGAAACCTTGGTCGTACACCTCTGGCACTGGGAAGCTGCGGACAGAGTATGTTCCCTATTTAGCATCCATTACACGAGATACCACCCACACTAGATGTGGGTGGGAAGATAAACTTGCATCAACTACTCGAAATGTTTTTCTAGATGTAGGTAGGAAGATAAACTTGCATCAACTACACGAAATGTTTTTCTAGATGTGGGTGGGAAGATTAACTTGCATCAACTACTCGAAATGTTTTTCTAGATGTAGGTAGGAAGATAAACTTGCATCAACTACACGAAATGTTTTTCTAGATGTGGGTGGGAAGATTAACTTGCATCAACTACACGAAATGTTTTTCTAGATGTGGTTGGAAAGAAAAACTTGGTTGTAGTAGATCCTATTACTTTAGGGAAAAAATTGCATGCAAATCCAAGCTTTGATACAACACAGTCTCAGCGCATTTGAAATTCAGAATGCGGAAGCAGTAGCAGTTTCGATGGAGATCCAAAATTTACCAAGCCTTTAGCTCATGGAGGCTGAAGTGAAAGTGATTTCATGTATAACATCTTGGATAAACCCTTGGCGTCATTAAACTACTCTAAATCAAACTTTAAACTTTACTTTAAATCAAGCTTTCAAAACTTTTTAAGAGATGGCAAATCATGCGTGTTTTGCACAAGAGCATAATTTGAATGAATTAATTTGAAAGTCTTTTTGAAATGGAACGATCATCAAATCAAACTTTTGGATAACGTTCGAAGTTAATTCAGGCGGAACGCAAGAAACGAAAAGGGTATGTTCTGAAAATCAAGCTCGTCATAGAGCATTGATGAGTGGAGAGATAATGGTGGAAGCTGTTGTTATCAAAGAGTGTGACCAACGAAAAAAACTACTAGCACAAGTAGAACAGTTCCCTACTGAAAATTTGAAGGCTTCGAGCGAATGCTCGAGAATGCCCATCACGAAAGCGATTCACGAGCGAATGCTTCTCAAATTTCATTTTTTTCGCCTTTTTTATTGAGAACAGCAGATCCAGCACGAGGTTCTTAAAAGATCTTCGGTGTCAGGACGTTCATGGTTGTTCGTTTTCAATGCAATCTTTATTACCTCAGCGCCGTTGAAATGAAATGCAACGGTAGACTAGACTCAAAGAAGAAACATCGTCGTAGTACTTTAGGAGATGACCAACAAAAATTGAGGAGTATTTCATGATCAATCGTTGGTTGAACGTGATTAAAAGTAGAATAATGCAAACAAACACATTGTTGCTGGCCAATGAGGAATTCTGCGGTTGGAGAAACGGTGCTACCATAATGTGAGGGCTACTGCCATATATCGTCTACCCAGGTGTAGTTTGAGATGCACAAATTAAGTGTTTATTGATAAATTAAATATATGGAAATAAGTAATATTCATTAGGAACCTAACTTAACTTAACCTCACGCTATAGTATCATACATGCTAGAGGTAGATCTCATGCTATAGTGTGGTAGACCTCACGCTAGAGCAGCGCCGGAGAAATAATCTTTACTTTTTCTTGACTACTCTAAGCAGCTGCACAAACCTGTTGATTGGTTCTGTCTCGTGGTTGCCAACGGTCATAACAAGAGGAGTGTCAGGAAAGGCTAAGCGGATTCGTTCGGCCGTGAGTCCATTAATTTCTTGGACTGACTCCTTCGTTTGCATCCAAACGTCGTGGGGAGGAAGATCGCCGGTGATATAACTAGAAAGAAATGTAATTGACGTGCGTAATGTATTGTGAATGGAATGAAGATTCACACAGAGCTTAGATGAATAAGGTGGTCGAAAAAATAAGATCATTTAAAGTCGACATCATTGCACAACACATATAATCATCTAAAATGATATTAAAAATTGATATTTCGATGAACTTTCCAGTTGAAAAAGATAAAGGCTTTCCCATGCAACGCCATTACAGCATAAGTGTCGTGTGGTAAACGTTGTCTAATTCTATGTATTTGCGAATTGGATTCCATTGAACTGAAACTGGGACAATGCAAGTACCAGTGAAACACACGCGGCTGGTGAAACTAACGCGAACCTCATTACTTCCAACAAAGCTATTACCTAACACTTTGACCGGAATTGGTTGAACTGAAGTTCAATATTCAACTCACATTTATAGTCAATTGCAGTGAGTAACTTTGAAAATAGCGAACATTAACTGGATCATGTTTTCATTTGGCTTCAATTAAGTATTTATGAAAATTGAGTTTGTGCCTACTGGTCGGTCAACAGCATTGTGAAAATCCCCACAACGGCGATTGGTGACGCTCGTTGCGGTCAAAGTGTTAACACCTTCTTGTTACTTGCTCTCTTTCAAGACGAATACCTATGATTTTTTGGTAAAAACTACGCTACAAATGAGTATTTAACTCACACTAAATCGGGCTGGAGGTCGGCGCCTGCCTGCAAGATGCGGTCCAATGAGCGGAGGGGCAGATCGCAGTGACCGAAGGCTCCCCATCGGCCAGCGTGCTTCGGGAACTTCGGCACGGACGCCGGTTTCCTAGGGGAAAAATGCGCATTTTCAACCACTTCAACACGTTAGGTGGTGGCGGGTTAAACTGAAGTTCAATATCCAACTCATATTAGAGTTATTTTTTAGAGAACGACTACGAAATTAAAGAACATTAAATAAATCGTGCCTTCATTTGGTTTTCATTAAGTATTTATGAAAATTACGTTAGTGAATGCTGGTCGGTCATTAGCATTATGAAAATCCCCCCAATGACTACCGGTGGGTCTCGTCGCACTTAAAGTGTTAATTTATCGCAGAATCAATATCCATTTGGACAATATTTTACTTCGGCCAAAATTACACGTAAACTGCTTGTGTTAGTTCTCAAGAGCTTTGAATTCATCTCGATTGGTTCTCAGAGCTGGAAAGAAATTGAAAACTGTTTCCAAGTGAGCAAAAAAAGGGAACACTAATTAAGGAAGTGTTATGGAGAATCACATAAGGGCAATTACCACTTGCAATAGTGAAGTACTGGAAGAAACATTTCAATCTTCTATCACATATGATGAACCAAAACATATCTTTTTCACCAAGCTTCCTAAAAATTCTCCTTTTCCTTTGAATGAAGGTAGAAAGAACAGTTTCCTACTTTGCCAGCTTTGTGTGACAGCTCACGTTGTCAAGTCAGTGTTGGGGTCGTCAGCGTTGGCCATGACTGAGGCCGCAAAAGACTCCATGTGCTGCTTGGGGGCATCTTCATCCCTGCGATACCCCCGCCCTTCTCTGGCGCCCCAGTCCCGACAGCAGAGCGGGTGGTCGCAATCAGCATCGGTGCCGGCCGCGTACTCTGGGTCCGTGTGCAGGTCCGAGATGTGCAGGATGAGGAAGTCACCGTGGGCCTGGGAACACATAAGAAGGAAAAGATGTAATAACTACTGGGTTACATGGGCCTTGGATAGGGAAAAGATATCAAAACCACGAAGTTACTTGGGCTATGGATCGAAAAAAGTTTTCAAAATGACGGGGCTGCAAAATGATTCGAAGCAACCTGAATTCCACATAAATTAAAAATGTTAAAAAAACTGTAATAAACGGAATTCCAAAATCAATAGGTGTATCTCTAAAAATTACAGATTGAAATGACACCTGGGGTCACATAGATAGGGAAAATATTTCAAAACTACGGGGTTACAAATAGGTTAAAAAAACCTTACGCCACAAAAATTAAAAATCTTGAAAAGATTGTCATAAAAGGAATTTGAAAATCAATAGATATGTCAACAAAAAATGCAGAATGAAGTAGCACCTGAATTATAACACAAGGACCACACCCTTTTTTAAATTTACTATCTTACATCTCTGAGGAATTTTACTGGTTATTATCTTTACCCTATGGAGAAAAAATTGAACCCATCTATATCGCAGCTCAAAGATTGCTCCTAATAGTCCACCGGAGTAAATCTTTGGTTGGTGATATGACATTGAAATTTGAATTTTATTAATAATTTAGCCAAATGTCCAAAGATAATTCTCTGGCCAAAACCCCAATGCCTCTGTGATCATATTTTGTTGATAACCATTATTGGAAGCTGCCCATGAACACAAATTCTCATGTCAAGAAAGAATTTCCTGCATATATCCTAAGCCTTCCTCGGGTTCCGAACAAATTACTGCGAAATCAATCAATTAATAACTAATTGCGAAATATCTTGAACATTAACAAATACTTGGCATTTTGGACCCCGGAATTACCGGATGAACGGAAGGCTCAGCTTTCAGAGTCGCTCTTTCCGGCGTGTCGACCTTCCAGATGGGCAGAGAAATGTGCTCGCACGCGTCGGCCAGCATCATGCTGCAGAATATCTCCGGGTTGTGCTGGGTGGTACGCAGTACGTGCAGCACCTCGTACTGTCGCGTCCAGATGACAATTTATCAATCAATACTATATAATATTGCTGTATGTATCAATACTATATAATATTGCTTATATATAAAGGTTTCATTTCAATAAAATATTATTTAAAGTCAAGGAATATCAACATTTAAGATGATGCATGTGAAATTCATCTTTCTCATCTTGACACTTCCAAACTGACACAAGAAACTCACGGGCTCTGCGAATCTCAATCTCAATACTACCACAATCTTTTTCAATTATGATTATGCAAATGCTTTCGAAAGAAATTGAATCCAGTATATATTGTAGCGCCGTTGATGATGTTACTATTTTATGTTAATGAAATTTGGCAGTTTCAAACTTCATACCAACCCCAACGCTGTTGATCATTCCTCTGCAGACGTCTTTGGGGAACAGCTTGAACTCTATGCACATGTAGACGACCAGGGACAATATTTCTCTGTCACTCTTCGCCAGGTCGGTCATGAGCTTCCGGCCCGTCACGACGCCAGTCTTGCACATGGTGCACAGCAGAAAGTTGCTACTTCTGTTCAGTGTGAAACGTACAATTGTAAAGTCAGTACTTCTGTCTAAGGCATAGAGAATTCTACTCGAAAATTGACTACAACAACTCTGACTGCAACGATTCCCAGTGAATGCAATCGAAATTTAGAAGCAATATCAAAATAAATCGGATTTCAATTTGCGATCAAATACAATCTGCATAATCAAAATATACTCAAAAGTGCATTACGCTTGAGGAGCTGGAATCACAAATTATTTGTAATTATAATTATACTAATTAATTATAATTGGGGCTGTAATTATAATTATACTAATTATAATTTGTGTAATTATAATTATTAAGTCAAATCATGTATGTTATGAACACTCACGTTCCACCGTCCAAAGAAATGGAGTTGGCCATGGTAAGGAAATGAGAGATGCCAAGTTCATCCAAGACTTTCTGATCTGTTTCGTTCTCAGTCACCCATTTGGACTTTTCAACAACACCAACGGTAACTGGTCCAACTGCTGAACGTGTTTTTTCTTCAGCATTCCTTTTTGAATTCATAGCAGCTTCATCATGAAAGAATTTTTCAACATCAGTGCTAAAAGATGGCTGCCCAAAAAGCGTCAAGTCAATAGAAGAACCGGACAACTGTTCCAAAATTTTCGGAATGTTGAGTTCAGCAAAATTTATTTTCGATAGATCCAGTTTGCTCAAGTCAATAGAACTCACAATTTTTTCAATGTCAAGACCTTCGAGGCTCAAATTTGAGGGAATCGAAGATAAATCTATGCCACTCAAATCCAAGTCGGCAGGAATCTGCGACAAGTCAAATTCGGACAGTTTAGGGCTTTCGAGTAGATGGGTCAGATTTGTCAAATTAAGATCATCGGTTGCGTTTGCGGTCTGATTTTTGACCGGAAGTTTCGCTCCAAACGGCACCTGTTCAATATAGTCTTCATATAAATCATCGATGTTCTTTTCTCTGTAAATTTCATGGTTGTTGTCATTCCCCGGGCTATGAAAAGAGTTGGGATCTACCATGTGGAGGGGATGGAAAAAGTTAACCGTAGTAGGCTCGGGATACCTCAGACGAGTCTCATATTCAACGTCGTCAGATAAATTTTTATCGGGAAGAGGATTTATTCTAGATGGAACGGATGGCGCATTGGATAAATGGAAAAGTTCGACAGGTGTATTCGGATCAATCACCTCAACAGATCTTGGAATGTTCACTTCTGATGGAGGTTCAAAGTTCCTCCCACCAACATCTTCAACAACTAAAAACTGATCACCTGTGTCGTGCAGTCGAAAATACGGAGATGCGGAATGCGGGAGTAAGTGCGGGAGATGTATGCGCTGCTCATTTGGAATATGAGGGTGCCTGAAACCCGCGGGTAATTTCGGCATTTGGTCGATGTTTAGATTTACCCGAGACGGATCTACCGGGTCTTCAAACAAATCAGGGATTCTTGTTTCTGGATTAGCTAAATTAAACTTGCGATGTGGATGAGCATGAGGACCGATCGTCTCCCCAAAATTTAATCTACTGTACAGGTTCTTTAAATTTGGATGTGATCGAACTGCATTGTTTTGTGAGGAATTAGGCAGTTGAAATAAATCAGATGTGCTGCCTATCTCAAACGGAGGAATGTTCTCAAAATTTATTTGTGATATATCTATATTTCCGATGTCAAAATCGGGAGGGATTTGACTCAAATCTATGTTTCCTAGCCCTAAATCTGATATTAATGATGATAAATCTAAGCTTTCTAAATTTGGTGGGGAAACATTTTCGCCATTTTTACCTGCAGTTAAAGCGCTAGGGTCTTCTAAGCCAGAAAGGTCTAGAGCGCTAAAATCAATTTTACTGAAGTCTATATTCGAAATTAAAGCTGGAATATCTATAGACGGCTGATGCGTAGCTACCATTTGAGCATGGCGTTCGTTTTCAGTTTCCGAAATTTTTGGTTGGGTAGAATCTGAGGCGACGGATGCGCTTTCTAAGTTGTAGTCAGATTCAAAATCACCAATCTCAATACTGGCACCTATAGGAAGATTTGTGGGGTAAACGGGCTCCCTGTTTGTAGTAGGAGCTGATGTTGAAGGACTATCATTTTCGGTCAGTGAGTCGAAGCTGGTGAATTTAGAGTTTTGCAAATTTGCGTAGTCATAATTTAGATCCTGGTTTTGTCCCACATTGTTAGCTTCGATTTCCTTCAATGTTTTTTCAGTCGAAGAATTAAGCAGCTCCGCTTTTTCTGCATCAAATACAGATTGAGTTTCAGTCAAAACGGGACCTTCTGTTTTCAACGATTCCGTCGCAATTGTGCTGGTTGACAATCTCTGTTCGTTAGTGCTATTGGGTTCAAAACGTGTTGTTGGAGTGATTTCATCGGTTGAAAAAGCATTTGGTGTTACTGGACGCCCAGTGGTGTCTTCAAGATCTGAGTATTCGTAGTAAGAGAGCACATCTGCGGCGGTTGTAGCAGTGCTTGTCGTTTCATCGAAGTCAAGATACTCGTAGTCTGTAGGGTAGTAACTAGCATAATTAAATTCACTTTCTCTTTGAGTTTCAACTATTTCACCATTTGTGGACAGATCTCCAATTTTAGGCTGATCGTGAAAGCCTGAATGGTTCAGG
This sequence comes from Platorchestia sp. MABIK, assembly GCA_014220935.1. Taxonomy (NCBI): domain Eukaryota; kingdom Metazoa; phylum Arthropoda; class Malacostraca; order Amphipoda; family Talitridae; genus Platorchestia; species Platorchestia sp. MABIK. The sequence goes on from JACJUY010000402.1 coordinate 102,720, forward strand.
CCACTGTTATTAACAAATACGCCAATTGGATGCATGAATTCCAAATCCTTCTCTTCATTTGGGGTTGCTGGACTGCTGACAGAAGTAGTGATTGAGAACACACTGTCAATATCTCCAGACAACTCCGCAGGCCGAGTTGGTGTAGAAAATGTTGTGACTTCTATATCTGAGTCCATGGAATTCACTGACATAGCAGTTGTGGTTTTCATTTCACTCATGGTGTTCTGTTGTGTTTCAAACTGGTTTTCCATCGTTAAACTCTTCGTAGGCTCGTCTGTAACAGGAAATGTCGTATCGGTTTGTCGTTCTGTTTTTACGTCACCAACCACATTTTCCGATAATGTTGATTCGGTTACACTGAATCCTGAGATTGTGGTTTCAAAATCATATTCGGTGTCTAATCCGATAGAAGAAACAGTGGAGTGATCAAGTTCAACCAAATCATCATAGTCTTCTGTGCCGACGGTAGATGCCCCACTCTTATTTTCTTGATGTTGATGTTCTGTCGCAGTCTCACGTTTAAGGTCACTTAATGTTTGATCTATAGAAAGGGTGTGTTTTAAGTTAATTGAATGTTCATTTCCATCTTTTGCATCCGTGTTAGATGTTTCTTGCTCAAATTCATTCCGATGTAGCACTTGGTCACCAATGTTTTTGGTTTGAATCCGTCGCCCTTTGATCTGAACGTCATCTTCGATCATCGGTAGAGCTTCGGTTGCCGCAAAAATAGGGGGTTGAGTAGTCGAAAGTTTTCGATCATCAAGTACTTCGGTCAAATTCAAATTCTCTGGCGTAACAGGAGAAGGAAGAAATTCTATAAAACTATCGTTGGTTTTCACTATTTCTCCTTCCTGACTGAGCTTAAATTCATCGTAACTTTCTGTGTTTTGAATGGCTTCTTCAGTCATGTTTTTATGAGTGAAATCTTCAGGAGGTGATTTTGTAACGAACTCATTTTCGAGATTCGTATTCAATTTTACAGAAGATTCAGGTGTGGTTTCTTTTTCCTCGTTCGCACTGCTGACAGAACTATGTGATTGACTATCGGTATCAGTTTTAGAATCTCGTGCGTGAGAGAATTCCGCCTCTGAAATTCGTAATAAAGGAATTTCACTTTTGTTATCAAGACTACCTGCGTTTTCAGGAGCTACGTCTTCGTAGAGAGTGTCGGTGTAGCCTTCCAACGAATGCAGTAACTCAACTCTTTCTGTGCTGCTTTCTGAAACATTACCAGGGGAAAACGTAGAGGAGGGGATCGTTTCGGCTATTTTTATGGCACTCGTTGCCATCTTTTTCATTTCGTGAATGTCATTTGCGATGGACTCCATGACTAAAGGCGGATCCATCTTTTCTTCGTCAGATTTGATGTCGGTTCCAATAGAAAACTGAACACTGTGATTCACTTGCGGTGTCTTCTTCGGATCTTTGGTGGTGACATTTGTTTTTATGGAGTTAATGGCGCTTTGATCCTCACTGTTCGGTACTTTTAGTGACTGGTCTTTGTTCATTTGGAATTCGAGCCTTTTAGTGAAAGTGACGCTTTTGCTGACGCTGGAGTACCCTCCGAACACCTCCACTGGGTCTGGTCTTGGAGCCGCCTCAGCGATGACGCCTGTCGGTGACGGATGGTCTAGCATTACAATTTGTGAACCTGTGTTAGTTTAACAAAAGTCAAAAAATCAAGATCTTGATATATAATCAAGATCTTCATTATATTTTAAGAATTTTGAAAATCGGGATTCAGCTATCGCAATTAATGCCGTAACTTATTTTATTTCGAGCTAACACACCTTCACGAACAAAATGGGCATCACACAAAAAATTTAAAGATTCAATGCTTAGCATCAGTAACACATTGAATATGATGACTGTATATACTGGACTTCAGACACAAAAATCTAAATAAGGAGGCATATTTAGACAATAAGCAGTACAATTATGTATTTTTGCTGGGTAAACAATACTCGTAATTTTTATGTTCACAAATATATATACTAGAGCAGATGAAATTTTCATGACACCATTAGGGTTGATTTCCTTGTCAAAAATAGTTAGAGTGTGATTTCAAAAACTTTCCCGCAAAGGATTTCAGGAACTTGAACGTAGGCTTTTGAAGTCCATCATATATAGATAGCTCAGCTTACCCCACAGCAAGATCAGCGCGATGTTAAACTTAAAGTTGCTCCGTTGCCCCGCCATGCCGACCGAGAAGAGCGTGCGAGCTGCGGAGGCCAGTTCCTCTGACTGGGATCTGAAAAAAAATCAAGTAAATGAGCGCATTGGAATGCAACCAGGTTAGCCAAAAAAAAACCATGCTTGAACTTTTTGCGAACTTCTTCCAAAGAGGCGCAGTGAGTGGTCATGTTGCATGAATTGAAGACTCGAAAATTTACATCCGCGCATTGAAATACCAAGTCTTTCAGGACTGTTATCCTCGCTTCGGGAATTTTAAAGTATCAGTTTGAAATCTGTGTTAAATTCAGAGAATCAGGTATAGCTTATAGAGTATAAGATACTTTAACCGCCTTGTTATTTCAACTTCTTTTAAGAAATGTATATTTACTAGATGTGTGTTACATTTCCTTCAATATTTTCATCGTAACCCCCAATGAGTTCTTTCAGGAAGGTTCACTTGCTTTATAATTAGTAGTGCTAAGTGAGTGTGTATTATCAGATCATGAACCAATCATTCAGTATTTCCATCTGTTCAATATTAAACGTTAAAGGCTTAAAACTGATTTTTTGTCAGTTCCCTCGGTAACGCCAACGAGTGCTCTCAAGTAAGCACGTAATCTCACAGAACTTTCTACTGTATATAATAATATAGTAATTAGCTGTTAAATGGCCTCCAAATATACTGTGATTAATAAAAAACTTGATCTCGTTTAGGATCTTTTTCAACAGAAACTTTTTGTAAATTTCAAGTCTGAAAATGAATTACAGAATAATTAATTCATTAGAGAATTAATTTTTGAAAATTCAAGTGAAAAAGTTGGGCGTGTTGAAACTGAGCCTCAAAATTTTTGCTAATCACATCAAACTAAAATTACTCTGATGTATTTAAATCATATTTATTAGAACTTCACAAGGTCTTAGAATAAAATATCTACTAAGAATCTATTCATTCTGTAAAACATTTCGGAGACCAGCTCTATCCTCAGTACGTCAATCAGTAAAAACGTTTTACAGAGTGAATAGATTCTTTGTAGATATTTTACTCTGATATAAGAATAAGAATTACCGCATATACATTCCAGAGTAGTTCCCAGCGACAAATATCTTTAACACAGCAAAATGCAATACACGCTTCAGCTAGGAGGGAATAGAAATTTCACTTGGAAAGAAAGCTAGGTAATCAACCATTCAATCTCTGGTGTTATCGCGTTTTAATTATTGCACCCTATATAGCTTAGGGCGACACACGTCACGATTTTCAAAGACAGTCCCAAAAATGTTTGAATTTTACGGCCAAGGTTGCGCGCAAATGTAAGTCTCAGAAAAGCGATCTTACAACCCTTCGCTCAGACAAACTCAGCTCAACCTCGATGCAAAACAGTTTCCTCATTCATAAAACCAGTTACGTCTTCGCATTCTCCTCTTTATATCTCCCTGGTCTCAATGTATGTAAATGCTGTCAAATTTCCCCCACCCACAGAATAGAAAGATCAAGTTATCCACATTAAGATAATGTTTCAAATTAAGATCATGTTTTCCTAAGCGATCACGTGCCATAAAAGAACGCAAAATTAATAGCAAAAGTCGGAAATCTTTTCATACAAGAATGGTTCATCCGTAAACAACTTCTGCGCCTTTGGGAGCGGATACGCGTCTGTAGCGACAGAAACGCGTCAGTGGGGCAGATACGCGTCTGTAGCGACAGAAACGCGTCAGTGGTGGCAGATACGTAGTACGTATCGGTAAGAACCTCAAACCTCAATCTTTTTCTGGACTCATCCTTTGGCTAACACATTACTTTTAGTCAATTTTGTTTTTGGAAACAGGTTCGACTAGTCAGCTCATTACTCAGTCTTTTTCCGAACTATTTTCTACCAACAGTTTTTTTTAAACTTGTTCTTCTAGCTAGCTCGTCGTAGCGTCTAAGCCGATTCCAACACTTGATTTAATTTTTTTATACTGATTTTAGGTAGTACGAGACCACTGTTTAAGAATGATAACGAGGAGATTCAATTTTCTACGTCTGCATTTAAACAATGGACGCCGTTAATTAATAAAGTTTGACATGTCACTCACAGAGGATTATCTAAATATCACTCGCAAATGACGATATTAATCCCTCTTGCTGCTAATTAAACTCCCTAAAGAGAAATGAAACTACATGTAACCAACCGATCAACTTTAATGCAAAAGCACGACGCCAATCGATAGAAGTTCATCTTTAACGTTTTCAGACTAGCATCCAATTAGAATCCGTGTTTTTTCGTTTAAAAAGTAGAAGAGTTGCATTAACTATACATATATATGCTACTAAATACCATATGTCTATGCTATTACCCCACATATATGCAATATATACGCTATTACACTACATACATTACAAGCGAAACATTCTCATGCTCAAAAAACCATCACTACATCTTTACTCAGTGCTCGCCGTGGCACCGTGATTAAGGCATCGCCCTTCCATGAAGGTGTCGAGGGTTCGAATCCCGGCGATGCGCGCGATTTCCCCGTTGGGTATAAGAGAGAACTCAAGCACAATACCCCACTCAACCCAGGTGTCGGAAATGGGTACCGGCTTTACGGGGGAAACCGTCATGGTGGTCTATGTATAGCGTTGGTTATAAGGCATTTGAAAAACCAATACTCAAGATGATATGTATCAGGCTTGATTGGAAATAAAGCATCTTTAGATGCCGATGTTTGTTACTCCGCACTGCAGTGTTCATTAAAGCCACGCGGCCGGCGCACTTCTTACCTGAACAAAGCGCGACCACTTCGTAGAAAACGGCACACTCGTGAGTTTTACGGTTACGGGTGTACTGGCTGCAATTACAGCATTACTGATGCGAAATTTTGCATTTATTTAGGTTCGTTGCCTTGCTCATCGCAAGAACGCTCAGGTGTCGGAGGGTATGCAGTGTCGGCAGTGCGTTACTCGAAAATAGCGTCATATTGGTGTGATGGATAAGAACAAAAATACCGGATCCAATACCTAAATTATTGACAATGAGGTAAATGGTTGAGTCATAAGACCACACTTGAGTGAAACGGCAGTTTTATTATGTTGGGAATAAAGTACTGATGCTTGGACGTGAAGCTTGATGACTTTTATTGCTTCTCGTCTGCTCCTACTCTGCATGGTGCATGTGCGTGGCTGGTGTTGGACGGCATGTGACATGATTAACAACCCGAGAATGGGCAACGTATCTCGGAAATGTTATACTCTGTTTTGCTCTGCTTCGCCTTGCTTTGCCTTGCTTTGTTCTGCTTAGCCTTGCTTTGTTCTGCTTAGCCTTGCTTTGCCTTGCTCTGCCTTGCTCTGCTTTGCCTTGCTTTGCCTCGCTTTGTTCTGCGTAACCTTGCTTTGCCTTTCTCTGTTCTGCCACATACTTTGCTCTGCTCTCCTTTGTTTCCTCCGTTCGATTTGCTATATTTTGCTCCATGCTACCACGCTGCGCTTTTCTCTACTCTGCTGCTTGTACGCCGCGTGTTCTCTTTACATTAGCTCTTAATTAAGCCTCAGGGAGTTAGCGTTTACTGCTGTTGCAAACCAGCAACGTTACTCTGATGTACAAATTGGTTGTCGGAAGCAAGACGAGTAGTCTGTTGTGTTGTAATCTTGTGCAAGGTTTGCCACCTCGTTGGGAAATGGAAGTTTTCCATTCGTTCTGTTTCACACAGGGCTGGCTCTTTTTCAAGAACGTTTTTTATTGATCTCGTGGTACCAATGCATAGGTCTATAGGGGGAAAATATGAAGTTGCTTTAGTTGCAGTCGTAACGAAATATTCTTATAAATATTATCCAACATGACAGAAACGTACGTACTTAGTCTGGACTCAGACAACGTAAGAAAAAGTTACTCTATAGAACAAGATTTTTAAAAAGAATGCCTATTCCATAAATAGATTCATACTAGATTCAAACTATCACTTGCAAGATGTTCTACTAGTTCTCAAAATACAGAACTAATTTTGCTTCCAGTTTGTCTTTGACATGTTTGAAAATTTCTTCCCGTAAGTGAGCTTCTAATGAATCATCCAGACATTGGACATCTAACACGACAATTTACCAACAGTCTCGAGAGCAGAAGTCCACGAGCTAACCAAGCCTCAGTACTCTGCACTGGAGCTACTTTCTCCAAAATGAACGAGTTTTTTCCGGCTTTGACGAGTCTTCCGGAAGAAAAAGTGCATGGGAAGCAGATCGCGGAAATCTGGCCGTCTAGAGCTCGCTGCAACAGCTCTTCCAGACCACGCTTCCTTGTCATGGACTGCGTCAACTCGTTCACTGCACATTCAATATTCAACTCAAATTTGAAGTCAAAGTTGTTAGCTATTTTATAGATATCAAATGTCAACTGGGTCCATTATATATGAACCATTAATTTTAAAAGATTGTTAAAACTTTTTTAAACGACCCATCGATGGGTCGTATCGCAAGTAACATGTTAAACTCGATCAGAGGTTCTAAAATGAGGGTCAGAGATGTTTGTTTTTACATTTGGGATCATACCAATAGCTGGGCCAATAGATTTTTTGGGCGTCATAACAAATAGTTGCTTATATCATACGAATAACTGGGCCAATACTTTGTTTGGGCGTCAAAACAAATAGCTACTTACAATTCGGTTTATACCAGTAGTGGTAGTTGGACCAGTCGTTCAAATAAGTACATTGTTTTGACTTCAAAAAAAGTACTTGTTTACATTAAGTTTTAGACCTATATTTAGACCAATAGGGTGTCAAACGAATACTTTAAAATAGTAAAGTGGATGTCAATAGCATTCGCTTTACTTGATATCAATTGGAGGCATAGCGTGAAGAAACAACGTAAAAATGTATTGTTGGAACAATCTTAACAACAAGAGTGGTTTTGGTTTAACCACTCATTGTGCACCATATCCGTACGTGACATGGGTGCAAGTACGGTGCAAATATGGGGTCCCAATTTGTACCTAGGTGTAATTATGGCATGAGAACGTAATCCTAATAATTAGGTGCAACGGTCGTACAAGAACTTGAATGTAATCTAATACATTGAAGGCAACTGCTAAGCTTAATAACTTGATAGAATTCTTATTCAATTAGGATGTCATCTTGGCATGGCATAACTGTGGTGCCGTTAAGCAATCTTGACACCTTCATGTATTGTGGGCAATTCAAATGTGAAGAATGCATCAAACAAGACAGAAGTTTGTGTGATCCAATCTATGGATTTTCTGTTTTCTTTGACGAGTAGATTGTTTTAATGTCAACGAACGTTCATTCCGTAGCTCTTAGGTACTGATGCTCTGGCCAAGCAAGACGAATAAAATCCGTCCGTAAGGTTTGTTTCCTAGAGATATTCTTTACTCAAAAGAGTGTCACTGAAATTTTTAGCAAAAATGCTATCCAGAAATTATACAGGAAATTCAAACTTATAGCTGTGGTAAAAAGAATGTTTTCACTTTTTGGAAATTTCCCGAAACCTTTTACCTCGCCTGTTACACTCGATCAGAGTTTAACAGGCGAAACGGCTCGTATCGAAACGGCTCCAGTACATCGATGAGAACAAAAATTAAAACTCATGCCCTGGTAATGCCTCTTTCTTAACACAAAACGCCATGAAAAATCTACAGAGAATCAAAAGCACTAGAAAATATGTAACGGTAAAAACATACAGAGAGCAAGCACCATTCAATAAATTTGCTGTTAACGGTGTGCAGAGGGAGATATGTCTTAGTTACTTCATAAATATGAATTTGAATGAGCCACTGGCTAAGTCAGTTACATTCAAGCTCTAGAGTTTCAAGAAAGTAGTAACCAATTTCAGGATAATTACACCTGTTGAATACTGAAGCTTAATAACATCTTTAATTAAAAACAATCAATAAAAGCTTTATTAGGATCCAGAATTGCATATAAATTTATTTATTTCATTTTGGTCTCGCGGTTTGCTTTACTATGCAGCTTGCTATAACTCTAATTTAACTGGATGGATCCCAATGCGGTCTCAACGATTGCATTTCCTATCCACGAAAACATAAACACAGCGCATCATCGCAGAAAAAACAGGATGAGTTAGCAATTTTGTATTCTTTGTTCATTGATTGGAGGCATTCACTTGGGTGAAAACACGCCCTGATTTTGAGTTTGTCTTTCTTAATGGTGCGCCCTGCATCGGAACAAAGAGCGACCACTTCTAACGTTGCGCGCTTCTCCAGCATTTGGAAATAAAGCAAAGAGAACGGCACACTTGTTCTGAGTTGCGCGGTGTATCGACTGAGGTTATAGCATATTATAATTCTATGAAGGAAAGAAATAGAATAGATAAGACATTGTGAACGTAGAAAACATGAATGGGTTATCGACTTCTAAAAGATTGGATGTTGACGGAAGCGGTTTGTTTAGGCTCATTGCCTTGAGTGTATTGCTACTCAGAAAGAGAACATCATACGCAAGAAAGTAGGCAAAAATTGCAAAGGTTTCGACCGGTTAGCCACGTAAACTGTGGAAGCCAATTGTTTGAAACATTGCAACTAAATTCTGGTCCCTACATTAAAAGGAAATTAATTTTTAATTTTTTTGGAAATTGTGATGAGATGAATAGTAAAAGGATAAATAGGCACAGTATTTGTTTCATGTTGTCTGTTATCATGTTGGTTGCCACATGATACCACTGAAAATACTATGACCCATAAAAATATTTATTGTTTCATACCTTTCATTCCTAAATTGTACTGCGCTAACTTCAAAAGTTTGAAAGTTTCAAATTCTTAGAAATTCCTTGGTTGGTGCAACATTGAAGCTAAGCGATTTATTACAGTCTCTCATAATTAATATCATTATAACACCTAGTGTAAAAAGTTTGTCATTTGCCAAACGTTACACCAAAGCTACTTTGAATAAAATCCATTTAGCAGAAACTGCGCTCGATAACATTCACAAGTAGTCATCTACCATACTTTGACATCATTCATGTCAAGAGCAAAGCGAAGAAAGCCTAACACTTTTTTTACCATAACTTACCTGAACAAATCACTGGGCTGTAGCACCATGCAGTCCAAAAAAAAGAACTGACCTCCGCACCTTCCCTCAGATGCGAGCGTAGATGGGAGAGAGGTAGAAAATGAGTCAGAGCGGCGCACAACCACCGCAGCATCTGCCCCCAGCGAAGCGCGCTATTGGGTCAGAGATCTCGAGCCTCTCTAGTTGGTTCGCCTCCCTTGCATGTTAGACTTTGCCGCTTTCTCAAGCAGTGTCGCTGCTCGTTGGGTCTCCCCATGTGTCTAAACCCTTTAATAACTCCAAGTGCATTGATCAACCTGACATTTTTGCAAATTATTGTGTGTACAATCAATTCAATACAATCTTCTACCTTTTACTATCTAGATGGTCAAACCAAATTATTTTTATTATGTTTTCCTAAGAATCTCCAACTTTTATTATATTTTTCCTAAGGATCTCATTTTCCGACGTGTTTAATTTTTTTCCCCTGCTGGTCTTAGCCGTCACCTCTTCTCAACTCATAATGCAGTTGGAATAATGCCGCTTTCGTTAACAACCAATCTTTTACAATTCGAAAACCCATTCATGTCTTTTTACGTTCACAATATCTTATCTATTCAATTTCTTTTTTCATAAAATTATAATATGAATCTCATTTCAATTGTTCACTCAATCTAACATTTAAGTTTAAACTTACAATTTAACATGAGTTCAGTAAGAAAGTTCAGCTCAGCTAAAATATTCACAGTTTCAATTTCCCTAATTTAATCTCTAACCACTGTACCTCTTTGAATCAGAAGCAGTAGAATCGTCTTACACTTTTGCCTCAGTAAAAAAAACCCTAAACTCAGATGCAGGCTTATTTACTCATGACCCTTCGCCAATTCGAACAGCACACTTGCGCCTGTCCTACGCTGAGAACAATTGGGAGAACCTCAATGCCATGTTGCGTAACATTCTCTTTTTGGATTTTTTTTTGCAGGTACCTCAACAGCACTACTTTCCTGTCCACGTGTCGGGGTTCGCATTGCTCCCTATATTACGTCATTGACTGTATATTCGCCCTCTAAGTCGAATCAACGATAGGTTGCACGTGATGTAGACTGTAGAGGGTAATGTACGAGGAAATAGCCTATTGTGGTATTTCTAGTGGATCGTTAAGTAGTCATTTCGTATAATTTATGAGGCCAGTTTTGTTTTCACAACAGATCCGACATCTACCTGAGTTTCTGATACCATACACTGTAACTTCAAATTTATGGCCAAATATAATGAACTATGACACTTTCTTTTAAAAGGATCATGTTTTAACGTAGAACAGGAGTATTTAGTTTCATGAGAAATTTTTATACGAAAATATTTTGATTTTGATATATATGTTAGCATCAACGAAAAATTTTACGTGCGTAAAACAAGGACCTTCAATTTAAAACATTGGTTCATTATGCTATCATATCAGAAATCATGACCATATGAGAACGCTGTTCATAGCACTATTATAAATGGTAAATGTACATTTTAGGAACTATTTGCTCACCTCCAACAACCTGTCAACTATTCGTCTTGATTATCTCAATTATAGCACAGCTGTCCAACAATGTACCATGACATTGTAATTTCATTAATTTACATTTTTCTCAAACATAAAAATTACCATTAAACCCATTTTTAATGTACTGCAAAATGAATCCTAGCTTGTTAATCCTTAACTCTGTTGACAACTAACATCAGAATATGACACGCTTCAAAGTGATACATCGTGAACTGACTTCTGCGCAAATTATCAACTCCCAACCTACCAAATTATTTTTTTGTATTTCTAATACAAATATCATCTTCAGTTCGTAGATTAGACCTCAGTCTGAAACCTGTAAACATAATTGCGTAAGCAGATCAAGCAAAAAAAACCTGCAGCAAGGAAGCAGCTTCAATCCCGTTAAAACCAGATTTCTATTGTCGAATAGGCATTTAGTACCTTCGAGGCAAATTGTAAAAATGCAATGTTAAACATGGTTTTCACAATGAACATGCCGTATAATTAATTTTTTCCTCACCATTACGCTGAAAATTATCATGCACCTTGGATTGCTCCTAACATCAGCATCAATATCGAAAATCGTTAAGCACCGGTGGGCTCAATGCTCAACAAAAGAAAACATCAACAGCTCAAAACAACGTTAGAAACTTGTTGAAATCAGAAGCTCACATAGATCATTAGATCAAATATTCCTAATTTAAACAATTTAAACAATTTATTTACCACAGGTGATACAGAGGTAGAATGATTCTTAAGGCTAGTACAATGGTCAAACTTGAGTATAGCTAATGAAAAACGATTTCAAAAATTACTTAACGTCGTTTCAATTCTTTTCATTACCAAAATCTCTAATAAGAAATTTGATTCCATTGTTGAGAAAATATAAGTCCCATACAGTAAAGGTGAAGGCATTCCAAATCTATTCAGCAACCTTTTCGTTAAAATCAGTAAAAAACTTGCAGATTGCGCAACTGTTGTCCCACTCACCCCTTGAAATACATGGATCATGCCCATGAAATTAATTTTTTTACCTTCTAATGCTTCAGTCTTCTTCTAACAAGCAATTACAAAAGTTTGGTGAATTGAAATCGTTTCGTACAAAAGTGTTGGCAGTGGAGCAATTTCGCTTTGTCTAAACTTATTATGTATTCGAAATTAACAATTCTTTCCATACGTACATCTTGAACAACAAAGAAATTGTCCGAGTAACGCCCATCTTTAAAAATGTTGATACAACCAGCATCAAGAGCTATGAATCAGTTTCTCGCCTACTAATATTTAGCATTCTTTTCGATGTAATTTTATACAAATGAGTGCACTCTTACGGAAGAGTAGACATGCTTTTTGAAGAAGCCGTCGGTGTCGAGAGGTGTTCCTGCCTTTACATTCCTATTAAAGCAACATGGCGGGTACTTACTCTCATAGTTTAGCGTAAGCAAGTTTTTAGCGATGTCCTTTACAAAGTTTGTGGGTTCCCGTACACAGCAATACATCTTTTGTGAGGCTCTTAGTGAGATTTTGGTATTTCCTTCACGCCCAGACGAACAACATAAGTGGATATTTGACTTTTTACGAAGATTGTTCCGCAGATCTCAGGATGGCTAATAGTTATGGAAAATTGGCGACATCATTTCTCGATTTGAGGAGGCTGACAATCTTCTGCCTTAAAAGAACACTGAGCAATTTTTTATTTTTCGTTGTCCTGTGAACGTGGGAGTTAACATAAACATAACACTTTTCTACAATGTTAAACTCCTTATGAGACTTTTCATTAACCTTCGTCAAACAAACGTTCTCAAATGATTCACTCACCATAAATGTAAAATCTGAGGATTAGGTAAATGTAAATACGAGAATCAATATTTTGTGAACTATTTTCCTATGCAAAAAACTTTGCCTCGTTTATAAGTAATGCCCTAACTACACACACAGTACATGAAATACTGTACTCATGCAGCTCCATTTTTATTTAATTTAAACATTTTTGCTGTTTGTTCCGAAATTAAGAGTACAGGTAGTTCAAAAAACATGCATTCGGCAGAATACTCAAACAGAGCCGAACAAAATTTCTCGATAAATAGAAAATTGGCTGAACTGAAAACTAAATGAGACGTATGTATCTGACCAAATTTCATTTCGTGTCAAATTTTTGCGATTTCACTGCACAATTTGAGTATCTAACTGAAACAGTCCTTATAAATTTCGATATTTCCATTCTACACATCAATGACAGAGTTGCGCAGATACTTGTGTCTAGGTAATGTACCTAAAAATTGGGATTCGTACACTTTTTTCTGGTGAAAACCAAATGAAAAGCGAAGATTCTTCTATGTTATTAATTTTAAGAATAATTCAAAACTGATTACCGCTGAATTAGTTCTGATGCAAATGTTATGTTCGAACAGTTAAACTACCAAATACCAGATACAAAGCCGAAAGATAACCATTGACTTTTCATAGTGTCATACTCGATGCTATTTTGTTTTTTAAGCAGAGGAAGAAACCACCTCCGTCCGTCCTTCAGTGAGGGTCGTAATGACAGGTTTTTGTAAAGCAGTTATTTAGATTTTTCCAAGCCTGATGCAAAGATCACAGCCGCAAGAAGCCATTGCAACGCGTATGCGGATAGTACACAGAGTTCTTGAAAGAAAGACTATATAAAATTATACGTGTCATGGAAGCAGAGACGGCCGACAGGTCTTGAAGTCTACAGCTCAAGGAGCTTTAGAGAAATTTTAGTGATTTTAACTTACTTCGAATTTTGAGCGTTTCATATCTGTAATAGGATCAAACATTAAGTATACCCTCTGGTTTTAATGGTAATTATATTCCCGAATGGATTGTTCACAGCAGAGCTGTAAATAAATGAATTATTAATCCTTATTTCGTTCCCACGTGAAGCGAGGGGAATTTCGAAAGCAATTTCATAAACCAGCAGTCGAACTTCAGTTTGAACTCCAAAGTTTAAATAACACTTATATTCAATGGCATTTAGTGTGGTTGCCGTGTAGACCAGAATGACTCCTCTCAGCAATCTTGCAAAAAATGTCCACTCGACGCTCCTGAATATGATGGTGAGAGGGTGACGTGATGATGCAATGAAAAGGAAAATCCCCAAACTCAAGTAAGTATTGATTTCTTGACTGTCGTTTGAATGAATTAAGAAAACATTTTCAGCTAACATTGAAAAAGTTCAACATGCAAACTCTTAAATATTTCATTTTACCAACCTCTTGGTGAATCAACGTCCCCCTTATAACATCCACACTTACTTCGCCGATAAAAAACTTCCACCATAAAATCTGAACAGCCCTCTTCATAAAAGCTTCACAGTATTTTGCGTTGTCACTGAGGCCCACTGATGTTTTTTTCATGAGGGAACTGAGACTGAGGTGGGGTATTTGTGACAGTTGCTTCCCGAGTGGCAAAGGAATGTCGGATTATCCAGTGCGCTAAAGAACCTTTACTGCCTTCAATTGCCACTGAAAAAATGGCCAAAACGTTCAGCAATTGTACCTCGGCATATCTCACGCTCTACCACTGCATTTGGCGATGAAAGTATTTTTCCAGCCTCAATGAAAAACTAACCAGGGAGAAGAAGTCGTGTGGGTTTGACTCCTTTTATAAGAAACAGGTTTTAATAATTGCGCGTCAAGACTCTCTGAGCACCAGGCTAGCTGCAGCTCTTGACTTAAGGCGCTTGGTTTCCACGTTTTGCTGTTCGAGTCATGCAAATTCTGCATAGAGATAAAACAATGCCAGTGGGAATAGGCGTTGTGAGCGTTAAAATCATTTCATACATTTTCAGCGCTCAAGTAAACTCCCTCAAAATTTATCTTAACGTTCAATTATTCTTTCTTGCAATTGAGTTCTTCGTTAATCGTGGGTTGTATGACGCTTTGTTGTTTGCTCGATGGTCCTCTTTTATCTCGATGTTACTGGCAGCGGATTCAGGTACTACAGCCAATGTTTGGTTCTAGCAGCACAGGAAGCAAATTACTACGAGTATCTATAGGCGTAGTACATTGCTCAATCAAACCACATTTGACTTGAACAGAGCATTAGAGCAGGGTCCTTACTAGGACCAACCCCCCCACCCCCCCCCCCCCCCCCCNCCCTCCTCCTCCCTCCTTGCATGCGATCTGGAAATTAACTACCTATCTGAGCTGGGGAAAACACCTGAAGACGAATACCTGAAGACGCAGAAATCGGAAAACACCTCATGCAAGAGAAATCTATCTTTTACGGTGTGATGCCTGTGTTGGACCATGCTCCCCTGTATAACACGGCATTCAACTCTGCTTAAAAGAAACTATAATACTGATCGAATTTAGTAAATGAATTGTTATTGTTATTGATGCTACTTTAAGGGAACAGACGACAGCAAGGTAGACCGTTAAACGTATCGCCTCACTCAACGACAATGCAGCAGAAGCTCGTAAAATCTCGAACTAATTTATCCGGAGGGGTGTTTTTTTCAGTGCATTGTCTACTTTAAAACTGTTTTTGTTTGCACTTGCTCAAGGACATAAAACTGGAGTTTTGTTCATGGGAAGTTCCTCATCTCTAGCTACCTTCGGATAGGTAAAAACCTCGGAACAATTCAGGGAGACTTATTTGGCAATGATATTTCGATGTTACGAATTGCCCCAAGTATTTTATGAAGACATTTTTTAAATTCAAATTGGGGTACACTGACACTAATTCAACAGAAACACTTATTTCTAATTCTAAAAACGTTTTCTTCTAGGTAATTTTTTCTTAAGGAAATGATAACGTGTACCATACTATATAGTTATACATCTATAAGTCCAAATCAATTTAAATCACAAAATAAGTTTTTCAACGGACAAATAGTCAAATCATGACTTCAACCCACAAAAGAATTTTAGAATTAACATAAACTACGGATCAAATTTATATCAATAAACAAAAAAACTTGAATAAATTCAGGCTCTTAATTCTTTTCGAACTATTACATTGTTCCCAAACGTGAAGTAGCAATGTGGAAATATACAATGTTAAAATGATGGATGTTATTTGAGAATAATTAATTTTTTCTCAAACGTGATATTTAAAGTTCAATGGAATATTTAGGCCCACTGAAAGTGTAGATAATAAGCATTAACTAAATCAAATAAATGTTTCCTTGTTCGAGAGCTTTAAAATTCAACTAAGCATTTTGAACCACTGAACGTGTTGATGGTAAGCGTTATGTTAAGTTTATAAATGTTCCTTCACACGGAAATTTCATCATTCAAATTTATTATTTATTTTGAGACACTGAAATATTTTGAGGCACTGAAATATTTTGAGGCACTGAAATATTTTGAGACACTGAAATATTTTGAGACACTGAAATATTTTGAGACACTGAAATATTTTGAGACACTGAAATATTTTGAGACACTGAAATATTTTGAGACACTGAAATATTTTGAGACACTGAAATATTTTGAGGCACTGAAATATTTTGAGACACTGAAATATTTTGAGACACTGAAATATTTTGAGACACTGAAATATTTTGAGACACTGAAAGTGTAGATGACAAATACTATTATAATTCAATGAATTAATTAAAGCCAACACCAGTCACAGCCTCGTCCGAGAGTTTCATAATGCAATGAAATGTGTTGAATGTTACAGCTTGGATGATGAATGTTATTTTCCTTTAATAAATGTTCCCTAGTACTAGAGTTCTATTATTCGTTGATATATTTTGAAGCTCTGAAAGTGTTGATAATGAACATCATTTCAATTTAAGAAGTGCAAACTGTAGGAGAGCTGCATTATAAAATTAAATGTTAGTACTGCATGGACCAAAACTCATAACACTTTTACATGGTTAACTGTTGAGATAAATAGGAAAACACTTTACACAATTTCTATGCATGAGGGTCTGTTCAATACCGTAGCAATTTAACTCTTACCGAGAACCAATTTTGAAGTAAATTTTAGGAAGCATCGAAAAATGTTGCACTATTCCACAATAGAAAAAAATTTGTCAAAGCATCTTACACCAAGGTGAAATACTGCAGTTCGCATGGAGACAGTGATTCACCGACTTTTTTCATTTTTCTTTTTAGCGAGTTTCATTTCAACCCTTTCATTTACATTTACATTTCAACCCTTTCGATCTTACATCCTCCATTTTTTGCTGTATTTTTCGAACAACATCCACACCTCAACCCATAGATATTTTTTACTGGTATGTATTTTGGGTGAAGTTTATCGTGTTTTAAAACTTGATGAAAAAAAATATATATATGAAACTTGAAAAAAATAAAACTTGAGCGAATGCAGGCGTCCACTGCCACACCGGAACCGTTCAGTGCTGCACAAGTCCGATATGTCCGCATTCACCGCAACATACAAGGACTAAGGCGGCTAATATTTTAGCTGGAAATTACGGAAGAGTGTTGGAACAGAGCTTCTGTTCGAGCTTTTAAACTAGGAAGAGCCTTGCTGTGCTGAGGGAACGACAAACAACAGAAATGACAGCCTAAATGATGTAAGAAAACAACTCGGTGTTCCAAAGTTGTTTCATTCAAGAATGAAATGTCATTTCCCTGTATAGCTGAGGTATTATTACACACAAATACGGAAATGAATGCTTGAATAAAAATGATCGACCAGCTACCATAGTTTCAAGAATTAAAATAGGGTGATCGTTTTATTACTTTACAACAATACTTTGTAAACTTTAAAGTTACAGCTCTGCCATGTCCGATCAAAAGCATTGTGCAGTTCTAGTTGACATCAAACGAAGCATTCGGCAGCGCTCTACAGTCTTTCAGAAATGGAAGTGCTAATACTTCAGACAAAACCCACAGTACATGTGGGTCGCAAATCTACCTATTTCAAATGATGCATTCGGCTGTACATCACCAGTAATGAAAATACAAATGCGTTAAACAAAACCTGCGTGTGGGTGAAGTTTTCACGAATTACGTTTATAACACTGGTCATAATTTACTGAATGTATCACACAGTTTTCTCTACGTGGAAAGCGTCCACTCGAAATGTGTTTCAGAAATCACGCCTGCAGCGCGAAAGGAATGCGAGAGAGGCAGCATGAAAATGCATGCGTCAACAACGGTGACTTGCCAAATTACCACACCGTCGGCAAGAAAATTTCCATTGTATTGCCGTGTGCGTCACTAATTTAGCTGCGACCTCCCATGCATGCACAGAGAAGTGCACACATTTGTACTTGGAAATTTTACGCGAAGTGGTAACGTGGAAATTTGCTCATGGAGATTACAAATTGGTTTTGCTCTCTCTGAAATAGAAAACAGCAAAATAATTTGAAGACTAAATGGAAAACGCTAACGCAAAGCGCAAATTCTGTAGTTAGTGAGTCATTGACAAAATAATCAAGCGCACGACAAATCATCGGATTTATTTTGAAAGACAGGCTTTCAATTAAATTGATAGCTTTTAACCGTACACGTAATGCACATCGTGATTAGTGCAACGCACCCATGTTATAACCTCGCCACACAAACACCAGTCACAGCCTCACAACACCAACACCAGTCACAGCCTCACAACACCAACACCAGTCACAGCCTCACAACACCAACACCAGTCACAGCCTCGCCACACTAACACCAGTCACAGCCTCACAACACCAACA
>JACJUY010000402.1:121372-171449 GCA_014220935.1 Platorchestia sp. MABIK
ACACCAACACCAGTCACAGCCTCGCCACACCAACACCAGTCACAGCCTCGCAACACCAACACCAGTCACAGCCTCGCCACACCAACACCAGTCACAGCCTCGCCACACCAACACCTATGGAACACAAGCCGCCAGTCACAGAGAGAACGGAAGCAGTTACATACGGAAACAACACTTGCAACACCCGCTCCTGCTTTCACCCGTTCTGTACCCCGGTAACACAGAGAGGAACTGAACCGCCGTACGTACGCAAAGCGCACTCACTTTCACTGTTCAAGTAACCTAGAGTCTGCAAAAAAGTAACCTAAATCGCTGCATAACATAGCCACCGTTTCCTGGCATGCACGGGTCACTTAAAATAAGGAGCCTAAATTGAAGGAGTATCTTTTGCAGTTCTTTACGTTCAATTACTCCTGTGAAAAATTCTTTGTTGAAGCACACAAAGAGGCTCCACACGGAAGGCCTTCCTATTTCACTGCCTGCGTTAATGTGGCGATCTCTCTGTACAAACTCACGATATTGGCAAAGGTTCGCATGAACAGCCCTTCAAGTTCAAGCTTCAAGTATCTGAGAATTTCATTCATAGTTCAATCTCTTATAGGTAGAAATATGAGCAGGATTAGAACAATCGTTCATTGGGTTCAAAATTTTCGGAAAGCTGTGATCAAAGCAAAAATTTAAGGGTAGTAAAATCATATAATAACTCATGTTCCTGTAATTTATTTCTAATAACATATTATTGTTGTTATTATGATTATTATAATTGAACACCACTCTAATATTAATCATGCAATTTATTTATGATACGTTATAAACATGTAATACTATTATTATATACAACTATCGTATAATATGCTTCTATAACCCAAAAATCACATTTACACTGATGTTATGTTCTTCTCAGACTACTTAATTATTCCTGCTAAATTTTACATTTTGAACAAAATTAAAGTAGGAAGTTTTTTTTCAACGTTGATTTCGGTTACAACGAACAGTTTCGCTCATGTAAGTGCATAACCGAAGGCCCACCAAATTCAGCATTGGCTCTTCACGAGCTGGGCCAACTTTGAGCGGCTCTCGAGTAAGGGGAACGTCTGCACAATCACCTTTTCAGTGGATGAGAAGAAAGTGAACCGAAGGAAAAAAATCGCCAGACAAAACCCGCCGGTCGTCTCTATAGCTGATTGGAGAAGGGGTCAAGATGTTAGGGGGGCAAGGACTGAACCTTCATCTGGTCAACGATCAGGAGGGCAAGCTCTCACGTGGAATCTCCATTTTCCAATATTATTCACGCAAGGACGGAACCTCCATTTGCCCATGATAGGGTAGGGGAGCAAGAACTGAATCATTTGTAACGGGAGGATGAATTGTCAGGAGCAAGGATTTAACAGAGCCTGAACTTGCCCAATTTTAATTTATCTATTGTATTGGCATCAAACTTAAAATTTAGTTCCAGGAAATTTCTGCCAATAACTTCTAAGCGCATTGAGAAGCTACTGAAGTAAATATTGTTTGTATCAGTTTTAACGTTGTGGTGTGATCCGCCGAAGCTCTGTTTGTGTACTACGTACATCGAAAACAAGAAGCTACATTAGCACATCGAATTCATGACACAATTAAGTTTTATTACTTCATTCATTTCTTCTTTTTCAAAGAAATAAGAAATGAATTGAACCTGAATTGAGACAAAAAATATTTTCCAGACTTAGAAGTAAAGAAAAGTTCACAACAAAAAAGACCGCTCCATTCACTTCCACGTTATTGTGCAACTAATCCTAATTTCATTATTTAGGGAGCGTCTCACAGAAATGCCCCGTTTTTACATCTCATACATGCAATTTAGATTGAAATATTTTGAGTCTGAATTTTTTTTGGGAGGGGANGGGGGGGGGAAGAAATTAGAAGTGTTTCAAAATGAATTGAATAGACCGTTAAAAAGTGTGCTTGTATTAATAAATTCTGTCGCAAGAACTTGTAATTGAATTACATAGCACCTAGAAGCATATATCTTTCCCCCAAATTATGTTTTCATGAAGATATGTTATGAACGAGTATTTTACATGCTTCCTACATTATTTAAAATAATGTAACACGTAAAAACGATATTTCTTGAATTTAAGAATGAGGCAACAGTGAATAGGAAAAAATTTTAAAACATGATGAATCGAACTAATAATTCTCTCGGAAGGATTGATGGTCGAGCGGGAACATTACCGTTTACTCCCTGCAACTATTTCTTGTTGTTTAAAAAAGGGAAGTTAACTAAAAAATAATAGCTTTATTACAACAGATTGCACATGTTTCATAATACTACCTATTCAAATTTTTACAAAGAACTCACAATTTAATCGTTTTTCACAATTCATAAGTGAATAATATAAACCAATATTGTCCATACAGTAAAACGCATAATGCTTTTGTACTAGTAAAAAGAGTTAGCTGACAAAATAATAATTTGGAATTCTCCCAACAAACCCGGTTTTACGCAACTTGTCTCGCACCAAAAACCAAAACGTGCGAATTTCAAGCGCGCCTTGTATCCCAATTTAATTTCCAACTCACAACTCGCTTCCAGCAGGCAAGGAGGTATTGCCAGTTTTTGTTAAGATTTGAAATCGTACGTTGAGGAGAAGGCACCTGTCATTTATCCTACATTGTAAGCATGAAATATTCTCGTGCGTAGGATGCAGATAATGATGATTGATACTCTGTGCCAAAATACACTTGTTTCTTCCAATGATAAGCGACTATCCATCGGCTGTCTTAGATGTCTGTCCCGTTGTGTTAAGGGAAGCGTTAGGTTATTCTAAAACAGCACTTAAGCGATCATATTTACAAACTGATGGATGCGAAATATTTTCAGAGTGTTCAAAGAATTAGAATTCATTTCTTGGGTTCATTTTTTGGGTTTGAGGAATGACAAAGGCAGTTTTTTTAAGCAGCTATCTTGTAACAATACGGACTGTTGTAATTGCACTGGTTTGGCTTAGAAGTTAGACGTGCAAGTTTTTATTTTGGACTTCAACCAACAAAATTAGGTCGACAGTCCGGTATGAACAGTGTATGAAGTGAAAATCGTCCGACAGTTGGATTTCTTGAGTTGAAATGATCAATGCTAATCCGAATTCCTAGACTTTTACTAATTAAAACATAAATTCTAAGAGATTTTTACTAATGCTAGTATATAAGTATTAAAAAGTATAGATCCATCAGCGATTACGGGAACATTTTACGCAATGATGAATCCGTTAAAGACTTGCCTCCAAAAAATTGGTAATCGAATGGAAGTATATCAGAGTTGTAAATATGTCTAATGTAACTATTTTACTCGCTAAAACTTTGATTTACCATTTAAAAAATCAAATCAAATAAAAATTAAACAGTAGTATTTCCATGATATTTTTCGCATTGCACTTCACAGAGTAACTTCATAACCGAAAAAAGCGCGAACCAACTATTGCTAAATGTAACAGAGCTATGATTAGAACTATTTTTTTAAATCATTCAAGAGAGTGGTATAGAGTCTTGATGCTGGTCAGTTATCTGTCGCGAGAAACAGTTCAAAGAAATTTGATGTACAAAATACAAGTATGAACTTGCAAACTTAATTATCCTGCCGTTTCCCCGCAACAACCTTCAATTTATCACATATGCTACCATTTAAAATAGAACAATGTACAAAAATTGAAAAATAAAGCTTAATTGTTTTCATTTTCTATACAAATTCAAATAGATGAATGTTCAAATCATTCTGGTAAAAATTACGCATTTCCATTAATATCTAAAATTATTTCAAAATTTAATGTTATGATGCGCTTGACAAACTATCTTTACTGTTATAAAAGATGAGAGAGTTTACGAGCCGTGTGCTTTATGCAATTCATGTTCATGAACATATTCTTTACCTGCATATCTTTTAATCAACATGCATCGTTCTTCCTGAAATCCAACACCGCTTCTTCGGTCCTCAAGTTCCACAATCGATATTTTTCCAAGATTCCAACACGGCTTCTTAAATCGCACCACTTCAAGTAACCAAACAGCGTTCATCCTGGTCTGTAAAATGACTTTTCTACTTGTACCACAAGTCAACAAACAAAGTTTTCTTGGAATCCAGCACGATTTTTTCATTCAAGGCAGAATCCCTTCTGCTGGCGCAAGAACGTTCGTCCTTCAAGGATACGTACCTAATGTGCGTTGAAGTCGCCTACTGCGCCCGACTTCAGAATGAGAGGTGAACCTAGCCAACAACATACGCAAGCCGATTTACTCGTAAATTACTCTTAATCTTGTGAATGAATGAACCTAAAGAATCGAAAGATAATACAACTGCACTGAAGTAATTGAGCTCAACAGTGATTAAACTTAGGTAACTGCACTTCAAAATACTAACTACACTCGCCAAACTATATTTCTTTTTGTAAACTTGAATCATTTTAATTTCTGCCGTTAGTGGTGATGAGGCTATCATTGGATTTATTATGCTTCAACGTTCCTAAATGCTCGGCAACAAGAGCTAAAGGGTGTGTTGAAGACATCACCCAAGGACTATTTTCAACTAAAATTGTTGGTATCCGTATTAACATCTTCTAAGCTGATAGCGGGTAACTTGAGCACATATTTCAATTTAGAATCTAAATATCCTGTTAAATTTTC
The DNA here is from genome assembly GCA_014220935.1 of Platorchestia sp. MABIK. Taxonomy (NCBI): domain Eukaryota; kingdom Metazoa; phylum Arthropoda; class Malacostraca; order Amphipoda; family Talitridae; genus Platorchestia; species Platorchestia sp. MABIK. The sequence continues at coordinate 126,029 of JACJUY010000402.1, forward strand.
TCTTTAGATCATCATTACATGGAACGTTTTTTTTTGTTACAGTAAAGAGTTGATTTTTATCACTTTTATGTGCATGGGCTAATAAAACTTTGGCCTGCTTCTCTACGAGAATAGCATTTTTCAGAATCTTGAACTTTCACGCATTAAGAAAATGAAATGTAAATTTCGTCAGACGAAACAAAATTGGTTACCCAATGTCCTTCGAGCTCTAGCTATTGACTACGTTTCATCAATGGGTGTTCAAAATTGCAACCGAAGTTTAGATTAGATGTGAATATTAAATAGGTATCATTCTTTATTCGGTGCTGGCAAGGTACAGACTTGTTTCCTAGTTGTTCCACAGCGATAGAACGAAAGCAAGACGTCTAGGAAGTGCAAAAAGGAGCCAATGCATTTAGTCGGGTTAAGAGACACCCAGAAAAGGAATTAGCGGAATTCGGCGTTTCGTGCCACAGTGTCATGTGGGTCCATCACCAATGGAAACAATCCAATATGTACGGCAGTCCAAGACAAAATTGTGGTCGGAAGAAAATTCTAACCGTTAGGGACTCCCGGCGTGAATACCGTGCCAGGAATCGCTTTGCATCAACGATGGAACTACTACAAAGCATTAATTATGTCCCTTTTCTTGCTGTTGCTAAACAAACTCATCACAACGAATCCTATGCAATGGAAGTATGAAGCAGAGTGGCAGTTAACGGCCCATGTTAACTCCTGCCCTCAAAACCGTATTCAAACTGGGCCACAGCACTCGCACTTAGGACTGCAAAGGAGTGGAGAAGTGTTATGAGGTCAGATGAATCACGATTCCGTCTCTATAGCAATGATACTCACTATCGTATACATCGAAGATCTCGTGAACCTTCAACGAAACCGGTGAGCAAGGGGTGATACAAAAAAAGACATGTTGTTTTGCCTGTCTTTCAGGATGACAACTACTGGGTGCATGCGGCAAAAAATGTCATCAATTGGCCCGACAGTCATTCAGGACATGTCAGGCATTTAGATTAGCCAATTAAATCTTCAGGGATGATCCCAATATAAAATTTGTCGGGCAATCTAGAATGACAAGTTAGACGTCGAAAAGATCGTCCACATACTGTGATCACACTATGAGATCAATTGGCGTAAGATTTGTTTAAAAATCGACCATATGTTTAAAATAACACATAGACTCAATGCCGCGCTAAACTGACACCATCATTCGTCCTCGTAGAGGGACTACCCCATTTTAGTCGTAGGTGACAATTTTTTTGTACGCGGTGTTAACTTCTTGAGTCCTATTATTGGAATAGAAAACGATTAACACTCAACGTTAGATACAGCATCAATGTATATTCAGAATATTTTACCTTTACCTCTCTAAATAAGTTCAATAATTATTCCCGATAACTCTACTCTTGAAGCGGCATATTCACTCTCCGTCTTTGTTTTTCTGAGCGAATAATGAACGACCATGACATCGGGCAAACACCGCAGACACGCAGACTCTGTCTTCATAGCGCTTGAGGTCGTTGGGGTCATCGAATTTTCTCGTCGCGAAGGATTATTTTTGGCATTCTTTTAGGGCACTCAGAGGTGTGGGGGCAAAAAGCAGAGGTGAGGCAACAGACTCGTGCTTGCCTCTCAAGCGTGACCTGACGAGTCTAACACTCACCCGTTCCAAGCACTGAATGTGCGCTGCCTAATTGGTGTCTTGTCATGAGATATGGTACGCATTAATAGTCGTTTTTTGAAGTGCGTTGTCATAGTTCTGTTCTACACTGTCGAAGCTGTTGTACCGTTAATCTTTGACAATTTGATGTTACTAGGTAACGTCACGTTGACTTGCTTAGATATGATGGGTCATACTTTCACGTACCAGAGAAATGATCACTGATGTTCACCGAATAAAGTATAGTACCGAATAGTGTCAGATACATGAGTATATGGTAATTATAATAATCAGGTACAAGAACGTTTGCTTTCTGTCATGTCAAGAAAGCTGACCATCACAGGTCGACATTAGCATGCTCAGCAATTAAAGCTGCTGGAATAAGTACTTGTACTTCTTTGAGTGTAGTTCATTTTCGGTCTCATTTCCTCTATAATGAGCATTGCAAGGTAGCTTTGTCTTTTGATAAACCAAAATTAGCAATCGTCATCTTCGTCAGTGACTCAATATCGCAAAATAGCTATGCCAATTTGTATAAGAAAAACGCTGAGCTTCTCACTATAGACAAATGGTCAGCCATGACTTCCAATTTCCATGGAGAAACCAATCGCAGTTCCTATTATGACAAGATAGCTTCGTCTTCGTATTTGCATTGAAAACAAGCGGCCGTCTTAAAAATGCCCCTGTCACTTTGACCGGTGACAATAATCAGCAGGTCAAACCCACTGAGATTCCTCCGTCATTATGGAGCAAGCAAGCATGTGTCGCTGGATGGTCACTCTGATACCTTAACAGACGAGTGCCGTTTAGCCCGCAATTAAAACAGCACTCGGTTTTGTGAACTGTTTTTTGTTCGACGTGTTACGGTGACCTACTTTCGACACTTATTCATAGCAACTGCTCTTTGTATTGCATTGGAAAAGCGATGTGCTCGCGTCATTTTTATTATTGATTGAAAAACATAAAATTTTACTTATAATCTTCAAACTTTTTTGAAACTCATCACATTAAAGAGTAAAACTTTCTTGCAGGAATTCGAGAATTGCGTTAAGCTTGTACACTCGCTCCGCTAAAGAATAGGGATAAATTTCTCTTTTTCATTTGCATAAGCTTTGCCAAGATCAAACTACTCCGAGTGATACATCTCCAGTCTGTTCGAAATGCCTATATTAAAATGATTTGTCGAGGCACATCTTCAGCTTCCCATAATTCCCTGTTCAAGGGCAAAGAATATCATTCCTGTTTGAGAACAGGGATTCATGGTCGATGTTGATGAGATAAGAACTGTACGATACGGTGTATAACGTGAGCGTTCCCTAACACTTGTTTTGACCACGAAAACACTCAGCTCGGCTCGATTTAACTTGAAGTGAAGTTATTTTGATGAAAAGACAAAATTTCCAAGTATCTTAAGGCTATACAGCACGATGACTGGACACTACACACTTCAACCAAGGGTATCAGAGCATTTACTAAGGTGTTAAACATTTTTTACCGTGGATAAAAACTTTAAAAAATGCTCAGTAACTAGTGTATACTTTTCTTTGTCAAGTCGATTGGCCTTGCAATCCCGTCACTTTCATTCAGAAAAATATGTTCAAAGTGAGAGGATAATTCTTTTCAAGTGACCAACTTATCAAGACGACCTACATCCTCTGTCTTGTGCACGAGAAGCGCTGGCAAGTACAATATGTATTCATTGCTAGGAATGAAGGCTAGTAACTTGAACTTTTTATGTAAAAATCACGTAAATATTTATATATGCCTACCACTTGGTATGTATACACAGGTTCATTGATAAATACATCAGCGATAAGTTTTAAAAAAAGAGCAGCTTCCTTCGCAAGAAGATGCACGTTCATCTTCGGGATGTCAAGAACACTCGTACATAAGAAATTTGTTCATTTGAAGCAGTCGACAACAATTGAGTACCTTACAGTAATGCAAGATAAAAAAATAAAGCAATCCGCACGTTAACTTATAACTTTTTAGACGTTCGTAGAACATAATAATACCCGTAAACTTATTAAATTCTCGTTATTTTTCTGGCTTACTTGCTTGCTTGACCACTGGCTTGTTGTTTTTTAACCTTTTGTCCCCGTTCACACTGTTTTTAGTAGTAACATCAGCCAAATTCAACAGCCCGACTTCAATGATAAGAAAATAGAAAATTAAAGACTCGGCTTTTAGTAACAGCATAAGGGAAAACTCATCTTTTTACATTGCGGAAAATTTCATTCTTTCACTTGTGCTTTAGAATATAGTATTAATACCACACGCTGTTTTGTAGATACATACTGTTACAATTACCGATTATACGAAAAATACTTTCCATTGACTTTCGAGCAAGTGTATCATAGACAAGTTTTTATTTAAAAATAAAATAGTGCACACAACTAAAATGCATGATTCTCAACATATTTCTATGCTGAAAATTAAGTTGTATGCATAACCTGACCTTACGAGTCGTAGGTTCTCATGTACAATTGAAAATTAGAGAAATTGCAGTTACAACCCAGTCTAACTTTTTCGCAGGAGCATGCATGTTTTTCGTCGGCTAAGCGATTTAATTACTGGGGCCCGGAAAGCATCATTTTAAAACAGATGTGAATATCATACTAGCACTGGTTTTCTTTTTTCCCAACTGAAAGTTGGATTACAAGGAATTTTGTTTGTAACTGACATTTCTTGTCACAAATCAATCAAACATCGATTGAATTTTATTGTACTTTTCCTGAATGTGAAAACGATACTGGACGTTAAAAAAATCAAAGCGGACATTTTTCCCCGCCTGACAACTCTTTTGATGCTTTGAAAAATGAGCAGAGCATTTCGGACCATTAATGATGTAATGAAGAATAAATGAAATGCTCAATATTACACTATAACAAAAATTTCAATTAAAGCTACGAAAATTATCATTTTGGTATGAGGTACAAGAGTAAATTATAATAATAGTAATAATAACAATCAGATTCAAGAGCTCATGCTTTCCTACAATTCAAGAAAGCTCATCAACACTGGTCGATACTTTCATGCTCGATGCACAAGAGGACTCAAGTGTTCAGTGTTAAAAATGTTAAAAATGACGCATGTGTGGTGAAATTGATTTTTAAAGCTTCGTCCGTTGACTACAAAAGGTGTGAGTCTACATTTTTAACGGTTAATTACTTGCAGGGCCAAACCTGTTCAAAAACGGACGTAGTGAAAAATGAATCTCTAAAGTAATGTTCAATAGCGGACGTTGTGTGAGACATGAATTGGTAAAGCTACGCCCAGTGCTAAGCCATTCATCATCAACATAGTCTCAAGGTAATTTTTTGTATCTAGAAAAGAAAATTATCTTTCATTTTTGTATTCATGAAGACTGATATCATTTTGTGGCAGACAGCGCTTTCCCTCACCCCTAAAAAGTAGCTGGTTTACTACGGCAGACGAGAAGCTTCTTTCAATTCACTAAGAAAGTGAAATTACCGAGATGAAAAATTTATTTTTAGGATTTGAGTACAAATATTGGGAAAATCTGCGAAATTGAAGTCCTATCACGTTTAAAATGTTCGTATCAAAGAAGTAAAACTTACATCAGACGATGTACGTACAAAACTAAATGATTTTCAGTGATTCAGTACCGGTAAAAAAATCATATATCCTGCTATCATTTTTGCTAAGAGCCAAAAAAGAAATTTGAAAAGCCAAGAAGGCCTATGATAAATGAAAGCTGATTTGTACTTGATCTCTCCGTTCAGTTCACGGCCAGCGATAGCAATGGATGAACACGCGTCTCCATCGTTGCCACTTCAGCGTTGAACAATAAAGAGAAACCTCTCTTTGCACTAAGAAAACCATGACCATTTTGTATGTTTTTGTGTCGCAACACTGCGATTACAGTTGCAAAACTCTCGATAAATTTCAACCATAAAGTGCAACCTTGGCGTTACGAGCAATGGAGCATTTTCAAAAGTTCGCATCATAGCGGTGGAAGCGAGGAGTGAAAATGACGGCGAGCTTTGCCCTAATGAGCCTGGCAGAACTCAGGCCAAAATAAATGAAACAGCAACCTTGGCTTCGTTACATCATTGCAATCATCATCATTGCATTATGAATGAATGAAGAAGTGCTGTACGAAGTGCCAATGCACAAAGCGTGCTGGCAAAAGTCAGACGTAGTTTGTGAAATAGTAGGCGATCAAATGAGTGCAGGTAAAGAACCTGATTTTAGGAGAGAAACAAGTCGGTGGCTTCTACAGTCATTTGACGGACTTGAAGCTACTTCAGTGTGAAATCGAAATTATCGACGTAATTTCACTAACCTACGCGTACTTATATGCTAGCATTACCCATAAATAAAACAAAAATTATATTATATCGTTTCATTTCATATGAAAAAATTGTAGGAAAAGGTCAATATCTCCTGCCGATTCAGAACAAACTGTGTGGAAGGGCACTCACTTCTTTAGAACAAAACTGAACACGATCCTTCATTTGTTCAGTGCTATAAAGTCAATTTGAAATCATCTATAACTGCGCTTATTAGAGCGATTGTGTCAGAAAGAAAATCCCAAAGAATTCTATGCGCTTTTCTGTGTGTCACAATATACATTCATAAGTATAATCAAATAAGATTGTCAAATATTTATTTTTCTAATTATTTTCCTTGAAAAAAAATGAAAGCAGCAAGCACTCGGAAATTAAGAGCGGCATTGCCTTGGTTTGCTGCGTCTCCCTGATGCGTCTCAAAAAGAGAGTTACCTCAGCCAGTTCTTTGTCTCGGTTGCTGTTGTGAAATAGCGAAAGAAATGTTTCAAATGCCTGCAAAGCCTTTGTTAGTTGAAGTAATGCCATATTTTTAACATCCGTAACGGACCTCATATGTTTGCAGTGGAAGAAATGTGGCAGTTGTGGTGGAAGAGCAAAGTGAACTCGGAGGAGTTGACCCTATCAACTGGCTCTTCAGACGCGACAAAAGAAGTTAATATTCGACGTCTAGGATTTTGAACAGCGTCATAATACATTCCAGACACTCCCAATAATTGCCATCCCGCCGATGGGAATGCTTTGACAAGTAAAAATAAAACCTTTAACCAACAAACGTAGTGCTCCAACCATTGAGCATTTCGAACAAGTTTTGTAAAGTTTATTTCATCAAGTATCTGTATCTGTTTCTATGTTATTAGTTTTATTTCCAAGATAGAATTTCTAAAAAGCGGACCATCTGGATATCACGGTTCAACTTTTCGCCCCAGAGTAACGAAATCTGAAGAGCTTTGAAGGGTTTGGTGTGTGCGTGGCCCTGCGTAGTGTCAAAGTTTGTTCCGCTCGTTTTTAGCCCCCTGTATGAAAAAGCGGGCAATTTGAATTAATGCAAAAAGATTTTCTGAAAGTTTGAAGTGGAAAACAAAAATTATCTATTGATTTTTGGTTTGAAAAATGAACATATATCGGAAATAACACTTGCAAATCATGATAAAAATTACATCACATAGCGCAATGCATTAAACTTTGGTCCACAGGCACTATCAACAACACGGTATCCTAATCCTCTACCTCTATCATTAATACACAGCATCCAGAACCACCGTCACTAACAATTATCATCAATAAAATACTGATTTCTAAATAGCAGCCATTATCATTTGAATGTAGCTGTCAGAATAACTTCTTTTACCAACTTTACACGGTAGCTTAAATTGCCGTCACTCTCAATAAAGGGCTGAATCGTTGCCACTATCATTAATAAAACGCTGTTACTGTAAATGCTGATAATGTCAATAAAACACCCCTCCCTAAATCGCTGCCATATTTGTATCAATAGAACCCAGTTCCCAGAATCTCAGACCACTCTCCATAAAACTTTGTTCTCCGAGTCGCAGAACACTATGAATAAAAAAATAGTCCCCTGAATCGCTGCCGCCATCAATACTACGCAGCATCAAGATTCTATGTTTGCAAGCCACACTTGACAACAGTGATGGCTACTGTTTTTGTTAGTTTTCAAGCAACCGTCTTCCCGCCACAACAGGCCATCCATAATAAGAAGTATACTCTAGCAGTTGAGCGAGACTACGCGGTTCAAACTAAGTGAAAATTACTGAAAAAATACGTCAGTCACAAATATTCTTTATTGCTTTATCCAGTAATTGCAAGGACAACATACAGTGTCTGCTTAGAATAACATTGAAAATATCAAATATGGTCATCACACGCTTTGGCGATGTTACAATAACATCCTCCTGCTCAATACGTGTTTTCAATACAAATACGGCATTAGATTTTACACTGCCCTGAGAATCCCACTGTAAAGAATGCCAACAACATCGCAGATAATTCCGTCTCGACCAAATAACACCATGACGATCAAGGTACACTTTGAAACTTGTCTTCCCTTCGCGGAGAAATAAATGTTACCAATATGAACACTCGGCCTGCGCTCCGTGTCAAGACGGAATCTCCACCGGAAACTAGAGCTGTTTCAATATTCTTGGATTAGTTTCGCATTTTTCAAGTGTTATCTCGCACTCATTTGGAGGGAATAAACAGCTCACAAAGATGTAGTTGAGTATGAATATAATACCTCACTAGAGGGCGAATTCCATTCCGATGACTCTCCATCTCCCTTGGCCCACACTCATTGAATACGTTACTAAATTTCGACGAGCCTACATGGGTAGCACACAAACTTAATCATGAGAACAATTTACGACTAACACCTCAGGAGTGAATGTTATTCTGGATTTTGAGCAGACAAGGACTCGTAGGTGACAAGCAAAATCACAAACAATATTAGTGCAGAAAGTTATTGTCTCCATAAAAATATCCTCAAACTCATATGTTCACCTCAGAGGAACAACTCCAAAAGCAATAGCGAAGGATATTTGCACATATTTACTTTAAGAAACAAGCATAAGGTTCCTGACTTGCTAAACGTAGAAAAAAACAGTACTTCTGTAACATCATTCAAGATCAAATACTCCCCTCTCTCTCTCAATTATTCATTAACTGTGAAAAAATGCATCTCCATTCAAAGTGCCACAAAGCTCACAAATCTTCCTTCAGATATTTTTTCATCTAAGAACTGAATACCGAAGATATTTAAAATATAGCCCGTTCACAGTTTTTTAAGCTATTTCGACCGTTCTTCTCATCATCTCGGCAGAACTTGGAATCGATGTCAGTTCTTTTTTAAAAAATCACACCATCATTTAACAACTACGCATGTATGCAATTGACTAAATCACAATTGCGATTTCACTCCCCAACCACCATGCGCACACCAATTTATGATATTTTCCACAGTTAGATTAGAGTATTAATATTAAGGTCCTTCAAAATTTCCTTGCGATACGAAGAATAAAATGTGAAAAGAACACCGGTAAAATAAGCTTTTCCTTTTTTGTAATTTTTGCAGAATAGATTGAAGATTCCATCAGAATTCGATATCATTATTGTAAGAACTTCCTTTTTTTGCAGCTCTAAGTGACCTATAAAGTGAGATTACCTGATTTCAAAATCCCGTATTCTTGGAGTCATTCGCATACGATGCTTATATAAAAAAAAATTAAAAACTTTTACTTAGATGAGAGTTCAACCCTTCAGCCTCTTTATGATATTATTCAGATGCCTGTAAGTTTTTCTAGAACTCACTTCGTTTTCCTCTTTGTGAACATCATTATATATCTTAAACAGTGTGGCAAAGCAATCTTCATCGTCGCATCCAAGTATTCATGAACAATTGAAGTAGGCCTCTGAGAGTCGTAAATGTAGTTCTCTACTGTAATTTCATACACTATAATTCCAAATATATTGCCACACGTTCACACACAGCTTGAAAATATCATGCTTCACAAGTACCTCGATTGCGCGGTGTCTGCGCCGTTGAATCTGGCCGGCGGGTGTGAGCTAGATAGCCGATGCACTCGAGTCAGTCTTCCATCCACGGTCTGGTAACTAAGTTGAAGGTCTAAGCAGCAACTTTTGACGGAACATTTCACCGGAATTTTCAGCAAAAATTGAACACGCACTCAAGATGAACAATTTTCCTCAATGCGCTGAGCATTCATTTAGTTTCTGGAAAAAAAAATTTTATGGTTGCTGCATAACCTCAAGATACTCTGAAAAATAGGTTTCAAGAACTTTTTTAATTCGAATTTTCTAGAGTAACATCAGACTAGTTATGAACATTTGTGGGCATTCAATACCTGAATTTACTTGAAGGACGAGCAAATTTTACCCATAAAATTAACTCAGCCACGCAGACTTGAATTTAACAATTGAGTTTTACGTTAAGGACGAGCAAATTTTACCCATAAAATTAACTCAGCCACGCAGACTTGAATTTAACAATTGAGTTTTACGTTAAGGTCGAGCAAATTTTACCCATAAAATTAATTCAGCAACGCATACTTGAATTTAACATTTGAGTAACATATTTTTACAGAAAAAGTATCAATACACATCCTGGTTGGTGCGTTAATTTTCCAGTAACGACCCTGAAAATCTACCATAGTTCTTTACTCGCATTGTCGAAGAAGTGTACTAGACATTCCACGCACAGAAGGGAACTTTTCGAGAGTTACAATTCTTTCCTTTTAATTTGTGCAGTTGCTTAGTAACAGCATTTATAGAAATTTATTATATTCAATAGCGGATCGATATACTCTCATTGCGTTTACTATTCGCGTAATATGTATGAGCAAATAGACCACAGATGGAATTGATACGATAGTTAAGACTATTGTAGGGAGATGGATCCGAACTTTGTTTGGGTTTTTTCTTAATTTATATCGTGGGCGAACTACTCGACTCCAGTAGTATTGCCCAGCACTTCTGCCCCGAGATTGGTATGTTCCCATTCAATTCAGTTAGTTTGCTTGCCCTTACATAATCTTTAATGCCATTGTCTTCTCGTGTATGTCACCCGCTTCAATTTCTGTTTTGTTTGAATGCCGATCTCACGGGCACCAAACCCTTTAGTCAGATGGTACAGATCAGTTTACTCTAACGTACAGTTTACTTCGTGTCACAGTTTTTCAATTTATATCCTTACGATAGATGCTAATTTTCTGGTCGTATAAAATTTGGTTTTATTCGCCCGTTTTCATTAAATGTCATTATTTTTCGTAAATATTTATCCTTAATTATTCGTACTATTCACCAAAGTCAGAATACCCCTCAAAGAAATTGGTTGTTAAGTGTCCTTCCCCCAATTAGGCACTGCGAACTAAAGGCTAGATTTTGCCCAGACAGCTATATCATATTGTGTGAATAAGAATGATACAATGAATAAAAAACTAGCCCCTAAATTGAACAGATTTTAAATAACACTTTAATGGAGTATTGTTAATTTTTTTCATTGGGGCTAATAGCTTTTCAGCTCAAAAAGGTTGTCTTATTTACGTTTTCGTTTATTTCAACGTGAAATGAATTTATTGCCGGTAGATAAGCAGGCGAAAAAATTAATAATGATCATTCCAATTCCTGTGGAGCACATGTTGTCGTTAAAAGCCTTGTGTTTTTAATTTGAAATTCAACCACACAGATTTAAAAAGTAAATTTCATGCCGCAAAGTAATGTGTTCAAATAGTCTTCTTGCAGATAAACTTTGAAAAGTAATAAACCATGCATGCAAAGACCTCGGTGAAAAAACTGTTCAATTTAGCTCAGCGTTTAAACATACAGCGCATGCAGAAGACACTAAAACTCATTTCCTACAGAAAACTGCGATTATTTCATGTTAGCTTGTCCGGAGTAGGGAACCTGACATCGCAACACCACCACTCTCGACGCGCTACTGAGGCAGGCGGGTGCCCGGGCACAGCACGCTGCCGTCACTTGCACGCTCCCGCGACCTCGCTCACTTCTGACATCACCTTCTGCTACAGCCATTCACCCTCGATTGCAGCGTTTTTCCTCAGAGCTGGCGCTACTTTTTGTAAGCCTCTACACTGCCAGGTTACAAAAGATTGTTATATTATCTCAGGGTTCGTTCGAATTTTGAAACTTGATGTTTAACTTGCATCCAGGCACGTTAATATTTCTTTTAAAGATTACTTTGGAAATTTGCGAATTCAAGTTTAAGCTCTGGCGTTTGGACGTCCGCATCGACTTTAGCGATAATCTGGAATGCTAGAGTTCATTCATCCCTCGTAGGTATTTGCCGACTGTTGTATGTCCGGACGCACTAATAACTCAGAGCCCTTTGACCGAATTCAAAAGTACCGTCTGACCGAAAGTACTTATGGTGAAGAGATATTTGACTGAATGCATGTATAACTGGGAAACAATTGATGTTTTATGAATTAAAATGCTTTGGTTAGATTTTAAGGAAGTCATATTACGGAAGTGGTAAGCAATCTCTAAGCGCTCCCGACCGGACACAAAGCACCCGTTCAAGTTTGTACTCACAAATCTAATCAATTGCATTTGAATCGTTCATTAACTTTTGACGTGCTCATGTCCTAATTTGATAACGATCGAAATGTTCGTTTAAATTAGATGTGCTTCAAATTTGAATATCACATCAGATTTTTTTTAGGTGTATTCTTTATCACGAAGTACTGGAGAACGCAAAATGTCACAGACATTTAACAGAAATTTCAGTGAATGCAAAAAATATGGTCGCCCTTAATTTTAATTATCATATGCCCCACTAGGGTACAAAGACTATAATGAGTCTAAATTTATCATATACCTAAAAAAACTTCTACTTTCATTGCAAGAAAGCTTGCATGTTTTAAAACCAAATTTTTTAATTTAATGTTTCCACCGTCAAGTTGGAATTCAAAGTATTCTCAAATTCAAGCAAACAAGTTATTGACTCAGAGCTGTTCAACTTTCTTGAGTATTCAAACAACGACACATTGAACACAATTTTCCTGATTAAAAAACTTTTTTACAATTAGTTTTCAATTTAATTTTTTCACGTTATTTGCCGTAGCGTATCAATAGAGAAGTATTTGCTCAGACTATCTGCTCAACTCATAATATGGCGAATTCATCGTACAGTCTGAATCAATTTTATGTTTTACTTTTCGAGTAGGTTTCGTCTATGAAATCAAGATGGTAGCGTCAGTTTTGGGGACGGTTTGAGCAATCTGACTTTAAACTGACTTATAAAGTTTTTAGGTTCCTGAGTAATCGGCTGGATCTATAAGGCTCCTTTAATCACACATATTCATGAGTTCAAATTTCACAATTTTTCCCTGATTTACCTACCTATGTACAAATTCTGAAAACGCAAATGGGGTAATGTGGGAGTAGCGATCTTCGTTTTCTGTCATTCTGTCCAACGACTTGAACTTTTTTATTCTATGTGTAGCATTTTCTGTCCTAAATGTGCTTTAAAAAACAAATTAAAAAACTTAAATCGCTGATGGGTGACCTAGTTTTCGTTGACGAAACGCGTCTAATTTCGTGCGACTACCATACGATTTACAAGTTTAAAAGTTACATCTTGAGAGACGTGCAACAGAATTCAACCTGAATAACTTTGCTACAAATGCAACTTCGATTTTACTGATTTTATTAATTGAACTATTGTATGGTCTTTGAGCAAGCATCACAATTTAGCGTACCTCGACATTTGAGTGATCAAGAGTCAACATTGTAGAGAATCAAGAGTCAACTCGACATTTGAAAGAAAAAACATTTTATTTCAGTGATAAATTACGGCATATCTCTAAACCCTGTCTATTTATGACAAACATATAAACAATTACTATAATATATATATTCATAATATATATATACACATCTATATATATATTTTTTCAATATACTCTTAGTAATAAACTCAAGTTTACCGATATAAACAACCTTAAAAATTACCTTCAGAGAAATATTGTGGTCTCCCTAACAATAAATTTTTTCAACTTTCCACATGAAAGGTGTCGGAATACATGATAGACTATCAAACAGCAGCACAAAATACCATTCTATAATTGACATAGATAAGTTTACATTTATTTCATATTCTGTTCAACTTTACAATACCTTAAAGTCATTGGAATTTATAATTGTAGCTGAGTTAACGCACATTCATGAAATATTGTAACAGTAAAAGTAAAAATTCATGTTTTCGATATTCAGCAAATTATTTCTCGATTTGTGCGGTATTATAATTCGTAAGATATGTGTAAATCTAATTACATAAATACTCCTCATGGTTGGGTAGTACTTCATCAGTGGTGACCTCTGAATAAGAGGTGAATAATATTGCGTTACCTGCACTTGACTCAAAAAAAGGTTAGTGAGTTAAGAATTTAAATGCAGAGAATATTCAGGCTTTAAACAAAACAAAAGAATCCCGATTCATTTGAATATTACGCAATCGTTTGAGAATTCTCAAAACGAAGCATGGTTTTCTATTTCTATGCGCAAACAGAGATATTCCTTCGTCTTAGAGCTGCAGCTGTTTTGTCGAAGGAATATGTAAGTTACTTCCATTACCGTAATCCCTCATGTTATCTGTCAATTATGTTGGACTGTTAGCGCCTGCATGCACGTCTTAAAACCTTTTTAACACTTTTTTGGAAAATACTTTCTCACTACAGCAGTCTAGAACCCTTAATCAAGTCTTGCGTTTGCCAGCGTAAATATACGTTTGCTAATCAAACAACATTGGCGGATTCCAAATAGTAGATGTTCTGACTTCAATTCCCTCTCTAGTATGGACATTACATTTTCATTCTTCTATTCTTGATCTTTTCAAATCTAAAAGTAAGGCAATCCAGTCAACATTGTGGAACATTTGTTGGACTGCAATTCGATTACTTTCTCATGGAATCATTCCGAGCAGCATGTGTTTTCTAACTAAGATAGCAAAAAAAGCTTTAGTTCTAATTAGCGAACTAATTCAACTCAGTACAAAACAGTAAACTTAGAACTGTGTGTTTTCCATTAAATTGTTATAGTTCCAGGCTAACATATCTGCCTTGTAAACTATCACTAAGCCTCATGAGCAAAATGTTCACGCCGTGTTGAAAATTTTATTGGTCTGTTACCGAAAAATCGAATGATTGGAAAGGATTTCAAAATTCGAAAAATCACTCTTCGATGAGGAATGAAAGTGTTTCCTCATTTACTTTTCTTAAATCACTTTTAATGAGAGAAACTATAAGCTAATTTTAATTTAAAAAATTTAAAATACTGTTGAACAAAACGATTATAGGAACAAGCTTTTCCCTCCGACGAGGCCAAAAATATTTACAGACTCTACGGTGCTATCCCTCCATTCTTTCAACCCAATAGTCCTCGAACCACAACTTCAATCCTCTAACTCTGCAAAGCTCCAGCTCTCTAGTCGTCCAGCTCTCTATCTCGGCAGTACTTAAGGCTTCGAGTCCTTAAGCTATGATACATACCTAGACCTCTGGCCTTCTAGTTTTCCAGTTCTTCAACACTCTAATCCTCTAGTCCTCCAGCCCTCCAGTCCTATAGCCCTCTAACCCTCCAGTCCTATAGCCCTCCAGTCCTACAGCTCTCCAGTCCTATAGCCCTCCAGTCCTATAACCTTACAGCCCTCCAGTCCTACAGCTCTCCAGTCGTACAGCCCTCCAGTCCTATAACCCTACAGCCCTCCAGTCCTACAGCCCTCCAGTCCTACAGCCCTCCAGTCCTACAGCCCTCCAGCCCACCGACAGGAGAACGTCACGCAACACGGAAGCAGAGCTGCAGGTCGACGCTCCAGGTTGGCGAGCGCGGAAGCAAGCAGGAGTTACGCGGGTGACGACACAGCTTTGTGACATCGACCTCATGGCGTGCCACAACCCTCCTAACGAGTGCTCTTTCCTTGTCGGTCAGGGAGCTTTCAGCTTCCTAACCATTATGTGATACCCCGCCTACCCTCTCAATTCACTGGTTGTATCAATATTGTTTAAATCAACCTTTTCGTATCAGTATTTTTAACTTTGACATAATTCTCGCCGCTGATATGTAGTCCTGAGGAGTAAATTTATTCGTTCAAAAATGTATGTTCAAAATTGTGTACAGTCAGTCCTCGAAAGGAAGTGTTCACCTGCAATGAAGAATAACTATACCTGTTCAGTTAACGAAAAATCGTTTTTGCATATTCTAATGAGATTTCAGAGCACACAATTCAAATTCCAACATTGAATCACTGTGTTGACTAGATATGCACTAAACATTTCTTGACAATACAAGTATCAAGTTAAAAAGTATATGTATGAAAATCACTGAAACATTACCAAACCAACTCGATCGACATCCTTCACGAGTTTCCTTAATCACAGATGATCAAACGTACTACATCTTATGTTTTTAATGACTGAGCGAATGTCTATGACACTGAATTAAAATTTCAATTTGATTATAAATGGAGATAACAAATAAGTTCAGAATTGCATTAGTGAACCGCTGCTATGGAATGCATAACCATTAGAAGAAATATATTAATCCTTTGAAGAGAAAAACAATAATTGTGACACCTTTCAACAACTTAAAATTATATGACTCATGCTTTTTATACTAAATGACATCGCACAAAAAACAGGTGCAAAAACAACGACAGCCAATGTTTTTTTCCTCGTATAACGGAATATGCGAATTCTTCGACAGGTGATGTAACTGTTTTTTATTTTATTCTGACTACTAATTTATTTGTGCTAAAAGAATGGTTCCTGTTGTCAACCGCATCCCATGGGAGCTGTCAATCGCATCCAATTTTGCGGAAAAAGTGTTATGTTTTTACATAAAAAAATATACTTCATACAAATGTTCACCATGGCGCGGCCTTTTGTACGATTTCCAACATTCCACATCATCGTTGTTGCGTAGGGAGCTTGGATGGCTGCAAGATATTGTAAGACTGTTTTTTCTGGTACTTTTTATTCCACTGTGAGGGAAATGTGTGAGAAATTCGATGATTGCTAGAATACTTGGAATTTTCTACGATCAAGTTTTCATCTTCTATCAGGTAAAAATCAAATCCTGCATGAATAATTTTTTATGTTGTCATCCATGCTGAATTATGAGACTCGCAGAAATGAGAAGTTAACTCCCCTGTGTGAGAGAGCCGGCGATTGGTGAGTGACGACTAGAAGACCGCAGGAGAGATTCAAGGCAGCTGACACTTGCGTTTACCTCTAATGAGAACCTAAGGAGAATCTAAAGCTATAAACAAGTAGAGCTTTCACGTAAACTCTTCAGTTAGGAACCACCTTTCGTAAGGCACACGCCGCGTGAACAAGCTGCGTTAAGTCCGTATACAGATTCTTCAAAACGTTTATCGACGCTGATCTGTTTTAAATAAACTCATTCCAAATGCGTTACGAGTTGAATCTTTCATCTACTAATTCGCTGTGACTTGTACCACGAGTCACTGACCACATATTCGCTTCCAACTACATTATCACAATCGAAGCTAAAGTAATTTAAGCTATAATTTAACACTTGTGCTCAATTTTCAAATCGTGTCTGAAGTATAATCACCAACGAATATAACTAAAATCAACAATTTGGTTCTTATCAGCGCCTCGTCGTTTCTAAAATGGCATCCTCAGTAAAATATTTGTTCCTTCTTCTATTCTACAGCTTCGTCGTCCTACATTGTACAAGTAAATAGGGTAAAAGCAACCTCCTGGTTGTAGAGTACTCATTTTTTCACATTCAGTGAAAGAAGTTTAGTCAGAAGAGGTAGCAATAAATGAGGGGAGTCGCGAGTAATTTTGTACTAAAATACTCAATTGCAGGTGTACCAGCGCATGTACAATTATGATTCTATTGTCAATAACTTCAATTATTCTAACGGATAGATAGTTTACAACGCACGCTACTTCTGTAATCTCTTAGTTTATGACTTGCAAAAGTATATGCACAAACATGGGTGGAATATCGTGTGCGTAATTTTTTCTTTCATCACGACTTTGCTCGTATTAAAATTTCTTCATGAAAAATCATTGGAATCAATATTCAAACACCCCAAACTTGAAACCTATTTTTTCAACCATTTTTTCCACTGAACGGCTTTACGCTAGAAAATTGAGATAAAAAAGTTCCCTGCTTTTGTTGACTCATTTTTCATTTTTCTTTTGCATGGAAAAAGTTCAGTGGTTTCTGTGAGGATCTTTTCACTTGAAACTGTGAAAAATTTACGTTAATTTCCTAAATTATTCATTTACACAATGGTCAAGAACAATGAATTAGTCGCAACGTCAATGTCATTAGAATTGCGCTGGATTTAAAAATCTTGCTTCCATTTTAAAATCTTGATTAAACCTGTGTCGAGGCACTCAATCCCAAACCG
This sequence comes from Platorchestia sp. MABIK, assembly GCA_014220935.1. Taxonomy (NCBI): domain Eukaryota; kingdom Metazoa; phylum Arthropoda; class Malacostraca; order Amphipoda; family Talitridae; genus Platorchestia; species Platorchestia sp. MABIK. The sequence goes on from JACJUY010000402.1 coordinate 143,940, forward strand.
CATTTCAACCTCTGAGCATTCTGATAATGGTTATCATGCATGTGTTTCGCCTTTCAAAACTGAAAATAAGGTTTTATTAGACTAATTAATAATGTAAAATAGTGAAATAAAAATAATGGAATTCTTTGGCGGTTTCTGATGAATTGAAGATTTTTCATGAGGTAATTAATGAGAAATTCAGTAATATGATCCAATTATTTGCTTATACGTGTGACTCATTAACAGGCAGTTTCAACCAATACTTTTCATTGCTAATTACAGGGTGTAAAATTATATTTGTAAGCCAAATTCATATATCCGTTCATCACTATTTAAATATGTACACAGGTACTCTCTAATCGTGCTGTATGAAATAAATATGTTTTAACACCGTTTACTGCTATAAGACCCATCGATGGGTCGTGCTCAAGTTCTTCCTGCGACGAAACGACCTATCGATAGGTCGTTTGAAAAAGTTTTAACATGATTTTAAAATGAATGGTATTTAATAGACCCAGTTTAAGGTTTAGTATTTATAAAATCACTAACAACTTCAACTAATTTGAGTTGACACTTGAACGTCACTTTAACCTATCTTTAACCTATTCACTTTAACCTATCATTAACTTATTCACTTTAACTTATCTTTAACCTATCGCAGATTACAGTACCTTTGCAGCTGTCGTGGTTGCATGAGTCCCTTCTGAACAGCAGACACAGCCTGCGGCGGTGCCGCTCAACGTCTGCTGTTCCATTAAAACTCTACTTTCACTCTTGCGAATCATTTTTTACTTTACTCGGCTGCAGAAAACGAAGCCTACAGCTAATGAGCATGAAATATGGTGTGGGTCACTTTGTTCCATCTCATTAGGCTTGGGCTTTCTATGCAGGTGGTCGTAAGAAATCTTTAGGAATCACACGTCGAACGTTTCCAGACGTTTTTATCCTTTTCCTAGTTGGCAAAAGCATTTATTCATTTTTTTACTGATGCGAAATACTAGTGGGAGAGTTTTTCAAAACATCTTGAATGTTGTCCTAGCAAAAATACTTATAATGATAGTCTCTTCCATTTCTTTAGCGGATGTTTCTTTTACACCTCCATCAGTTGACGCTGTGTTACATGTTAAAAGAGCAATTTCCAACTCTTAGTAGTTGTATTTTTCCTGCATGAAATAAAATTCATCTCTCACATTATTCCAATATCCTGAAACAGATACACGTTTTTACAGAAATTCTCGTGGAGGGAGCGCAATCTGAAAATACTCAGCCAACTGCTCCACAAGCGATAAATTCTTCGTCAGAAGGTGTTCCGGATGACCCACTCCGAGCAGTCGAATCCCTCCAGGCACCAGTGTACGTGACGATCATCCAGCGCTATAAACAGGCCGACGTCTACAAACCAACCGAAAAGCCATCAATACATCATCAACCTTATCTTCAACCAAAGCCGTACGATCTCTTTCCTACCGAAAAAAAGCATCAATATGATTATGAGCTTGTAAAATCCCATAATAAATTACATTCGGAAGGGATCTACATCGATCCTTACGCTGAGCATCGTGGAGCCCATGATGAAAAGTATGATGGTGGCAAATACACCGCTACTCACTCACTCTACAATCCTAAAAAAAACGTACAATCCACCTTAACTGATGCTGAATACGAACATGGGTACGTGAAAGCAAAAACCCATTATGAGAAAGATACATATCGCTATGAACCAAACACATCCCACATGCCGAAATACGCTCTTTCATATAATCCGATTGTTCCAGTATACCAAAGGACATATAAACCGCACCTTCAAATCTCTGAACATCAGGAATATGATCTTAAAAAATGTAACTATGAAAAAATATTTGCTCATAAAGCTCACACGAGTGAATATAACCTTGCACCAACACTTGAGTACCACACTCATAGAAAATTTGACTCGCCACTCGACTACGCTGAAGAAAAGTTCTCTTATCCCAAGTCCTTTACTTTCTTAAAATCCCCTGGATATGATAGTGTTGCTGACCCTCAATTCAAAATATTCGCGAAATCAGAATATGAACCATTCGTAAAAAGCCACTTGTCTGAAAATAAATTTGTTGGAGAGCACCTTATCCCAAACCTTAGGAGTCTCATCCATGATTCGTTAGCACCCTCGTTAATCCATTCTCTATCTAGAGACGTACCTAGGTCTCTGCGCAGAAAAGCACTGAGAAATGTACCATCGGGAGACAATTTTGTTCCTCTTGATTTTGTGGCAAGATCGGGCATCGATGACAAGCGCACAAACGATGTTTACCAAGCTTCTCTAAAGCAAACAGTACCTGATGTTCTCAAACCGCTCCATCCGCATCTACAGCTCGCAGATTTGAAACATCCTTGTTTGAACCACTAACAGCTCGCGCCTTTTCCTTTATCTAGCAGCCCAAAACATCACTTGCCTGAAAAAGCCTTCCTGAGTTATCGCTATGAGTCAGCTCCAGACACTCAATTTGAATTGGTCCCTCATCATGATCCTAATGAAGAACGCTCTTTCGAGAATCTGCAAATTCCTCCATCGTTTCCACTCTCCAAAGTCAGCGATCCCGTTTATAGAAAATATCGCGGCCTCAGCACTGCTGTGATGCCCTCTGTAAGTAAAAAGAGTAAGAATAGTAATGGAAATATTAGTGACAGCAATAAAAATGGAAAAATAGCGGCTAAACTATCTTCACACGCCTGGCAATTTCAAATCCCACTAAAGGCATCGTTAGGAGACAGCAATTTTTCACTGTTAGCAACAAAATCCGTATACCCAATGAGCTTCGTAATTCAGAAATTGGGATATCCTAAGCAGATGGCAACAGGCAGGGTGAAGATAGAAATTCTTGAAAAAGTTCCGGATAACTTTATTCCAGATATAACGGTGACTTTTTCTTTCCCCGCAGTACGAGAGACGAAGACGGAGAAGGCAGGGAAGTCACAAGTAATTTTAAAGAAATCACCCTCGCCTGAACACACTACAACCGTGAAGGATGATGATGCAGTGAACGTAGAAACGTTTCCAAAAGCGAACGCCACGATCTCTTTTAATATTTTGAACGTTACACACACACTTCGACAAGAGACATTACGAAAGCGACTCCAAATGCCTCAAGTTCCGGGGACGCAGCGACCACCGAAATGACCGGCCTGCTCGATCCAAGAATCGATAAAACGATCAACGATATAGATTCTGCAGCTCTCACAACGCAATTTCTAGCACATTCGGAGCGGAACAGCTCTGTAATTGCAAATAATTTCGATAAGGTCAATAAGAGATTATTTAATCTCTTCATACTGGTTAATAATATTAATAATGTCTTGAGAGTTCCAGCTCAGGATGCCACAAATATTACTTTGCTCCCAGTTCAAGCTACACGCAACTCATCGGTATCAAAGAACACTGGGAAGCCAATAGGTAAAATTTTATCATCACTTACAAAATTAAATATGAGAAATACAACGTCTCCATTTCACTCTAGAGACGTCATCGTTCCCATAAAATATGAAAGTTTAGAAATGATGTCCAAAGAGCCGCTTCTTGGTGCACAAAATACAAAATAAGTCATCACCAATTTCCCAGAATTCCACGTATGTTTCCTCGACAAAAGCAAGTTGTAATTCTAGTAAACTTATGCAACGCTTACTGAATAAAACCGATTAAATTAAAAATCAGAATGAAAATTATTTCTCTGAGTTAATTAGTGAATCATTGATACATCCGTCAATGAGTTCCTTCTTTGCACTGCCTGATTCAAACGTGGATCAAAAATCCGATAGTTTGAAAACAAATTTTAGCGAAGTGACCAGTAATGGTGGAGTTCATCACTTCTCGTTTGTTCCCCTTCAAAATTCTGTTGAATTTTCTAATACCTCGCCAAAGTTTAAGTTTTTGAAAATGGAAAGTCAAATCAATTGTCTGAACCGTGGAATAAAACTTTACTATCTCAAATGTATCAAGTTCGTCCGCCAAAAAAGTTTCCAAGTCCGTAACCCATGACACCAACTTCGAAGCATCCATTGAAAATGGTTAACAATTATCCTAATTTTAAATCTAAGGAGCAAAATTCAAGCAAGAATGCTTTTTCATTTCATGTTTCGGCCCAAAGTTCGTCAGCAGAAAGACTCGCAGACGTCGCAGTCTCGGAGCCTGGCTGCCGATGTTTGGGAAAGTCATCGAACCAAGAAAGAAGTTTTCACCACGATGGAAAATGCAACAAGCATAGTCAAAACATTTTTATGATGTGGATGACTCGTTAGAATGATTTCACTGTGACAGTATGCCACCGTAGTGGAGCATTCACTGTCATCCATTGACTCTTAAACTGATTCGAAATACCCTGTTGACTTCGCACGATCTGCTTGCAAATAATGATTAATTATTGCGAGGTTTGATTTAAACAGCACGAAGAAAGGCACGCCTTTGCCTTGAATTGTTTGATTAATAAATTTTATTCCAGATGATTTACATTTTTTAGCAGCAATTAGCCTAAGATTTGTAGTTGTACGTAACTTCTTTTTCCTCGAAACCCGGACGTCGAGAAATAAAAAAATTTGTGTGTTCTTAGAACGTTGGAGATGCTAATTAGCTGAATGTGGGAGGAGGCATCTTTTATTTCCGACATGAAATGATCTTTTGGCTGAATGTATTATCCGAAGAAAATTAAAATAATTTTTAACGAGACCTATCTGTGTCAAGCCAGTTTGTACTCATGAATATTGGCAGTGAACATTTTTATCCTTTGATTTTGTTGATCAAGATTTTTTATTACGCTATGAAAACGAAGTAGTTCTGAAATAGAAGTTCTTAAGCCCTGTTCTGTGGCCATATGCTTTCGATCCAGCAAGGGAAAAACAGCTGAAAAAGCTATTTCATTTCATCTTGAATTCCGTGTTTCAAATCCGTTGAGTCCGAGTTTAGGAATACGAGCCCCAAAAAAAGCGGTGAAATTAATTTGAATCTAATTCTCAAAACCTTAAATTATTAAAAGGAGTGTGATATTTAATTTTTTAATTCCACAGATTGTCAACATTGCAAAATCACAGCTATTATCAGCGTTATTTTTAATCATCAATCTGAATTATACCAACGTATACTAATTGTATCACGTGATAATTGTTACTTAACTGGTCAATATGCTAGGAATAAAATAGAATATGGTGACAGCAACGAATCAAGTAGCCCACTCACGGATTGTTCCCCAAGTTCCGTGCCATCAGACATTATTTACGATCAAGCCACCTGAGAATCAAATTTTCAGTCATTTTTCAAATTAGTTACTACACATTTACACCAACCCAATTTTTCAAATTGCAGACTTTGTACACAGTTTTTTACCCTTATTTCATAGTTTTGCATGAATTGTTAGTAATCTTAGAAACTTCTAAAATTTTTTATTTTTTCACGTCACGTTGAGGCTACTATTGGATGAGGCAATTCCAATAGAATTCTAAATATACAACATAGAGATACGCTGTTTCTGATATTACTTTGTTAATTACGCTAGTAGTTTTTCTTTCGAATATCAAAGTACGTTTCAGTACATCTGTAGGAGTAATTGTCTTATAATACAGTGAAATGTTTTAGGGTAAATTTTCTTGACTGTTTTCGCTTAAGTTGTGTGAAACTATAGCCTTCGTTAATTACAGACATATAACCGTTTCTGTATAAATTTCATTTTCTTTCGCTTTCATGTAAATTCATGTGGCTTTGCTTCATTTATTATTTTGTTCACACTTTCATTCAGAGCTGATTAAGTGTTTATCATTTCACTTAATGATAGAAAATTATGCAAACAAAAGAGCAGACAAAAATGAAGTAATGAATATTCTTTCTCAGCCTGTTATTGTGGAAAAATTTTTAAGCTCAAAGCATTTTCTAACGATTTCTCATAATAACACCGAATTCGATGAAATAAGATCGTAGTAAACATTAAAAACATTTCACGAAATTTCAGGGTACTGAAAAGTTAGAAAATACACACGCTATTACATAATAAATTATTTCAATTGCACTGTCGTAAAAAAGTTACGCAGATGGAGGAGAAATACTTAGGTAGTAGATTACTTTTCATCACCTGGCCTTTCGTGTTATTGATAAAAGGAAAATGTAATGAGGCGTACAAAATTTTTTACATCACTTAGCTGAATTTGCTAGGAGAGCGTTTAAGTTCGTAGGAAAGTTTTTTTGACACCACATGACGTTAGCGAGAGTTAGTGCAAGAAATTTTATAATTCATGTCGTAGCCTGTACTCTATGTCCTTTGCCTTAAAAGAGAATCAGAATTTTTTTCTTTCCGAAGTATCCAGCATGCCTAATTTTACACAGAAGTGCTCAGATGAACTTTGATATCTATTACCATGCCAGGAGAATAAAAATTCTGGGTAAATTTCAGTGTACTTTAAATGAATTATGGGCGCTCCTCCCTCTTAACCGAAAAAATTTTTTCTCCGTTCTATTTTCAAGTTGTTAAAATATCATTACACCGATACAAATAAATTGAATTCATTTCACTAAAGTTTCAAATAGGGTGAAGCAAAAAATTAGGAAAATAACACTCTTTTTTTTGTTAACTTAGTGAGTTCATGCTCTTAACACGTTCACCGCGTTTCCGCGGTTGTTGAAGGTTTGTTTGTTTAGGTTTTAAATGAAAATAGGGAAATCGATTGTACTGCTCGAATACATAAGGAAATAGACTTTACTGCTAGAAAAATCTTTTATTTTTTCTAAACAAAATGAAAAATACAAATGCACGATATTTCACCTCGTTTGATAACAATTAATTTTTGGAGAAGGTCGCCAAACAGATGAAATTATCATTCATTTATACCGATACTTGAATGAGCAATTTACTTATTGGGACACACACGACCCAATACGCGATGAACGTGTTACAGTGCAAGGTCGCCGCGCGCAGTTACTGGAAGAGGACGGTCCTGAGAGAGCGGGCACCCGCAGTCACCTGCAGGGCACCGCGCGTGTCGGATGTGATGGTCACGTTCACAGGCTCATCTTGTCTGAGAAGTCAACAAAAAAAATAAGTTTTGTTTTTCTAAATAACAATAAAAAATTGCATAGGTTAGAGTTTTCTTGATCCCAGTAGATGGCTTTTAAATAAAAAATAAAGTTTTCTTTTTCACAGTAGAATGGCATTGTTAGACACAGTGGAACTTCTACTCTTAACTGGAAAAGAAACACGGAGCAAAAAGAGAAGAATCTAACAGGTTTTATTCCTCGTCGGAGGAAGACATTGCTAGTTGATTGCGGCAGAATAAGGGATACTTGATGATATTCTAATAATTAGAGCCTGTTCCTTTTCAGGCGTTTATTTTTTTATAAACTAATGACCCTTCTTCCAGTGTTTATTTTCTTTTTTCAAGTAGTATGTACTTTAACCGTGTAAGACTGCATCACATAAACTCAAGTAACGAATCCAATCCTTTCTTTGCTTCTTTAGGAACGATGCAACGCAAATTAGGAACAAATAATACAGAAAATTTAGGAACGGAGCACATTAATATTCTAAGTTTTTGTCGAACATTTCTCCACGTATGGAAGGTGCTATCAGGAAGTTCCCAGACTACACTCATCACGACTATTAAACGAGCCTGCACAAGCGTTTGTACCAGCATCCGAATACGTAATATCTAGAGTCAGTGAGCTGAGTTTCGTTACGTTCCGCAGTTGTCTTTGGTCTACAAATTGTGGTTTGTTTCCGTGTGTTGAAGTTGAATCACGTATTTCATAAGGCTGATAAATTCGAGCAGCGAGTTTGTGTTAAGAAACATTTTAATTTTGGGAATTTTTAACTGATTTGTGCTTTCGTGTTTTGCATATTTTTTAGGATATTGTAGTACTTGCGTATTCCAACAGCACGAGCGTGTCGCTTAACATGTGTGCCTGGTGGCTTGTTTTCACATGTGTCGGAGTTTGTGTTGGTGTTGTGCTTGGCAAGGATTTTGTGTGTAAGCCTTTCCTGGACAAGAGAGTCTGTTTCCTAAAGCCACATTCGACGGGGAAAATTTATTGCCACACCAAGAGGTCCTGGGTTGGAGACGTGAGAAACATGAACTTGTTATGATTAGCAAAGACTTTTTGGAGAGGCATGGGTGAAGGCGCCCCGACGGCTAGCCACAAGGGTTACAGTGATTTATGGAACACCACTCAAGCTCGAGGGTTGGGGACGAGCGACACTCGGAGCGACAAGATTGTCGACACAGCAGGATACCAAACACCCAGGCATTATAAAAACAAAGGGAAAAGATTTAGAGCAGAATATCATGGAAAAAGATCGCCAGTGTTCCTAAAAGAGGGCGGAGTCGGCTATACGTTCTCATCAGAGGGCTTACAGCCAATATAATGGTCAGAGTACCCTAGGAGAGATTTTAGAAGTGGAGAACCGCCAATCAGAGAGAAATTGTAGGCGTGCACTTATGTAGAGGGCAGCCCCAAGTTCGGGAAAGGCAGCGCGAAAGACCAAAGAGTTAGTGAGAGTTAGGCGAGCCTTCCGACAGGGTGCGTTGGTACTAAGTGTTCACTGGAAAATATACTCTGAAAATACGTGGAAAACATGTAGCATGCGTCGCAGTGTAATTGTACTGGTTAGAAAGTAATGTAAATACTTTCCATTTTTCAGAGAAGAGAAGTCTCACGCACGACCATCGGGGTCGAGACATTAAATCAGAGAAATAAATTTTAAAACGTCGATTGGGCGGGTGAGGATTAGCTTTGTTTTTGTTTGTTTTTACAAGAGATATTTTTGAAATAAGTGAAATATAAAGTTAATGACATTCATTGAAGTAAAGAGTCAAATCTGTTGAGTAAATTCGATAAGAGGTAATGGGTAAAAATTCTGTATATCCTTGCAGGAGGGCGGTTATTCTATCGTGGCAGTTCTCCATAAAAGTCATCTCTTCGTGTTCCATTTCAACTTGAAGAAAATTTACGAGACGCTGTCATACAGTCATCAAAAGATACTTTACTGAACTGTGAATAGCTCAGAGGAATTGAACTGAAGCTCTACTTGAGGATGCACGTGTGATTTGAAGCTATGACCGTGTTTTGTGCTGTTGGAAAAGTAATAATAAAATAGTTTTTATTTCTATCATGTCTAGAAGCGTACCTAACGTAAAAAGGGGCTGGCCGGCCAGTGCGTAGAAAAGGGCTATGAGCCTGAGGAGTTGATATTGCAAGATGTATCCTAACATGTCCATTGTATGTCAGCCTCCTAAACGTGTTGGATAACTCACTGCCGTAATCATGAACTTATGCAAAATCCCGTGGTGTATATTATTCCTACTCAATGTTGGAAGCAACCTCTCAGCGTTACAGGTGCGCATAGATCAGCGCTTATGTAGGTGGTATTCCTTCGCATCGGTGAGTACCAACCTTCTTTTAGTATATGTAACGTATAGTCTTTATTATTCAATTTTTCGTATGCTTTGTTTGCCTGTATTTTTGTGTATTTCATGATTTCAGGGAGGTACGCCAATCCCTCCATTCCGCGAACTCGGTCTCCTTGTTAATGTAAATAAATGAGGGGTAGGACCCCACGTTATCTCGTGACATTTGTTCAAAAAGTTTGGAAATGACCCTACCTTTTTCACCATGGTCATAGCTGGTGATGACTACGAGCTCTATGGCTACGATCAGAATTAAAAGAACAGTTGTCACAGTGGAAAGTTCAGGATCACAGAGACCGGAAAAACACGGCGGGCTCATTACAATAACCTTTGTTTGTTTACCAATCCCCTCATCTTAACTACCCTTCACCTTGCTTGTTTGTGAACTCAGTGAGTTCGAAACCTGTGTAAAGAAATAAAGTATGAATTTTATTTATTTATTTTCCCTTTCTACATTTTACTCAATTTTTACTCGTTCGTACTGAATGCCGCCTGCCTAAAATGCTCTGCTCGTGAATATATTCAGTCTAAGAAGCAAATAAATATCATTTCGATTGTTCTTGTTTTCAAATTTTTGTCTGCCGGTGGCCAACCAGTTTCCAGACATTAAAATCAATTGTTTGAGAAATTTCACTCAATGGTTAAAACAATAGAGTTATAATTCATCATAACTCTCGTTCACATGATCCGTTAATATATCAACTAACACATATGGTAACACAAACAATGTTACTATTCTGTAGTTACATTATCTTTCAAGAACCGCTATATATTAAGAGAAATACCTGTTCAGAATGACAATGGCGATGGTACCGTCCAGGTTTCTGAAGGCAGTTGTCTTCAAACCTCCATCCCTCACGGGAACAAGATCCAAGTGTACGGCCCCACGGCGAATAAATTTTGAGAAGTGACCCATGGCAAAGTACATCGGGTTCTTGTAAAATGTATCGGCTTCCTGTAAAAAAGTGCTTCTTTTTACCCGAGTTTATACAGATATTTCAGCTTATCGAACGCCAATTACTCAATGCAAGGACGCAATGTTGATCCCCAGTCAATTACATTTATTTTACACATCTTACGTTTATTTTTATTACATTTATTTTGTCACTGGTGTAGCTCCTATATTGCTATTGAAGCCAACATGCTTCAAAAGCCTGGAGCTTTTAGCAAAATAATACCTACAGCGCAAAGGATCTGACACTCCCTCAAAGTTGGAATGTTTAGTTACAGCCACTTAGAAAGACGCTCGTTACGTATAGTGAGTACGTACATAATGTCAGTGAGAAGTATGGCTTAACACATTCACTAGGAATTTGTAGAGATTATCACGTGGTTAATTGCTCATTTACGTGCCAGTAACAATGGCTACCATTTCACTGATTTTTCTACCTGTATTCAAATTAGACTATAGCTTACAAGTTAAAATGTAATCGTGCAATAATATTTTTCCGGCTTGTTAGCAAGGATAGAAATGTAATCAAGCAGTAAGGATGGCTTTTCAATTCTGCTTCTTCCAACCTAATTAAACCGATTGTAGCAACTGCGGAAACGTATAGAATGTGTTAACAGATGTATCATTTTCGAAATGATTCTAGCTGGAATTTCATTTTTAGTTTTTAGTATTTTTAGGAAATATTATCAAGGAGAAAATTCTCCTTGCTGAAGCCGCAAACTAAAAGTTAAGAACTCACGGCATCAACGATGATGGGCGAGTCCACAAAGTTGTCGCTCCAGTTCGGCCCGCCTTGGAGATCCAGAGCGATATTCCAGTCCACCCATCCAATGACCCAGTTTTCCAGGTCCTTCAATCATTAATAGTTTTATACAAGAAGCTTAAATTTCAAATCGTGCTTCTTAACTATGGAACAACGAAAATCAACCAAAGAACAGCAAATCTCTTTGTACAAAAACTTGCTCGTCATCAACTGCGTGTTTAGTAATAAGCTCGAATATTTCGGAAATACAAATGCATTTCAAACTTTTGAACTCTTCATTTGAACTAAATACATTTGAAGAATGAACGAATAGCAAATACTGACGCTGAATCTCCAGCATTAAAATGCCTATCTTTAATAGAGATAATCCAGTAACATTATGCACGAAATTGTTAAACATGAATAAGTTTTTAAAAATCATACCTCGCCGTTTTAACTTAGATTAGGCTTTATATTCCATAACCTTTGGGTACAGTGCATACATGGATACTATCACTGGCTTACCCCTGTCACGAATTGTAGTTTTTCTCTTGCACCCAGTCTTGTCTAGTTGGAAGAGTAGACAGATAAAGTCTTAAATTTGCGCCAAGTCATAAAACAACTTGCACGTATTGTTCAGTCCATCCGGCCACTTTCACATGCACCTCTTCGTTTTCCGCAGAATTGGCTCCATAATCCAGCACTCGTGTAACTCAATCCTAACTTTAGTCAACCTCTAGAATTCAACCCGCTCAACTCTAACTTCATTACCTTTTAAACTCATTACTTTTGCTGACTTCGCTTCTGACTTACTTTCATGATTTACTCGTTTTTCTTCGATATCGTATTCAATATTTTGCTAAGTTCATGATAAACGTTTTTCTCACCTTATACCTTATGTTTTCCAACCTAATTCGTTCAAAATAATCCTAATTTTATCACCTTCACCCCTAATTTCAGAGTGTTTAAAATTCTGACAGTAGTACACACGAAAAGAGAAATATTGAAATAATTCATCATTGTTTCACATAATATTGTGCAAGTCAATCAATTTAGTTGAACTAGAGATTTAGAGTCGTCTAGTTCATTCGAGCCATTTGCGCTGATAGAGCGTTTGATTAACATCCAATAGCAAGGTGCATTTGTTAATCCTTTTGCAGACATCAGAAAAATATCAATTGGGAACAAAATAGAATTCAGTTAAGCCAGTAATGCGGACTAATAATAAAATACGGAGTGATTTTCAAGTACGAGGCCTAAAAGTATTTAATATTTCCAATATTATTGACAGGAGTTTAATTGAACAAAATATTCATGAAATCCTGAAAAATGTTAGTTTTATTGGACACGTTTGTAACCAAGATACACAGTCTGGCATAAAAGCCACATTCAAATGAAAAATGCACACGATTTTAACGTTAACCCCAAAATGACAAGCTGTCAAACGAACAGCTTATCTTCCCTTTGGAGTATCATCTTCCTTCTGACCACAGTAGAGGAAACAAGGTAGGTTCCACGGTAGAGGAAACAAGGTAGGGTCAAACAAGTCTTTTTTTCGTCGACTGTGTGGGTATACTGACGTCACGGCCACGAACCAATAGCAGCGCACATATTGCATCTGGTAGCACTGCTGCCCCCAAATCTTGCTCCACTATTGGCCTAACGACATTGCGTTTTGGTGACGTCATAAAGTTTGTTTGAAAAAAAGCCTTTCTATTGGCTAGCCGAACAAGAGGAGGTGGAATGACCCTACCTTGTTTCCTCTACCTTGCTTCTGACCTATCACCCTTGGAATTTTTCCTTTGGGGCTACCTTACAGGAAAAGTTGACCGTGAAAAACACGTCGAATCTACGCCATTTCAAGGCATCCATCGAGGAAGAAACCCAGCGAATTGGATCAAATCTCAGCATCGCCGTAATGAACTGCCTGCGTAATCATGTCGATATTTGTCTGCACTCAGGAAAACGGCTCATGAACCATATTACATTCAAAAAGCAATCAGAATAAAACTAGTATTTTTCAGGATTTCATTAATACTTTCGTTTTCAAACCAATTCATTAATATAAAAGCTATTGAAGGTTGTTTTAGGCCCCATATTTAAAAATCACTTTGTGGTTAAAAATTTTACTTCGATGATGTCCGCAGCGTACGTCTCCAGGCGGTGCCAAGAGCCTCCAATTACAGCCTCCTGCCAAGGATTGGATCCTGTAGAAAAAAAATTCTGCATCTTAAAGCTCAAATCATGTAATCTGGAACAATTTTAAAGCCAAACTTATGCTTCACACCAAGTCTTCGAAAGTTTGAAAAAAGCTGAAGCTGAATCAGAGCCTGAATTTTCAACATTTTCCAACAATTATCGGCACCGATGGGATTCTGTCAAGTTTCGTTCAAAAATTAAGAAAAAATGTTGTCTGAAATGTTTGATGGTCGCACGTAACACCATCAAATCGAATTACGGTGCCAGTTATTCGATTCAGCGACGTGAAATATTTTGAAAATGCCACTTCAGTTGAGCAAGGGTAGCTAATTATGCTTCTGCTTATTGCTAACCAAAATGACAAATAAAAAATTAATGAATTTGATTTTACAGAGCAATACTTTACATTTGAACTGAATCTATACAAAATACAACTATGTGAGCATGTGTATATGTGTGTAATAAATCTGACCAGGCATATTGCGTCCGTAAAGTTGAACAGCATTATGTTCAAAACTACAAAGTTGCTTAAAAAATGTTCAGTGAATCTGTGAAATTTTAATACGTACTTGGCCGTGAAGGAGAACTGAATTTACACAAAACCTAAAGTTTTATGAGACTGCGCACGACAATGTTGAACAGTAATTGAACAAAAATTGAACAATAATTGAACAATCATTGAACAATAATTGAACAATTATTGAACATAATTGAACAAATATTGAACATAATTGAACAATAATTGAACAATAATTGAACAATAATTGAACAATAATTTAACAATAATTGAACAATAATTGAACAATAATTGAACAATAATTGAACAATAATTGAACAATAATTGAACAATAATTGAACAATAATTGAACAGTAATTGAACAATAATTGAACAGTAATTGAACAATAATTCAACAACAATTCAACAATAATTTAACAATAATTGAACAATAATTGAACAATAATTGAACAATAATTGAACAATAATTGAACAATAATTGAACAATAATTGAAGAATAATTGAAGAATAATTGAACAATAATTGAACAATAGTTGAACAATAATTGAACAATAATTGAACAATAATGTTGAACAATGTTCAACAATAATTTAATGGTGCCCATGACTGCAGTATTACAAAAACGTAATGTAAAATTTAAGCCTGACTCGATGCTCAGTGTCATCACCATTTCAAAATTCATTTAAATTTCCTGCATCGGAATTAATTAACCACCAATTCAAAGTTTTCGATCACACTTTAAGCCTAATTCCATTTTTCATCTGTCATGATTTGTGAGGAAAATTTCTATTAATTTGAAGGTAATTAGAACTCCTAGATTTAATGGGAGAAAATCTTACCTTCACAAGCCTCGGTTGCGAGAATGAACTTTTCCGGGAAGAGGTGGTGTGTTTTGTTCAGCAGATTATCAGGTACGTAATCAATGTACCAGTGAATTGCAATTCCATCAGTATATTGATACGCGACAGGGTCTGCAAGAATCTGAAATGATACAAAAGAATCCTTTTTCAATTCTTTCATCAAGTACGTTCAACATAAAAAATTATAAAGTATGTTCATGGTGTAGCTGAAGTGCTAAACAGACACGACTCGGTTAAAGGTTTCTGTGAAAGACACTGTCATATTAGAATTATCTCTTTACGGTCGCTAAAAATAAATCTCAACAGTCAGCCTTTAATTTTAAAGGTTTATTCAGTATTTCTCTTACTTATAATATGATGAAAATGCATAACATGATAAGGTTATGCATAGCACACCGCTTGGATCTTTTCCAGATAAGCCCCACCACTACTGCAACACATAAGTTCACCCACTTATAACTTTTGAAATAATGCACCTATCGGCTTCAAATTACTCTCACACGAAAGAATGTTTTAATCTATCGTTGGAGAGTAATTTGAAGTCGATAGATGCATTACTTCGAAAGTTACAAGTGAATGAACTTATGTGTTGCATTAGTGGAGGGGCTTATCTGGAAAAGATCCCACTGCTTTGCTGGAGAGATCGCTCAAAATTGAAGATCATCAAAAATTGTTGAAATTAAAATCTCACGCACATGACCATTGCTATAAAAATGTTCGTATTTCTGAGAGATTTGATCATAAAGGGTTTGGAAGGTGAAGTTAAGCTGTACACTTGGGTGCTACTTAATAGCTTTTTAAACAATTTAAATAATTTATTTACCACAAGCGACACAGAAGAAGATTGTTTCTTAAGTTTAGTACAAAAATTAAACTTGAGCATAACTACCTGTGGGGCCGAATAAGTTGAATGACTTTTAGGGCATCCTACCACCAACGCTAGTTTAAGGTGTACAGTTATGCCTAACCTAATTCACTTAACCTAGTTGCGCACAAGACTGATCAACGAATTGGTTCAATAGGGATTCGATGCTTAATTTTACATTGTATGATTTTGAGGATCTATTGTATGCCAATTATTACCAGAGAAAAGTGTAGTGTAGTTTTCATTTGTAGTAAAGACAAATTTGATGTTCCGTCCCTGGGTTATGTTACTTTTTCCGTTCGATGGATTAGGAGCGTAATGAAAGGTGAATAATGAAGAACTATTCCCTTTAAAACTCTTGCTAAGAAGAAGTTGCGCTTCAGAAACAATATCTATTATTCTACCTACGACTCCTACTTCGAGTAAAGAGCATTAGTTCAGATCAGAGAAGCGAGTAAAAAGCATGATCATGAAAAAACTTCTTGTTGCTTGTAGCTCATGATCAACCTTCTCATTAAATACTCTGTAGGCTAAATTCAAAATTACGATCACACATAGTTTTTACTGCAAACGGTTGAACGATGCGCCCCGTACCACCTTCTGCAACAAATACGTGACGTGGAAGAACTCACCTCAGACACCCACTCCCAAACGTACGGCCTTTGATCGTCAAAGATCATCACTACGAGGTCTTCGTAGCCGCGTTGCTCAAGAGTTGGACCAAAGTTTTCTACTAAGAACTGCCTCTGAGTTTCAGGCCGCCATCCCATGGAATTGAAAGTGAAATTTTGAAAGTCCCCGTCGGTGGGTTCGTTTTGGGTGGACAGGCCCCAAATGGAAACATTTTGCTCGGCGTAGGCGTCCAAAAACCTGGTGTCAAAGTTTGTGTTAGCGCAGTGAAAAAATTGGATACACTCTATTCTAAGAAATATTAAGTTACTAGAATGTGCTTGAGCTGAACAAGGTTTTACGTTAGCAACATAGTATATTAAAATGTAAATCAAGGCTCTTTTTTTCGAGAATAAAAAATAGAAGATATTTACATACGAGATCCTCTCAAAAAATATCCAAACTTCGTCAATTAAAGAAAAAATAATTCATCCCTCAGTAATTCCTCTAAAGTGGTAGTAGGCCTGAAGCTTGGTAGTCGTGGTACGCTTGTGGAAACTATTTAAAAAATTCATTGAACTTTTGGCGATGAAGTTATAGAAATTACACGTGTAAAAGAGTTATATAACTGCTTCAAGAAAGGATAATCCCCATTTGAAAGCAAGGCACTGCCTGACAGGCCATGCACCAGAAGAAACAAAGAATACATTGCGAATGTTCATCGAATACTGACGAAAGACCGTAGTGTAACTATCGAAGTGAAGGTTGTAGAAATAGGAAAAAAGCACAGGATCAAACGACCAAAAATGTGAACGTCGAGAAACATAACTGTGAGCATAGATCTGAAATTACTTTCCTTATTAATTAGTATTCTTCATTTAATCAACCTTTCAGTTGTATTTTATGTCTACGTCCAGTCTCCTCCGTTTCAGTCTCAGTCTGTTTTGCTTCTCTTTTTATTTGTGACAGTGCTTGGAGACAGCAGGCTATGTACATGTACTTGATTTGTAGCTAGCTTGCTGGATGAAAATTAATCGTGGAGTAGATCCAGGTTTGAAACGCTCATGTAAAGAATATTTATATATATTTACGCTGCTACCGCGTAGGGAGTGTTATAATTGTAAAAGGCTGCAGGTGACATCAAATTTCAGCTTATCTAAATATTTACTTTTCTGAATTAACATACTTGGCGTGGTATTCAGCCCAAGGCTGATACATTGACTCAAGCAGCTGTCCCGTCAGTAAGCTGTTGCTGGTCTTCATCCAAGCGGGGGCGGACCACGCAGCCCCGAATGTGAGCACTTCCTCGGATGACATCTCGTGGATGCGGTGGATGATTGGGATCTGAAAAAACAAATGACTTTCACTGTCGAGCAAAATGGCCGAAAGTCATGTGCCGAGGAATAAAACGGTGTAATTTTGGTTTATAACGTCTAGATCGATGCTCGAAAGTTAGCCAAAATTCATGTGCAGAGAAATAAAACAGGGTAATTTTTGCGTGTATCTCTCAAATCGACGCTCAAAAGTTTCTCAGATAAAGGAGATTGAATTTTTTTTAAATATTCTAATGAATTTAATCGAAAAACATTGTCCCTATATCTATCACTTATACGGTGAGCGGGAAATGGAACGGGTTCATGTCAGAGTACTGACCCATATAAAAGCAAAACATATTCGTGTTTACCATATATTTTACCCGAAACATTTCGACTGTTTCGAAGTGTATGAAAAATTAAATACGAAATATTCGAGTATTTCAAACATGTAGCTCCATCATGTGTTCATTAAAGACGCATCGGATAGGACTTCAATGTGTACAGATCTACGTGAAACACATCTAATTTTCAATTTTGCTGTATGCTGCAGTTAAAATGTGTCAATTCATCGGTATCGCTGCAGTTCTCATTCTGAGTAAAAGCATTGGTTTCGTGAAGTATTTGAAATGTTCAATAAATGCGTTCTATTTTTTTCTGCCATACTTTTTTAGATAACTACCATAGCATTCACATATTTCATGAAGTAATGAATCATTTTCTCTCTTTTTCCTAATGGGAGAATTTAGATATATGCATAGAAATCAGTTTATTTATCTTTGTTGGCCATGACAGACCAGCTCTTTTCTATTTAAGATGTGAATATTTTTGAGAGAGTACTCAGACTGTATTAGTTCCTTTGCTTTCTATATCCATCACCGGGTATGAATGTTGAGCAATAATGCTGACATGGAAATAAGCAATCCCACAATTAATTTCACTTTCATATTTAAAACGTAAATGTTTTTCCATGGTTTACCCCCTCCAGCCTATAAAATATTGTTGGGTAGTCGAGTAGAATCGAGAAATTAATTTAGAGATGTTCTTTACTATTCTATGTGGACAAATGTTGGGCCATTGACGGAACTTCATACCAGTAGCAAATGGAAAAATAAGCAACATTTGTAGAAAGGAAAACAGCAAACCAAGACCCACTGTGTGAAATTTGAAAACGAATTGGTAAAGCTCGGTCTTCTTCTTCAGGTGGGAATCTCAAATTCATTTATTCATTGAAACATGAACCCTGAAATTTCCGGTGATGTTCAAGATCCAGGGCAGAACTCATTAGAAAAATGGGTTTTCGAAAGCGATTGTGTTCGACCTTTTGCTCGAGGTCCTCCGGCTGCAGAGCGAACGTATCGAGTGCGATGTCTCCCTCGGTGTCGACGTAAGTGTAGCCTCTGCTGGAGAAGTCGCAGCCGCCCACGTTGATGCGGTTCAAGTTGTACTCCAAGCCCGAAGGAGTGTAATAAGATCTGTTAAAATAATAATAAAGCACATGCCAGTTCATATAGTTTTAATGATAAAAGAGGTGAAAGATTATGATGATTGGCGTTGAAGATGAAAAGGAGTTGTTGCATTCGCACTCTTGAACAAAATAAAAAGCCATCTTTTTATAATTAAAATTAAATTTTTAAACATCAGTAGATTCACTCCTGCAAAGTTTAAGTCCTTTTATGAAGAGTAGTTTATTCCCACAATAAATTGTCATGATGTTACAAGGCAATCTACGTGTGTTCTTAGCAGACCTTTTTATTTTACTAGCACCATTTCTTATTCCCACTCATCATACTATCACAAAATTTCTTATTGGCTTTCTTATTAGTCGTTATTGCCCAGTCGTGAAGGCTTCTGTATCAAGGTGAAGGGCAATGTCGCCCAATGCGTCTCTGTTCAACGCCTCAAAGTTTCACTTTTCGTTTGGCAAAAGAATGGTTAGAAATTCATCATTTTCAAACTCACATGAAACAAAGAAAGCACATTTTCAACGTTTTACTCGGTTATTCCAACCTCTGTCATGGATGTTAGAACACTTACTGAAGTGTTTCCGAAATTTAGATGCAAGCAACATTATCTCAACAAATTTCGAAATCGAAAAATGTTGATTTACTGTATCAACTTCTTCTAAATATTCTATTTTTATCTTTCTTTTGTGCGCATATCCCATGAGCAAGCCGGCCAAATTATTCTACAAAGAAAGAATTAACTTTGAATCATTTGGCTGGACATGAGTCGTAATATGTGTGAATATGAACTGCAGAAAAGGGACTCAAGTCTCATCTTAAGTTATTAAGTTGCTTGCGATGCGACCCATCGATGGGTCGTGCTTAAGTTTTTCTTGTAGCGAAACGACCCATAAATGGTTCGTTTGAAAACTTTTTAATAATCTTTTAAAATTAATAGTATTTAGTGCTCCCAGTTGATGTTTGGCATTTATAAAATTGCTAACAACTTTTGAACTAAAATTTGAGTTGAATATTAAACTTCAGTTTGACCCTTTGCAGTCAACGTAATAAATATGCTGGCAAATTAAACGCTCACGTCCACCTACTGACCTCAGAAGATTATCTTGAGCGGCGGGGCTGAGAGTGAGAATGTTGAACGCAGCGGAGTCTGTTACCGCACCGCCAAAACCGAGGATGGTCTGCTTCTCTGTGTCTGTCAGATCGAACCACGCTCCATCTGTGTCATCTGTAGTACGTAGGTGTGAAAATAACGTTGAAATCACCTGGTAAAATTACCTCTATTCCAGGACCATCGCTCGTACCTACGATACCTTTACTCGGACGTGGGTGATGGTGTAGTGCGGTATTGCTATGGGTCAATGGGCTAGTTCTAAGTGCGGCATTGCTATGGGTCAATGGGCTAGTTCTAAGTGCGGCATTGCTATGGGTCAATGGGCTAGTTCTAAGTGCGGCATTGCTATGGGTCAATGGGCTAGTTCTAATATTAGCACCCGTGGTGTTGCTGGCATTTCTGAAAATATTTCCCAAAAATTATTCGGGCAAACAACTTGATCGAATGGGTCACGAGCGTTCTATGCATTATACATTTAATATATGTATGTGGCTCGGTTCATGAGAACATGCCTTTTGTGTGATATTCAACCTCGTAATTTGCTAACTACATATTTGGAAAATTTCATACCTGTATCACTGTGATTAGATTGTGTTAAGGACTAAATTCTAAGGAAACTTCAAAATCAGAGATACTCAAAACTATTTGAGATTTTGGTATGCATGTAAATTCAATCCCCTCTACGAATTTAGAAAAATATTTCCCTTTCTTAATCCTAGATCGGATTATTTACAGAGATGTAGGTATGAACCATGCAGCTACGTTATAAACGGATGTAAAATGCAAAACATGCATGTATGTGAAAAGCTATTTATTCACTTGATTATCTACCTGGAGATCCAGGGGTCTGGAAGTCCCCGAGGCTTTGGAAGAATCTGTGCTCAAACAGATCCGATGACACTTCTAGGAACGAAAGAAAATCGGGAGCGGCAGGAGCAGGGAAGGTGTCACAATACGTCGCGTTGCACTTGCACGTAAACGAAATTTGGCCATCAATGTCGCTTGCATTCGGGAAAAAGTAGGGAACGCAAGGCTGCTGGACTTCTTGTGCCATTGAGGCACTCAATATGCCTGCAACAATCAGTAAATATTAGTACAATCATAATGAGCATATTCTCTTGAGGTTCTTATATCGACACCCAGAGCTTAACTTGGTTGCAAAATTCAAAAGTCGGCTAATGCTGTTATGTAATAAATCGTGTGTCATCCAAATTCTGATGTATGCATAATTAGGATACTTCTATAGGTAAACATTGTTCGTTATTACTGAAGTAATCAAATTTGATTTTCCATCATCCGTGGAAACAATATTTTGAAGAAATTTTTTCATTTTCCCATTTCATCGCTATAATTCGATGAAAAGATACCATCAAATAGAAAAGAATTAAGAAAACAGCGAAGCATTTATTTTTTTGCAGTTATTCTTCTTAACTATAATCTAAGTCCATCGCTTACCAAGAAAAAAAAAGATCCATTTTGCAGACTGCATGGTTGCCTCCATACAAGAAGTCACTCACCATCAACTCGATAACTTCTGTAAAAAAAGACATGAGGCCCTTTTAGTCCACTGAAGATGTTAAACGAACAATAATATGCATTCCTAGCAATAGCCCGCGATACTGCCCACACTATACTTAAAACAACTACTAAGAATCATTTTGGATTTGGATGCGAGGTTCATGAATCTGTTTACAACTGTCTGAATTTATTCCATAATTTCATTGGTTATGAATGAAAACTTTTACTAAAACTCCATGATGCATTAAAGTACAACACACGATATAAAGTTCTAGAACTTTATTATCAGCTTGTTCAAAAACAGTTAGCAAACCCAGTTTGGACCCCGATACAATACAACCTATTGCTTCCTTACCTGCTATCGAAATGCAGTTTCTCCATTACTGTTGCTTCGGAAGACTATCAGAGGATATCGTCTGATGTTCCCACTGCAATCAAGAAATCTAATAGATAATCATCACTTGTTTTTTTCAAAATCATAGTGACACATCTTTGACCTTGTGCAAGAGGTTTATTATGCAAGTTCCCCCTTAGATACCAACAAATATTAAGCACTATTTTTCACTGTTTATGTTAGTTCCCAAGTGTATGGCACTCTCTGCGTGATAAGGGTGGGAACAAAGTGTTGGGCGATTAATTTTACGTTATCGGCTGATACATTCATTACCATTTTAGGTCTGCACCCTCTCGTTTTATTTTTGTCTTTATGTAAACGGAATTTCTAAGTTACTCGAGCGATTTTACCATGTCATCCTTTTAGTCTCAGACGCAGAATTATTTACTCCCATAAATTTTACTTTAAAAATTTTTACCTAAAATCGAAAAACCTAAGCCAATTTCTCCTACTTTTCAATTTAAGTGGGCACTAACATAAGCGTTTTTTCTCTCTCAAAGGTTGGTTCAACGATTAACGTGGCTATTTTAATACCAATGTGTACTTACCAATTATGGATCTTTATGTTAGCATTTTAACCCCAATTCAGTGCATTTCAGGCATCAACTTCATTGGAAATAAATTGGTTTTATTTCTTTGTTTTCTTTCTTTTTTTATGGAACTTTTATTTTCTCTGTTTTCTCGCATGAACACTGATCCGCGAGGGCTCACGCCCATTGATTTAGATTTCGTTTGCACATTAAAATTGTACTACCTGTCCGTCAACTTAACCTTTGCTGTAACCACCAAACACGTTAACAATTCGATTACAAATTTTGAAAATGAATAAAATTTTACAATTTTACTTCCTCACTTGATCAATCTACAAAGTCATTTCTCGGAGTTTTTAGAGTAGGCAAATACTGTTGAAATTTTACCATGGGCCTCGTGGGTACGAATTGGTTCCGGAACTTCCAGGGATTCTGTGGAAACCTTATTCTAATGTACGCAGTTTGTCAATTTAGAACACTTATTCTAAACATGAACCAAACAGATCCAATGATACTTTTTCCCGAGTGAATTTAAAGTGATCTTCAAATCAACAATTTATTCTAAAGTTAATTCTGAATTATCTGGTGGAGAGGAGACAAGTATTTCTTGACACCTAGTATTATTAATACTTGGTTGTGAAAAAACATTCGAGACTTTTTACGAATGCCCCGTCAATATTTTCTCATACACTTGTACATTGTTGTCATCGAGGTCTATGGTTTACTTCCTAAGAAGCGGAAACAGTATCGAGATCGGTAATATATGGCGAGGAAGCCTGAATTTCATTCGGTTTTTAATCTTACTACAGAAAAAAGTGACAATTGAACATGAAAGGTGCTATTTGACCACACATGTTAGGTTTGACGGTAAAAATCAAACAGTAAATCAGCGTCGACCTCTCTGCCTTCCGCCCAAGAAAGTTTGTAAGGATCACCACATTGCCTGGTTGGATCACCTTGCTAAACGTTGTGCTGACATTTTGAGGGAAGTGGACACTTGATAGAAACTAGTGTTGCATGTTTCCGTTAGTGCAAAGACGACAAAGAACTTGAGTTACACCCAACCATTTTAAACGCGAATTGCTAAATATGCTTTCGGCATTTTCTCTATCTTGAGCTACTGCAGGTATGATTGTAATTTTTCGAAGAACCACACTTTCTCAACAAAATGTGCTCCAAATTCAAGTAAACAGGACAATGGTACACCTATCGCTGACCTGTTAATGATTAATTTACTACCCTTTTCAATACCTCGTTCTTTTAAAAATAAAACCTTTCTTTTGAGACCGGAGTGCCAAATTTTGATCTTCTTCGCGAACTCATAATTGAAC
This sequence comes from Platorchestia sp. MABIK, assembly GCA_014220935.1. Taxonomy (NCBI): domain Eukaryota; kingdom Metazoa; phylum Arthropoda; class Malacostraca; order Amphipoda; family Talitridae; genus Platorchestia; species Platorchestia sp. MABIK. Next base: position 167,743 of record JACJUY010000402.1, read on the forward strand.
TTGCTCTTTCTCCCTAAAAACAGGGTAAAAAAGGTAAATTTGGTCAAACTCTAGTTTCTGACCTAGTGCCTCTAAAAACGTAAATTTAGTGTCAATGTAAAACTAAAATTTTTCTCTAGCCTTTAAAATCACTCAGAATTTTCTTGTTCTGTCTGGGAGGGGTGGAGCAGAGCTCCCTTCATCCCCCACTATACGGTCCCTTCTACCGGCAGGCCGCAGCCGAGACGGTTCAAGAAACGGCTTGAAAAGTACAGAAATTTCTAGAGATTCCTTCCCGATTCGCGCGCCGTCAAAACACAAAAGTTCATTAACTTCATTCACTTGTAACTTTTGAAATAATGCACCTATCGAGTTCATATTACTCTCAAAAGAAAGAATGAAACATTATTAAGAGAAAATCGTACATGCCAAAATTCCTTAGCTTTCAGAGACAAAAGGAAGTGAAGTTTCCGCAACCCCTCAATGAGAGTCAGATTTTTTCGATGAGCCTCATTTTGTCGAGAAGTTAATTTCTAAACTATCGCACCTATAAACTTCAAATTCTTTTGAATTTTTAGAGCAAATCATTCTTCACGGTAACATGTATGACAAAACTCTCTTACGCTTCCTGGGGAGGAAGCGGGGGGCGAAGTTTTCGTAACCCCTCAATCGCAGTTTGCGCAACCGCTAATTTCTAAAAAATTGCACTTACATGTAATATTATCGAAATTCTTCAACCAGGTAACACTAGCGTAATCAAAATGATGACTAAGGAACAAACATGCACGGATGAAATCATACTTCAAATAAAGTTGTTACATTTCACAAATGGGATTAGATTAAGTGGAGGAATATTGTTTTAATGATGTTCAATGTAATGGTACAATAATATGCACAGAAAGCGAGACAGGTTGGGCCAGTGGCTCAGCCAGCCAAAAATTTAGCGGGACCAGGATCCCCCAAAAATAATATTGGGGGAGCGGGAAGGGGCCTGAAATAATGTTGGCCTTCAGTAATTTCGGTTGCAGACATTAATTATCAACAATCTTGTTTATTCTTTTACTTAAAACGGCGACTGAAACTGGCCCCCAGCTCAGTATATTTTTTAGGGGGAGGGGGCTTTGCCACTCATGTCCGTATAATGCTGAAGAGAATACCGATAGGATGTGAAACCCGAGATGTTTTTTGTTTATATTGTTGTTGTTCTTCTTGACTAAAACCTGAACTTTCTTAAAAATGTCTATTATGAAATTAAAAATTACTTCATTTTTACGTTTTTCGAATTCTTTTTTCTTTGTAGTTATTTTCTCTTAAGTAATTACGTACTGTTACAATGAGCACGACTGTCATTTCCAATGTAGTAGGATATAAGTTGTTTTTTAATAAAAAAGAGAGAACCAGGAAAATGGTATAAAACGTTTTTCATTAAAATATATTTTCGAGGCTGTAAAAGACTCGTAAAAATGGACGTTTCGAGCCTTCGCTCATCATCAGCAATCCGAATTCGAACAAAAATTCATTTGTAAAATGCAAAAAGAAAACAACTCAAAAAAATGCATGACATTACTTATTGACTAGGGAAAAGGGAAAAGAGCTCAGATGATTATTTAAAACAGATTTCGTTTTAAAAATGAACAGAGACTCTAAAATTCGCAATTCCGAACACAACTTTGCCCTGGCTATGACTTTGAAACTATTTTTCTTGACTGCTGTGTCGAATTCAAAAGCATGATTCCGGAATAATGATTTTTAATAAAAATTATAATTTTGAATATATTAATATTTAGTTTAATAGATAAACTAAATTAAACTAAACTAACTTAATAGATTAGTTGAATAAAAAAGTAATAACTTAGTTTTTAATAATTTATATTTTAATATTTTTTCCCTTGTGTTTCATTTTCAATTCGTATTTATATTAATATGTGTGTGTGCATACATATGTACGCACGCACATGCATGGATATATCTGCGCATACGTGTGTAGGTATATGTGTATGTACGTAAGTATATTAGCATGTTTTAATTTTTATTTTTTGCTTGAAAATAATCCGGTCTAGCAATTTTATTGCTTCAACGAAATTATCTGAAAAATCTACATCACATCCGAATGGACGACTCCGACTCCACAAGATTCGGAGAAGCATCTCCGACTCCAACTTAAAACATATGTCTCCCGACTCCGACTCCGCAACCCTGCCTCCATCCAATTCTAATGGGAATATTCATCATCATGTGTTGGCGTCACATCAGCGGAGTTGTGCTGACGCTGCGCCATGCCCTCAGAGTGTTCGGGTGTCGCTGAGGTAAGACATCTGTTACAGCGGTCGGTCCTATGTTCGTGCTAGCTTTCAATGTATAGTGTCGTGACGGCTGCCTAGTGTCAGGTTCAACAACTTAAGCAATCCTACGAAGACAAAAAGACGAAATTTTAATTAAATAATTGAACATGGAGTGTGAAATCAGCTATTTGAAAACGCTTCCAGGCAACAGTGCGGACAGTAAAGAAGAAATATATGGAAAATTAAAGGTCCAATTTCGTTATAAGAGATATGGTAAAGAAACAAAACGACTCCAAAGGCTGCAAAAGACGTGCCCAGAGTTAAATTTTCAAATTCAGAGAATTTTACGAGTAAGTATTACCATTTAGAACTTTTAATTGAGCTTCTAACGTAGGATGCAATTTCCCATTCATGTTGTCTCCATCTTTTTTGGCCTTTAGTTTTCTTCCGTGTCTCTATTTTGTCGCATGTACAAAAACGTTGTTGAAAAGAATACCGAAAGGATGAGAAACCTAAAATAATTATTTTTGTTACTCTCAAACGGTAACTTGATTTTCCTTGAACTTCTGTTAGAAAATTAGGAATTATCTCTTCTTTACCCTACCTCAAAACCTATTATATTCATCTTGATTGTTTCTGTCGACTACAATGAGCTACACAGCCGTCAGCTCAACGTAGCAGGAAGAAATTCGTTTTTATTTTCACTATTATTTTCATTTTTCTTTAATTATATATACAATCCATACATGAACAAGCTTCGAAATTCATTTTTGTGTGTATATCAGTCTATATGTTCCTAGATGCGAGTGTTGTGCTATATTTTTTATAAATTATTTTTGGATAACGTTGTCTCACTACTTTTAAATCGTTTACGCAGGTGTTTCAGTCGAGTTATGGATACAGCGTATTCGTGTCATGTCTTCTTTCATTTTGTTCACTTATAGTAGAGGACTTCCAAAACATTCTGTTTCTTGTAGTGTTTATGAGTTTTCAATCATCTTACCGAGCATGAAATATCCCAGATAATAAATTTCTTTGGTGTCTCTTATTGACATAATTAACCCCTGACAGGGCTATTGTACTCCTCGTTTGCTTTTGTACTCCTGTTTTACTCGTATGGGGGAAATTTGTTTTTTTCATTCTTTGCTTCTCTGCGCAATGTTGGCAGTGAATTTGAAATCGGAATTAACTTCAAATTTCAGGAAATAAAATTAGCATACTAGGCCGCTGTTCCATTTACTCCTTAGTGCAAAAATTTTGTGCATATTTGCTACTCATTTGTGATATCACAGTATCTTCAATTTATCCCATGTACCCATGTGCGTATAATGTTGAACTGAATACCGAGAGGATGTGAAGCCCGAGATGGTTTTGTTGTTGTATAATGATCTCTCGTGCGTGTCTATGATTTAGTATCATTTTATATTACAGCAAACTCAAATTGCA
>JACJUY010000402.1:175031-245140 GCA_014220935.1 Platorchestia sp. MABIK
GTATGAGAGTTTTGTTATACATGTTCATGTTACCGTGGAGAATGATTTGATCTAAAAATTGAAACTAATTTGAAGTCTATAGGTGCTATAGTTTAGAAATAAACTTCTCGACAAAATGAGACTAATCGAAGAAATCTGACTCTCTCATTGAGGGATTGCGGAAACTTCGCTTCCTTTTGTCTGTGAAAGCTAAGGAATTTTGGCATATACGATTTTCTCTTAAAAAAAAATTTTTATTTCTTTTGAAAGTAATTTTAACTCGATAGCTGCATTACTTCGAAAGTTACATGTGAATGAAGTTGATGAACTTTTATGTTTTGACGACGCGCGAGTCGGGAGGGTATCTCAAGAAATTTCTGTAGTTTCCAGAAAACCGTTTCTGTACCGTCTCGGCTGCGGCCTGCCGGTACTCGCGTGTGTGTTTCATTTAAGTGTATTAACTTTGAGATATTTCAAAAACCAATGATGGTACTTTTGTACCATCTCTTTTGGAAATAAGCTGTTTTTTCTTTCTTTCATTTTTCTTTTTCTTCTATTGATTTGTCGCCAAAATTTTCCGATTACGTAAGTTCACCTTAAAAACATTCACAGAAGGTTTTTAAGGGTAAACGCTTGTATACAGTAGTACTTCTACCGTTTCGAAAGTTTTACGATTTATTTCTTCCAGCAACACATCAGTCAAGTCATTACCTAGTACTATTACAGTGGATAGGTTGGGAAATAATTTATCGCGGGACTGACGCGCTCAATGACATCTAAGGCACCCTATGGAAAGCTAATTTTAAGTTAAAGGGTTTCATAAAATTCAGAACACTTGACATGAACGTTGACTATATTTAAAAAATGTAGTTTAGCGCGAAAGAATGACAAACAAATATTAGTTCCATTCATCATATAATGCGATGGCGCAAGCGAGAAATTCATACACGAGTACAGATGTAGAGTTAGTTTCTTTTCAAAATTATACGTTAATCATTTTGAACTATCGAAAAGAGAGAAGAAAGCTATCCTTAAATAGTTAGTATATTTATACTTTCCGATAAAATACTCATCGCTAGATACTCAAAATTCACTTTAAATGTTCTGAAACAGTTTTTGTCGCGGATGCTAGAAATCGACTAGTACCTACCTTTTATTAAATGAAGTGTTAACTGCATTGAAACGTTCTGTTTTTGAGAGGGAGTACGAATTTACTTCAGTATCTGGGTAAAGATCCTGAATGTCAGTGTGGAAAGATACTCATTGTTCATGATTATTTTCACTGTCATCATTCCAAGTTTTATGATTGAAATTACGCGTGATAAGATCTTTGAGCTGACCCATTTCTATGAATTAATCATTTAATTGAGTATTGCCCTCCCAGTTCCGTATTTCTCTCATTCATGGTGTTAAAATTCCTTTCGTTTTGTTCGCCTCAGCCGATGCTCTTATTTCATAGCATGAAAATTAAATGATCGATTTAGTTTTTCTAGATCTCCTTCTGGTAAGACTTTTTAAATCTATTGGGAACTTCAATTGATTTATATATTATAGTCCGAGATGCAATGCGAGAAAAGTTTTTGGAAAGTCTGATTATTATCATTAATAATCTCTAGGTTTTTGAATGAATTAGTTTCCCCGATCAGGCTATCATTTGCTTTAATGGGTTGGAAAGATGCAATTTCGCTTGTTAGAGAATAGATTTTTTACTTTTTTAGACACATATTCACATTTAATTTGCTTTTAGACAAATCGAAACTTTTTCTTGCTTGTCATCTACTCTTTTCGCATTAAGACATTTTTCGTTACAAAGTGTTGAACAGAGAGAACTATCCAACAGTAAACACTTCAAATTCAAGGAATTAAATAAATTTAATCATCTCTTTGATGACTGCCAAAAAGAGAAGAGGTCCCAAAATCGATCCTTGGGAAACACCATGGCTAATTTCAAAAAGTTCGGAATAGGAGTTACCATTTACGATAAATTTTTTACGATTCGACACGAGTGATTTGAACCTTCTCTAAGGAATTATTCAAACAAAATAGAATTGGATTTTCGACAGCAATTTGCTCTTATTGGTAAAGCCAAATGCTAAGCAAAAGGCGAAAACACAGAGAAAAAAGTATTCCCATTGTTGATTTCGGAATAAAAATATTACAGATGATTCAGAACAGCTCGAGTTAATTTTTTAGACGGAAAGCCAGACTATCAGAAAAACTATTTTTTATTCGAAGTGAGACTATAATTTTTTGTGTCAAAAAACCTCATTCTCTTTTACAAATATAGACTGTAACTGTAGTTTTAGAAGGTTGGTTTTAAGGAAATCTTGAAATAAACTTCCCAAGGCCACCAGTGAACTAAACGATGAAGGATGATTACGATTGAGTTATCTATAAAATGCATTTATCCGTTTTATCCTAAGTAGAGTCAACTCTCTGTCCGGCATTCTAAGAATTCTAAGCTCCAGCATCCTGACATGACGAAGGCCAGAAAGCCGTATGTGAGGATCCCAACCAAAATAAAGATCTATCACAGACATCCGTTAGCAATGAGCACAGCATTCGATTAACAGAATACATAGCTGAACAATTTTTAAATACAGTGGAACCCTCCCATTCGTCCGCTTCTCTACTCGTGTCACGACACGAGAGTGGGCCTGGTCGGCCTCTCGTTCCGATAGAGGGATTTAAACCTCGACAGTTAGAGTGGAACGGAAATTAAAGGTAGGAAAATACACAGGGAGAGAATGGACAGAAAAGGTGGAAAGTAAGAACAGTAGACAGCATGTTGCACCACGAGTTCACCTTAGTTTCATCAGCATGGATAATAACGACAAAATTTGAAAGATTTAAACACATTTTTATTTAACGTTGTTGAACACGCGAGTGAAATGTGATAATTTGCAACAAGCACATTCTGACACAAAATGAGAGACGTGCGCTTCGAATCGTAATGAGCGCCAGCAACGATTGCATGTTTTAACGTTACACAAAATTCTTATGGACACTATCAAAAGAAAATTTACTCACAATGAACCAGAATCAGGCAATAATTATGAGCTGGGCTAGCGTACGTACGAAATAAATAGGGATAATACACAAACAATAAAACCCTTGACTCACACAAGGTATCGAAATGTGGAACACCTTGCGCTACACACAACGTGAAACTCTCAACATCACAATTAAAAACACAAAATCACTCTGAATAGCGCACCATTTCACAACACTTTTCAATGTGCTTCTTGTTTCTAACTTGCACTTTTGTAATCACTATTGTGAATCCGCAATACCAAAAAATCACCCTAGCTCTTCTGTGATGCGTCTCTGGGGTTAATCGAACTCCGCTTCCATTTAGGGCTTGAAGAATGTACGTAGGGCTGATCAGGCTTGCCGTCCGCTGGTGCTTCTTACTGGCGGCAATACGTTCACAGCTCTTGAGTGCCGAAGGAGCTTGATTACTGTAGCTTTCGCAGGATTGATGCCGTATGTCTGCAGCTTTCGTGGTTGCGTGGTTCCAAGAGGCATGCTGGAGTTGCCTGTGAGATTAGGACTGGCGTGGAAACAAACTGAATGCTTTCGCTATAGTCGTTGCCTCATTTGCACTTGACGATCATCGCCGCGAAGCTGATGTGCTTCGAGTGGGTTTCTGTTGCAAGTTAATACTTCAGCAACTGCTGATTCGACTTAATATTCTTGAAATTTCGATGTTGTTCACCTCACTCAAATGTCGAATTTTTGGTGCTCTTGTGCACTGCACATCGGCGAACGCCGGTGTGCTCCGTTTTCGTGCACTCCCACTGTGCACTTCTTGTTGCGAAAACCCAGCGAAAAGATCTCTCGATTCTTCTTGTGCCCTGCTTTTATGCGTTCCACTTCGTTCCTTCTTGAAAGTTCTCGAATCTTCATGGTTATGAAGACAGCATTCTAATCCTGATTGGTGGAATTCTCGTTTGTCCTGACGTCTCGAAATTTCATTGGCTAGGTGCTCGCTTTCCTCTGCCACACCTTCGACGCGCGGCAGCTTATTGGCTTAGGTTATGCGGCTGTTTGCTTAGGCCAACCCTCGTCTGCCCCACGCTTGTCCGAGGCTCGTTCTCACGCCTACACGGCACTGGCCTAACGGTTGACATTCCAATATCCCCTCGCGTCGCTATGTTCACGTCATCTAGCCTAACAATGTATCACCTAGCGAAACGAAATAAAATTATATTACCTAGCGAAATATTTCGTTACACTCGTACAATTCGTTATTCGTCCAAGTTGTTCAAATAAAATTCAACTCGTCATTCGTGCGCTTGCCCCGCGATCCAATGTACCAACATTTCACGTTTGTACTTTATTGGAAATAAACTTCTTCTTTCTTTCTCTTCGGACAGCGTCACCTTGTTCCTTGTTCCCCACACGGTCATTTCAGCTCAGTCTCGTGTAGCTTCCTCACACTACGCATCATCCACGCAAGCATCGTGAAACTTTGCTCTATTTTCATGTGTGCAGCCATGGGTCCAAACAAGATTAGTGATTCTCCCAAGCCTAAAAGGAAAGCAGTGAGAACTACTATTGAATTAAAAAAAGAACTCGTTGCAAAATATTTAAGTGGAATTCGTGTCACTGACCTGGTAACTCAATATGACACGACGAAATCAACTATTTCGTCTTTACTGAAAAAAAAGATGTAACAAAAGAGGCTAATGTGGCAAAAGGAGTGACCGTTTTTGCTGTTATCATGCACGAGACAGATTTAGGCCCCTCATTATTTGCATTAATGACAGAAACCTAAGCTCAGATTTCAGGAACCACCTCCACGAAATGTAATACACACGAGAATACAAGCCGTAAAAGTACAAGAAGACAAGGAAAACAAATTAATGATCACAAATTACAAGAACACAAATTATTGAGGTAACCACCGAGTTGCAGAAACCCGACTTACGTTTGCGATTTTCAGTTCGCTTTCTTCTGATGTGAAATCCATTTTCGGCATTCAGGCTCAATACGCAAAATTTCCATTGCGTAATTATATTAAAAACAAGACATCCTAATTCACGTTGCATAATGTTACCGTACAATTGCGACCTATGAACAGAACCTGATACTACTTTGATTGATAATTGACATGCCTAAATTCCACCCTCATAAAAATAGGAAACATATCCTAATGATAGGTTATAACAGGAAATAATTTGGCTGGCCAAATAACCCATCAACAAATTTAAACATCTACAATTGATATCAAATTAATATAACACATCCTACTATGGGTGTCTTCTCAACAGTATGCGACACAATCACCACACACATTCAGCTCTTATTCCAGTCCGTCATCAGTTTATCATTCCGAGCGTTTTGCAAAGCATCAATCTTCTACGAACTTCTTTTTTTAATTTCTGAAAGATAGAGAGAAACATACATTACTACTTTTACCAATATATCTTGAAAATTTTAATTCGAATATTCTTCAAGAATATAAAGCACGCCATTTCTATTTTAACATTTTTTCCAGAATAATTTTTCAGTGAAGCACTTGGCTATTTATGCACTTGTTCTACGCTGCACACCCTTACAAAGTTGCTGCCGAACTATGCTCCTCTAAGTTACTGTGTGTGTTCTTCTCATCCCCTCAATAAAAAAAACAATAATGCATGAAGAATTTTAGAGATGTTTGTAAACTCCGCCTCACTCTAAATGTGTCAGTTCTCATTGGTCGTAAAGACGCTGTTTTCTCCGCCTTTTTGAGTACGAACTTGAAACCTTTTTTCTGAAAAACTTTACGTCCAACCTTTTCTTGTGTATTTTTCACCCGCTCGGTTTATTTTTCTCGCTGCGAGGGTTGCCTATCGATGTCTCAGCCAAACGCGAGTGTCTCAAAAAACCCAGTGCCTCTTCAAGGGTCTATAATAAATCATCACCTTCTCGGACACCTGTTCTTGAGCCAATCGTATGCCTCTCGAAGCTGACGACGATCCTTTCACACTTCACACAAAAACAAACAAAAACAAACAAACATCGGCATCTTAGGATGCTTTATTTCCAAGCAAGCCTGATACAAATGATCTTAAGCATTGGTTTTTCAAATGTCATATAACTAACACTATATATAGGAGTGCTTGAGCTCTCCCTTATACCCAACGGGGAAAATCGCCGCACCAGTGCCGGGATACGAACCCTCGTCTCCAACATGCAAGGCTGATCCCTTAACCACTGTACCACTGCGAGCACACGGCTTGACACAACACACAAAACACCAACACAAAACTACGTCACATTACAACACAACGTTCAGGCACAAGCACGCACTATTGGAAGTATTTATTATGCGCCAAATTTTTCCACATAAGAATGTCAATCAATGCAACAAAACCACAGGCCAAACCTTGTGATAAATTCTTAAATGACTTGATATTATTTCTAAGAAAACAATTTAGTCATAAAGCCATAATTTCTGAATGGTTTCTGAATATTTCGCGAGACTGTGAACAGGTCACCTATCATTGAACAAGTGGAAAACTTTTTGTTAGTTTGGATTAACGAAAATCAACTTGATGGTGTTATCAGATCTGAAAAAATAACTTCTGAAAAAGCAAAGCGGTTGCGTGATGACCTTTAAGCAAGACAGCCCCGGAACCAATGCGCTAAGTGATGAATTTAAAGCAAGTAGGGGGTGATTTGATCGATTTAAGAAGCGAAGTGGTATTCACAGTGTTGCTAGGCATGGAGAGGCTGCCAGTCCAAACAAAGGTGCTGCTAAAAATTTGGTTGGAAAAGATAAAAACTTTGTAGAGAGTGAGGGATTTACTCCTCACCAAGTTTTGAATTGTGAGGAAACATCAACATCCCTCATCCTCTCCTCCGCCTTCCACCTGTGCCATCAGCTCAATCAACATCCCTCATCCTCTCCTCCCCCTTCCACCTATGCCATTAGCTCACCTCAGCCTATGAGTAGAGTGCAGTTAAATCTTTATTTGTATCATTTTCAGTACTGTATTTATTGTTTCATCAGTTTTTGTACTTTATGCAGAAAATATTGTTACAAAGGTTTAAAAAAGGAACCATCTGTGGGTCTGAAACGGATCAATCCAATTTCCACTAAATCCTACGCGAAAAAATTATTCGTCATTCGAATTGCCTCCTGGAACGGATTGTGTACGAATAGAGAGGTTCCAATATATTAAAAATTCAAATAATTCAACTATTTGTGGCCATTAGCAATGTTGAACATGATTCATAACTGGTTTAACATGTAGAATGGGTGATATTTTTAATTCGTGCGTCTAACATACTGTTGCAGAAGTGACTATCATTTGTATATCTGCTAATCATCTAATTTCACTCGTAGGTCGTACTTTCGTGAATAGATGCATAAATTAGTGTATAGAAAGGGTTACGAATTGAATCGTTACTGCAGAAATTCCTCGTGTAATGTTCATGCCACTCACGAGTATATTTTAGTTGTTAAGTTTACCTGTTTTAACACACAACGTATTTCAAAATACAAATTACACACTAGAGCAGGTTTGTAGGCTGCTGATTATATGCAAACAAAAAAGTGTACAGTATACATACTGATTAGAACTACTTTGGACAAATCATATAAATAGAAAGAACTGTAATTCTATCGTTAGGTTTTCTGACTGTAATAAAATGTTCAGAATGTAAAATGTTCTCTCATATTTTAATTTGCCGCTTCGAAATCATTATATTTTCTCGGATATAAAGAACGACCTTCATGATCAAAAATGTACATTATTTTCAGTATGATGTTTCTCAATGTTAAGCGGCTTTTATGTGAATTTTAGTTAATAAATATGTAGATGTGACTTCCTTCGCCTTCTAACTCTGGTGTAATGTTGCTATATAACCTGTTCTGAAGCTTCCAAATCTATCTTAGGTATCCAGAGAATCTGTAGGGAATGATCAATTTTTTAGACGCTAACATGAACAAGCATCGATTGCACATTTAATGAAAGGACAAGGGAATCTTAAGTGCCCAAGAACATCGCTACTTTTCCAACACATGTACGTTTCCACACAAATCCACATATCCAACACAAATCCACATATCCAACACAAATCCACATATCTACAGAATGACCCAGAAGCAAAGATTAATTAACAGCTCATAAATATCAAGGTTCCATCTTCAATCATTTTCGTGTTGACCATAGTTGCAAGCTATCCTATGAAGATATGTTCCCTGACACCAAAATTCTACATAATATTAATAAAAAAGATCATATTCATATAATTGAAGCATTATACATCCATGAACTTAAACCTTTCCTTAATGAAAACACTAATGATTTTTTCGCTCTTAAACTGTTCAGCAGAACTTCAGCTTGCTAGGCATGATGAAGCTGCTCGAACATTTGCTCTTGTTCCTCGTGTGGTGAACATCGAGGTTTTGCACAATATGTCTAGTCCTGCTACTATTTCTGGGATAAAAATTTGATCCTTTGTCTAGTCGCTTTCGTCTTTGGTAGTCGACATGTCTAGTCTATATTACTTAAGTTTTAGTTTTTGCGTTTTTCCAATGTGACTGAAAACTATTCTGTATTTTTTCCAGCTTGAGAATGATGTTAGATACGTCGAAACGTTGCATTTTATAATTAGACAGATATATAGATTTTAATTAATTGCTGTGTTTTAGTACAAAATTGCTAGGAATATTCCAGAATCAACTCACAGATAAAGAAATTGGAATAATTCTTGGTAATTTCTAGGGGGATTTGAACTAACAAATTTCTTAAGAAGTGCAGTGAAATTTTTCCAGAATTTTTAACCATGGTTTATTCTGCCTATAAAATACTGAACAGTATATATAGTTCACCCATTTCAAAGGGGTCAGATCTCTCCCTTGGAAAGAATAAATAAAAATAATTCGTTCTTTACATTCCATCCAAGCGAACACGGACAGATATGAATAGTTAGAAATCTTTCTACCAAGTTGTTAATGTGGGAGACTCTCAAAAATAAAGGCTTAAAAAGTGGTAACTAGATGTGTGTCGAATTATTTTTTGTGAGTTACTGAAATTGAACAGCGTGCTTTAATCACTCACTTCTTCAACTTAGAATTAAGATCGCACGATTTCATCTCAGCTGGTACTTACTTGTTCAACACATAGTCCGCAATCCTTTTGACTAACAGATACTGACATGAAATTGAAATTTCTTCAATTTATAACATACTTAGTAAAAGCGTAAAAATTTAATTGTGACCTCTCAGAAAGCTATCAATAAAAAATAAACCGAAGAAACAGAAATGCGTCTTCTTATTGGTGTAAGCTCAGAGTAGCCTGGTGCGCATGCGTCAACCCCGCCCAATTTGCTGGCGTGCCACATCTCTGTTTCATCGATTACTCAACCGACAGGCAATCTAGTGGCTCAAACCTAGTTTCGTTTTCTCAGGCATTTCCTCTGCTGATTCACACTGAAGTCTCAAGTAGAGTAATGGAGAGGTTATTTCTAAATACATGGTCTTTTCAGTAACTCTAAGGGATGATAACCTCCATTAAGCGGTGACCGTTAATCTTGTTGTTTTTTAAACAAAAATTAACAAGTGTAACCTCATTTAGTGACTGATAAAAGGTGATAATGAGACAAATAAGTGGTGTGAACTTTTGTTCAATGTACTCGTTTTCAACAAGAATAAAAAAAATTAAATGAAAAATTAAAATCAGACTCCAGGATGAATAAACAGCATAAGAAAATAATCTAAGTGAAAAAATGTACTGAAAAATCTTTAAATCCAACTAAGTTGGTACTTGGAACATGTTATGTTAATATTGAAATTCTAGTATTGTAATCTATCAACCCAATTAAATTATGGCTATTCCAATTTTTTTGGTGGAAAAGGTGCGGCACATGTAAATCTGTTATTATTATTATTACATATTTTAATCTGTGAGTATGTGTAAACTAAAAATTCAGAGTGAACGTCTACAAACGACGTATCAATGAGAATGACTTTAACATTTCACTTTTTAATTTTAATTCTGTTTAATATCGATATTGATCTATGAATGACGTTACATGATAATGAGGGATCACCGTTCGAATACAAGAGATAGGCGTAAATAAGTTTACAAATATTTAAAAAATTTCAGAAACAAATTTTAAAATATTCATGAATGAATTAGTAAATTTTGAAAATCATACAATTTTTAATTTATAAACGTAACATTATTAACCATACGTTGCAAGTCATTGTATTCTCATAGTAAAATTAGCCGACCGTAAAGCAACTTAAATTTGAACCCACATTCGTCTTACGCCTAAAAATAGCGAAATCGATTCAATTCATTTGCTCACACCTTTCAATACAAGTGGCCAGCATGTTTTTGACAGCACCAATCACTGATGCCGTAGTGGAGCGGTAAAGTCGTTCCGTCAACTTCCGTGCCAGGTTCAGTTACATGCCGGCAGTTCTACGGCGAGGGCTACCAGCCAGCTCGCTGAAGGGAAGCTGTTTTCGGACTATGCTATGCTATTTTATGTATCTAAAATGTTTAAAAATTCACAAGTAAAAAACCTTTCGCATGGTAAAAATGAACAATTTTTAGAGTAACTCTATTCTTTATTTTTCTTGTTCAGACATAAATATCTGGCAGGCAAGAATGAACCTGCGTAGAAAGAAAAGAAAATTGTTCGTTTCTTAGCGGCCTCCGGGATTAGGTTCTGATAAAGATAGTTTTATCCCCGCTAGGCGTGGAGGATTAATACTATTTTCGCAATTAGATGAATTGGTGTGGTTTATTGAATTAAATCTAAAATTAGAAAAATTGAACAAAGTTTTTTTTTCAACGCATCTCAGGAGGTCAAGCCAATTATTTGATTTCCACGAGCTGAGTACACGAATTAAAATAGTATTGAAACGCACGCAATTGCATTTCCTTGCATTTCACCAACATTGTTTCTCTTGCCAAAAAGAGCACGTTTTCATGTTAGGTGGCTGAATCCCATTCAACAAGTATAAACTGAATGTTAGATCGCTCTTCTTGGCAGGAAATATTTAGTGATAGATTTTTGTGCTCGCTTGTTTTTGGTATTTTTGATTAAACGTGAGGTAGAATAAGTGCTTCAAGTTTAAGAAAAGGACCAATAACTCTCACTTGATGAAATCGAAAGAAAACTGCCCAAATTAATGTCTGTATGTTTATTTGCTTATATTCAACAAGGTTGGACACTGGAAGAAGGAATATGGTGCAAAGTTTCATCTCGGAGAATACATACGTTCAGTAGACGATTTAGATCTATAACCAATAAAGTACTTTAAAAAATATGCATTAGTTTTCAGCATGAGGCTTTTGGTAGAAAACATCACGCAATATTCTTTCCACTTATTATGAAACTAAACCAATTTTCTCACTCTTGTGCCATTGGTAATTGTAGGCACCTGGGTTTACCTTGATCCTTTGTCTAGTCGCTTTCGTCTTTGGTAGTCGACATGTCTAGTCTATATTACTTAAGTTTTAGTTTTCACATTTCACTCACATTTTTTTTATTTCAATTGAGCGTAGTCTTAGATACAATGCAGTCAGAATGTATGTGCGTGCCTCCATCCAACTGAGACCGTCCAGCTAAGGCCGCCGTCACACGGAGAACCCAATGGTAATGTTTCGTCATAATTATCTAGTCAGCGGCACCAGTCGGTCTGTCCAGCGCCACGAAACCGTCAGATTTCAGCCTTAGTTTGAGACCAGCTTTGTCACACCATGATTACCGGTTCTAAAATCATTGTATGACTAAGCTGGTCTCAAACTAAGTTTGTAATCTGACGGTTTCGTGGCGCTGAACAGACCGACTGGTGCCGCTGACTGTAGATAATTATGACGAAACGTTACCATTTGGTTTCCGTGTGACGGCGGCCAAAGAATCAGGCACATGTTCGTCTCATCTTGCTTATTCATCAGAATCTCGAACGTCCAGAACTGTTTATGAGTGTGTATGGTTTTCGTGCACACCTACAGGAGTCTTTGTCCACATGCTCTGGCCTTACATATTTTCTCCGCCAAGACTTAGATGACGGACCAACCTAATTTCATACATCAGATTAGCAACTTTCATTCTATGATCAAGAAAAATGCAATTGATTTCTGTAACTTTGAAAAAAATGTACCTGTTAGTAACCAATGCATTTCCAATATGTGACATATAATTGAAATATGTAGGAATTAGAGCAACACTACAAGAATTTATCACACTTCTGATGAGACGAGGTTTGTCACATGGTTTAGTGGGAGCAATGGTGGTCACTGCGACGTTGCCAGATCTTCCGCGCAGAGCGATGCAGTAGATTTTCAAGTTATATTAGCAATTATTTCAACCTTAAAAAACTCAAAAATTTGCGTAAATTTGAAAATGAATGAAATATGAACATATAATTTTGAGTGGCAAGTACTTTCAATTGAGTATTAGACAAATAATGAGAGCAATTAGAAGTGGATTAATCTTCAACTGAGTTCGGAAAAATTTACTTAAATCATTAGCACGATTGCCCTAAGACTTTTCATGCTCAGAAAGTCTGTGTTGTTTAGTTTATTTGAAATTAATGAAAAAATTATAAAATCACTGCAGAATGGTTTACCGTTGATCAGATAAGAACATGCTAAATAATTGTTCAATTTTCCCAGTAATATTTCAGATAAACTTCGAATTTTCTATGTATGATCACTACGCTTAGGATTATCTGATTTTCCCTGTAGTAGATTTTGAATGAAGGAAATGTTTCACTCACTACCCGTAGAGTTTTGAATCATTTTCCCGTTAAAGTAAGATAGTAATCCCACTGTTGATTGCACTCGAGATCCTTGAAAAATAAGATGATCAATACAATCTAAGTTATTACACTATGTAACTGACAAAGTATCAAATGTAGGTGAGCGAGTCAAAATAAGCGAAAAACTATTTCCGTATTCGTCGTGAATAAAGACGAAAAATGCCCTCATCGTGGTCATTTATACGTTGTCAAATGTAATGTCGGTATTGTCAACGTTTGTTAAAAATGACTAATGTTTTTTTTCAAGTGTAAATTTTGCTCGTAGAAATAGCAACGAGTTATTATTCAATAGATTGTTTGGTTACCAAGCTACTTAAATCAACAAACTTGGCTGTTTGAATTCAAATTCAACTCTTCAACTTCTTTAGCTTACGAAGGTAATACTCATTTTTAATGAGCATGGTTTAACACGGTACATCACTAATATTGATATCTGCGTCTCCAAAATCTGACACCGAACAGTATAATAATTTTAGTACCTGACTTAAATATAAAAGAAATTCAGAAGTAACATTGAAAAACCTTAGGTCAATAATTTAAAAAGTCCTACTATTGGGCATAGTTTATTTTGAGATGTTGGATGACATTTATTTAAACTAGTTCATTTTCAGAATAAATACGAGTACAAACCGGTAACTTTTGTGGATCGGCCATTTTGTGCGTTCATCCACAAACTTTGGGGAAGCATTCACCGTCGCAGCACGCCACGAGGCGGCAAGTCATGTTCTCTTTGGTCGGAGAGCGCGAGGCTAGCTCAGTAAAGGGGGGGCGAGGGGTGAGGCGTTGGTGCGCATGCGCACTGTGATGTGCGAAGATAGTAACACCGGCAAAGTAGGGTTGGTGGAATGTCGAACGCCTACCATACCTAGACGGTTTGTGCTTTCATGTTCATCTGAAAATGTTTGATAACCTAGTAAAGAGCCATTAACCTTAACCTCTGGAAATACTGCTACGGCCAAGGTCACAAGTTCACTGTTTATATTACATTCATTCTTTATTGAACGGAACGAATTGAAACAGTACTGGTACCCGACGCTTTCCTGAACTTGGAGCTCATGCTTGTTCGTGTAATATCTATTAAATGATTAACAAAATTATGAAACTCACACGAAAGCTGACTATCCAAGGAGAGATGCATGTTTCCAATTTATTTTCGGTGACATTAAAGAGCTTAATTTTTCCTCATTTGGAGCGGTTTTATTCTATTTATTCTTGTATTTTTAGCTATTTATAACTGAAATTTAATAAATAGCACATAATGAATTCATACACTTACAATTTTTAGCATTACCCAACTTTTCTCATGGAGAGTGCAGTGCGTGATAATTACATCGATAATTGTAATTACAGTCCAATGCAACATGCGTACTATTTTCAGTGGTGTCTTCGTAACAGGAAAGGCCCAGTACAACATTTTATCGAAGAGAAGTGCTATGTAACTGTTGAGATGCCAGATACCTGTCCCTAACTTCAATACTTCACCCAGACCTATAATAGACTGAGCTGGCTTGAACAGTCGTGGATTTAGGTTACTTCGACGTCTGACGGTGCTCATTTTGCATTTCTCTTTATTTACTAAATCATTTTCGTTCATGTTCCTTTGTTAGCGATACGTTAGGTGTGGGCTGGTAAATAAAAAGTGCTTTCTCAGACACATTTTGGATTAAATCTATTCAATTGAGTTGTCTTAATTTCGAATTACAACGAATTTCAGTATAGGAAATCCGATTCATGGAGTCAAATAAAATTTTACACTAACATTGACAATTATATCTACTTTTCCTGCAGTCAAGTCTTAAAGTTAATGCTTATCAAGAGCTCTTACTCGTAAACCAATTGTTTTCATAGCATGTGTTAGGCTGAAATAGAATTTCCCTCAACAACGATTTAACAATGTTCCCTGGATTACGTGCATGTTCTCTTAGGTCGGTGAGCGCGAGGCTAGTGGGGTGAAGGGAGTCAGGGGTTAGGTGGGTCAGTTCTCGCGCATGCGTACTAAGGGGGTCGAAGTAAGGCAAGCACGCAGTTGAACAGAGCTGTACGGCGGCGAAGTTAGGTAGATGAGGAACCCAAGTTTTTCCAATTTAAATCGAAAACATGTTTGAGTCTTTTTGGACGTGCAATGTATTTCACCATGAAATGCAGACTAGTCTAAGCTGTTTCACTTTGTGAACACAACTATTACATTCATTTCTAAGATGAAGATTACTTGCATTGTGAGGAAAGGGTTTGTACGTTAAGCGTAATTTCACAGCTAGTATTAGAAGCATGGCCAATATATTTGTGATTTTGTCGTAGTCACTTACGTGACGAATCAAAAAGCTCCTAGATATGTCTTCTAGACTTTCCTCCTATTCTTGTATTGTGAAAGATTCTTTCTGATTGATAGTTTTGGGTTATAACCTAGACCTCATGAGGTATGATTTCCAGTCGTTGGAGCGATGAGAGAAAATTAGAAATACCTCTCTACGTTCTTCATCAATCACTCTAAAAAGTTGATGAACAGAATCAGTCAGTACATCTATACAATGTACACTGAAATCTTCTCTCCATAACAGGTAAGGACAAGTCCATGTTTCAAAAATCTAACTACAATAACTATAATCATCGGAAGAAAGAAAATGCCCTATTAAGTGACCCTAAGTGACTTACTGCGTCAAGTGACGTTTATTTTTTCCTTTTACGTTCTCTTGCCCGGTTTTATGGAAGGTCAAAGATGTGGGAAATATGGTGATTAGAAAATAAGGTAAATATTTACGACAGGACACTTATCGATTTTCATATACTTGTTGCTTGTATAATGATATTGAGATCGGAATAAACAACTTTTCTTCAATGCACTTTCCATCATAAATGAGTATTTAACGAGTAATAGAGGTGACGTAACATAACTAATCGAACGTCACCTAACGGAACCTAACCTAACGTAACCTAACGTTCATTCGAGCGCATTAGAGCCGTCGGAACAGAGATTCTATCGCACTTTCCCCCTCAATTGACTAGAAATGCGGTAATTAACCTACCGCTATAACTCGTTAAATACTCGTTTATGACGGAAAGTGCATGGATGAAAACTTTCGTTTATTTCGATCTCATTGCCATTATACAAGCAACAAAAATTAGAAAATCGATTAGTGTCTTGCGGAAACAAATACTGAAAATAATAACATAAATATCTATTGATTCTAGTCTATCAAACGAACCCATCTCATGGGTCAGCTCCCTGAAGATCCATTTGCAAGATATGAATCGGTAGGACGAGCTTACGCTTTCACTACTTTCAAGACACTTGAAATTCGAAACCTTTAACGCGATTTGGTATGAGCTATTGAGGAGCTGGTGGGCCAAAGTTACTGTTACTAATATTACTATGAAATCATCATTGCATCAGTACGAAATTGACTTTGGTAGAATTAGCAAAGCAACCACTACATAGTCTCTGATTAAAGTTTTTGTTAACTGAGTTTATCATTATTCACTAGTTTCAGGAGTTCACAATGACTACTAGACGAAGCTTGAACCTCTTCAACTTACTTATTTTTCGTCATTGTAGATAGAACGTATTACTTCTGTATCCAACTAATGCTTAACACATTCACCGCGTTTCTGCGGCTGTAAACGGTAGATTTGGTTAGGTTTTGCCTAGCAGAGTAGGAAAATCGACTTTTCTGCTGGATTAAGTTTTTGTCCTTCCTAATAATTTCACGTGGTATGTTAAGCCATTTTTTAAAAAGGTCGCCAAACAGATAAAAATGTCATTCATTTACACCGGTGGGCAAATGAGCAATTTACCTATTGGTACACATGTGGCCAATACGCGGGGAAAGTGTTAAGTACTAATAATGTAATTAAGATCGTGTCAATGGAAATACAGTTCACTGTTTGAGGGCATTGAAGCCGTTTTCATATGATAGAGCGTTTTTCAGATATTATGCGAGGACGGCTTTCGAAATGAATTATCTTAGTTGTAGGCAATGGGGATGGAATTTAAATTTAATAAATTTAAGAAAAAGTTTGCTGAAAATATTAGGCGTTTTTTTGTATTTTATTTGACATCCAGTATTAAACTGTTCAGTTGAGTAACCCCACATACCGGTTAGCTGAGACTGAGAGGCATCAAACGTACAGATGATTTTGTCGGTCAGGGACATTCTACGACAGTAGAGCGATTGTTAAATCACTAACGTCACTGACATGAAATGACATCTAAAACAACAAAAACGTATTTGCTTCCCTTGTTCAATGAGACAAAAAAGCGAGAATAGTTCTAATGAAGCTCAGGTAAGATCAATATTGTTGAAAATGTCACTTCTAAGGTTTTGACTTGTAATTATAGAGTAATTCAGTTACACATAGAGCCTCCAAAGAAATATACCCTATCAATCGACGTCGTTGAAAGTCTTCGTGAAATATGAGTGTGCCAATAATTGATCAGATGTTATGAAGTTACTTTCGATGCTTACTTTGAAAGACAAACGGATCACATTTCATAATCGAGCCTGATCACCGTAAGATGAGCAGTGCAAAATGACTTCTCGCCCAACGTAGCAACCAATGCTGAGCTTATAGCTATTCAAGTTGTAGGAACCTCATATTGGAGTGCGTTTCCAATTTAAATTTGATAATTTATTTGTTCCTCGACTCATAAAGGCGTTCAATTAGCGGACCGAAATATTTTGGATCAGTTGAAATGAAATCATGAAATTTTGTTTAATTTGAATTCCCGTTGAAAACATGTAAATAAAATGGAATGCGTGATAAAGCAATTTCCAATTGTAAGATTCAGCAGTGTAAGAGTTCAGTTCCCTAACATTTTATAACTTTTACTGTATACTCAATTCATTTTCGTTCATCTTGACAAATCAATCCAGGAGGATTACCCATGGTTTTTTTTTTTGCTAACTTATTTGCAATAACATGTTCAATTATTATAGAACTATAAGGCAATTTTTTAATTTTCTGATATTTACTCTCAGCTCTTGGTAACTTAATTTATCAAGATTTTGTGTGTAGTTTCTGGTCAATATACTCGGTTAATTAAGTAAAATACATTGTTTAGTACGTTGCCTCCGAAGGGACCCGACCCACCAGTGGTCACAAAGGGGATATTCACAATGCTTTTGACGGACCCGCCGTCACTTTTACCCGCCGGACCCGTCAATTTTTATAACTACTTGATGAAAGCTAAATAAAGGCACGATGTAGTTAATGCTTGCTGTTTTCAAAATTGCCTACTATAATAGACTTTGAATTTCAATTGAATATTGAATATCAGTTTAAACGATCGCGGGAAACTTGTTAAAGTGACGTTAATTTGAACAAACAACTATGAATAATAACTCAAAATATTAAGTTACAAAGTCTGACTAGTAACAGACCAAACAGTTGTCTAGAGTAACATCAAAATAAACCATTTATCTAAACTGACCTAGCCAACCATAGAGACGGGCAATCAATCAAGTATAAAAATAGAAACATGATTGACCAACTACAGATAAATAACAAAGAAGTACTGTTTTTTCAATTGTTCATTTGAAAACAACCGTTCTCTTAAAGTTTGTATGATGCTATTAATTTTAGTTCCCCGAGCACTTATTTGCAATAAAAAATTCGATACCTAAGTCAGATCTTTAACCATGAAAACATACGGAGACACCGTATTCTACAATGAGAATGGTGGGTATGTTGCATTGGATAACAATTATGATGATCTGTGTTTCTGAAAATTCAGAAGTCTAGGTCAGCATGATTTGGTATGAAATAAGCATTTCAGATCAAAATGAATAATGCTAGTCCATCTGTAATATCTTTTGTCCTGCCTATCTAATAAATTAAACAGAATCGCAATCTAAGTGAATAAAGTTTTTTATAATTATAAATTTGCAGGCATCAAATTGTGCATCTTTTCTTCTTGAATTCTTCGCATTTGAAACTGCATTATTTTAAGGTTTGTTTTGGTACGCTGAAAAATGTCATCCTCGTTTCGCAATTAGTGCTATTGTCTCATGAATAACCCATTTTCAGTACACGTGATTTAATTTGAGTTTTTAAATAGTCCTATCCAAGTTGACTGAAAGTCTAATTTACAAACATGTATATCTTCACAATGATTAGTCCTTTTGTGTCATGAATAATCTATTTTTATTACACGTGTACATTTTATTTGACATTTTTCAATTAGTCCTATCCAAGTTGACGGAAAGTCTAATTCACACAAATGTTTATTTACTCTTTTTCCGTTCCAGACTATTCTTCCACATCATTTTGTTGTTAACTTCTGGCAATTCATTGAAAGTGACTCACTGTAAATAATCTTGTTCTCTTGTCTAAATTCAAACGATTTATTGAGAAGTTAAATAAATCTCTGTCACTGTAAAAATTTATTTGGCGGTGCGGGGAGGGGGAAGATTTAGATCACTCACCTAAAAGAGCAGGGTGAAAAATGACACCGACACCAGCGTGAAGTGTAGTCGCTGTGGTAGGTGGTGTGATAATGGGCTGAAAGAATTATGTTTTTAGAAGTAACGCATTGTATGCCTCGAGTGATGTCGTTCCCGAAAATCACACGTATGTCAAAATTCAAACCACCATTATTTTTAATCGTTGCATCACAACTGTTATCAATTTACATTAAGTAAATTCACTTGGATAATTTGTCATGGTCAGTCTCTGACGGGAGAATGTTGGAAAAGGTTCGAGTGTTTTGTTTCAAAATCAGTTTTAGTATTCCTTTTTGACTAAAAATTTTATTCAAAATTTTTGGTTTCATGCACAGCTCTGAGCAATAGATTATTTCATAAATTCAAACATTCTATGTTCTGTTGCATATTCGAGGTAACTTGCCACAAAAACGACGCCAATCCGAAACCTTTAACTTCTTCTCAATTTTATGCATTTAAAGCTCGTCCCCTACTTTTAACACTTCTCACAGAACAATGCAATCATGAGGGAGTAAACATACACGTTCAGGTGATTTGCTATGTTTATTTGACAATCTCTTCGCTAGTACATCACATGGATCCTTAGCTAATTATTCTTCATAAAGGTTCAATTTATACACCGACAAGTCCACAGCACCCTTTGAATCTTAGTGGTTGAGGATCCAGGCATAAGAGGTAGATATGAAGCACTGAGAAACTAAGAGAACTAAAATCTGAAATAGCATAGAATCGTCTTCCGGTTTACGATTTTGTTTGTGAAGCCCACTTTTCCTTTACTTTCGGTAAAGTGACAGTGCCTCTTACTTGTTCGTTTACTGGAATGCTTTCCGATATAACTCACTCGAATTGAGGAGCGAAAAGGCTGCATGAGGGAATCTTCTGGCCTTAACACTATCTGCTCATGGATCCCGAATCCTGCGGGTATTATGTGTAATACCTATTTAGCATTGGATGCAGCACCACGTGGTATTGAACTAATTGGTGACTGCACTGCCTGATTCCTAGAAATATATTTTTGTAATCTAACGTTTGCACCATATTTATCAACATCATAGCAGCGTCGCCATAGGGAGGAAACCTACTCACTTATTCAATGTAATCTCACATCAAGCCTAAGTAAGGATGATCCTGACGGCGAAAGATCAGCTGCTTACCTGAAACTCTGCGACATTTTGATTTTATGCTTATTCTGCGGTACATCGTTCGAAAATAACTGGTAACTCCTCTCGACATCAAAATGTCCCTAATCCTGTATAATCGATCGTCGCTGTAGAAGGTCAGCGGTCTCCGTCACTAGCCGAGTATGAACAGGTAGGTCACCATGAGTGGTGTTTTTAACTTTTATTGACTTGAGAAAGAACACTCAAACCAGTTAACATACCAAAGGAAAGTACTCACCAACGTAATTCAACAGATGACAGTGCAATTTACTGCAGATGTCTGAAGAGGAGACTGATTTTCCAGCAAGGAAAGTTTTTGGAATTTCAAACAAACTGAAATCTTCAATGAGAAAATTTAAGGAAATAAAAGCAAACAAAGAAACTCGGCAACGTCAGTGGTGCCACATCTCAGACCCTTGGGAGGTCTCTGCAAACAGCCAAAAATCTGTATTAACAGCATGCTAAATGAAATGTGCTAGGCATCAATAAAAATTTGAGAAAATAAGGTTTGAAATGAAATTGCTAAGAGATTATACAGTCGATGTAGTGCTCAAGGTCAACGCCCTGTGAGCGGCACAGTTGGCAGCTCTGCTTCGCTGGTGGCGCAGAAACAAGCGCCCGGGCTTCTCTACACGAGGAAGTGAGGAAGTTTTCTTTGCCTTTGGAAAGTGGTTCGAGCAGTTGACTTACCGGCGAAATCAGTCATCTATATGAACAGGAATCAATTTTCACGCGAAAAGTGTAAGTCAGTTTTTCTCAAAATGCAAGTTTCTATTAGATGGACTTTGCACTCTAGTGTGAAAACAAACGTACAGATAGAAAACTTCAATTGTAAGAAATCAAGACTAGTAGTAACTACGTACTTTATGATTATTCGGCATAATATTATACGATAGAAGGGTCTACCATCATTCTACCATTTTTCTAATCTCTGGAGAAACTTTTAGTAATATTCCATATCTCTCAATCGTATAAATTTATAGTGACATTGATCATCAATGATAAGACTAATCCTACTTAAATTTTCACACCGCTTCAAATAAGTTATGTCAATAAACTAATAACAGCAATTATTTCCTTGCTTCAGGTTGAAATAAAAAAATAGCACTGGTGAGTATTTTTTCTTTATGTCGTTCGGCTAACTAACTGATTCGATTTATCAATAATTACTGTTTTCACATGGCAGACTGATCAAAAATCTCTGATCCGCATGAGTGAAGCATCCGCTTGGCTTGCCGTCTCTTCAAGGGTGAACACTCTTGCATCACAATCGACGAGAAAAGAAGATATCCTCAGCAATTTTAACTTGCTCGTCACCAAAGTAGTTAGCACAATAACAGATAATAGCTCGAATTTTTTAAAAATCTTTCAGAATTAAGTACTTTCCAAGTCGATCAGCTCAGAGACAATGATGCCACCGAGAAAAAAGACAGAGGCTTGAGCATGAGCTTGAGTTGCAGCTAGTCGGTCTCGAAGAAAACACCGATAATTCTGATGTGGGTCACGTGGTCAGCCCTGATAATGAAATTCAGCGTACAATGTCAAAGCATTGGAGCTGTATTTCATACGCTATACGTCGTGTGGCCACAACAAGTGTTAGTAAAGCCGTGAAAAATTATAAATTTTCAATGGTTAATCATGCTAAAATGGGGAAATGTTCAGCCATATGGAACAAATGTGGTCGTCCCAAAGCAGTCAAAATTATAAAAATAGTCCTCAGTTGAAGTCTGCGACTCCCCAATTATACGAGATGGATAGAACTCGTTGCATGGTGCTTTAGCTCTGCCACCAAAACACAAATGAAAGCTCAGTGAACTTCCAGGCTCTAGGCTGTTGAATTGAGTGAACTTTTCCAGGCACTAAAGTAGCGCTGCTTAGCAACGCTACTATGGCAACACTTGCTTGTATTGCTTTTTTTTCGTGGATGTGGGAATATCCCATTTATGGATCGTTCGACCGAGTGAGATAACCGTCGTTTTCGGATGTGTTAAAGGGGTTAGTATTTGCGAAGAGGTTTTATTCCTTCACCAGACCGCGTCCTCATCTTGTTAGTGTGATGCGCCACAAAGCAACTATCGAGTTTTATCAGATGTCCTTATTATTCAGTGACTTCGTAAACTAACTGACGTTTCATAAAATTGCTTCAGCTAACTTTGATTGCAGTATTGAAAGTAAATTTTAAGTCTGAAACTAAATACTATAATGGAAATTTTAGAAACCAGATAACTTAAAAAATGTGGACCTCAAATGACACTGGGGTGTGTATTCTTCAGCTGGTAAAAATGGGGCACATTTTCTTCATACGTAAATCAAGGAATTAGATTAGTTTTATGATACAATGATTTGCCTACAAAGTTTATTAAAATTATTCTTGTTGGGTTAGGTAGAAACGTCAAGTCAAACAAAAACT
The DNA here is from genome assembly GCA_014220935.1 of Platorchestia sp. MABIK. Taxonomy (NCBI): domain Eukaryota; kingdom Metazoa; phylum Arthropoda; class Malacostraca; order Amphipoda; family Talitridae; genus Platorchestia; species Platorchestia sp. MABIK. The sequence goes on from JACJUY010000402.1 coordinate 197,796, forward strand.
TATGTTCTTTAAATTTTCTGTGGTAATATTTTTCAGTGATAATCTTTTAAGCGATGATTTTATTCTCAATGGATCTTTTGAGTGATAAAGCTACTCATCAATTATTTTTTTAAATTCCTGGTTCAAAGGTTGTAAAAACAACCTTTGGGATGCTAATTTTTCTGGTTGTGAACATCGGGTGTATACATATTTAATAAAATAAAAATGTATTCCCTTAGTTGCATTATTCTAAATTTTGGAGAGCTGATCAATTCAAGAAAAAAAATGCAACTTTACTCATCACACAAGAATGTTATCTGGAGAAATAACTGATAGTTTCAGTTTTTCCATGTAAAATATTTCGCCTTTTCTGAGTATCAAAGTGTTTTAACGATGTAATTATTTCATGAAAAAAATTTAAAGTTAAAAGATTTAGTTAAGAAACTGCAACTGTTCCAAGAAGTTCACATGCTTGAAATGGGAATGTGCATTTCTAAATGTTAATTTTAGGTTCTCTTAAAAATTATGTTGAAGTTATAAGCATTCCCACTTCTGAAATTAGAAATACCAATCGTCAAACCTTTCCATTCCATATGCTGAAGGCACAAGTTTTCCCATGTATGAATTTTTGGCTACAGGAGGCAACATCACTGTGCATCGCTTAACATTCACAGTAACTTCTTAATTAATTATAATGTGAATTCTACAATCTACTCTGAAAACATTGTAGGAAAGAAAATATTTAATTCAAAATAGATATTTAATCTCATTCATAATATTAAACTTTGAAATTTAGAGCTAATCAAACTCTTGTTTCTCAGCCAAACCAAATTCAAAAAGAAAAAGAAAGTACTATATAGTTTTACCGTTTAAATACCAACATGAAAAAAGTGTATCACATTCGAACTACTTATCGTTTTCAACTAAGATTACCGCAACATTCAAAAATAATTAGGGAAGCACATTGAATAGTAAGAACCGAACACCTCACAAAAATCAATAGTAAGACAAGATTAGCTATGTACCTATTTGAATTTCAGAGCACTAGGACATGCACGCGTTTCTAACAACGTTTCCAAAATAAAATAATTCACTTCAAATACTCACATGGATGGAAGTCATGATCCACAACCTCGCATCTGACTGCTTCAGCACCTGCTCTTAAATACGTTGAATTTAGTGAATGCAAAGAAATATATAAATCTTAGCTTAAAATTTAAACGATGTACATTACTTCTAGAAAACAATAAAAAGTTTTTTTTTCCTTGACAGAATACTTACAAGTTTTGAGCGTTGATGTTTTCAAAATATATTCCATGAAGAATAATTGTACTGAAATATATTATCATAACAAGTAAATAAGTGTACACGAATAATAAACAGAATAACTGGACGATGAGCTTGGTAACGCTGCCATTCGAGACCAAGTCTCCACTACAACTCTAACTTTAACCACGATGCATCCACACGCGCTTGAATATGACGAAACACTCCCTGCGAAGAGGGAGCAGAGAGTAGAGCCGGGAACGTTGGTTACACGCATCGGCAGTGGCGACATTTGGCATCTGCGCTCATGTTCACGACCGCGCTGGATACCTCGTGCGAGGCTAGGCCGGCTTGGTCCCGTTGTGAGCTACCACACATAGTTTAAGAAGCAAATTTTAAAATACTGTATAAAAATATTCCACCGAAAACACATACCCTATACACTCTGGTATCATCAGAAAGAATGGCGTCAACGCAGTTTTTCATAACCCACAAAATTAATTCACACAACTGTGTCAGACCTACCTGGATGCTTTCACAGTTACGTTTTTCTTTTGTTATAGATATAGAGGGTGATCAAGAAAGGGGGGAAAGTGGATTATTTGAAAAAACTTTGCATGTATTTTTAATTTCAGAGAATTTATCGGTATTTTACATATATTATGTGAACGATGTATGAACAAAAACATTGTAAGAAATGGCCTCTCCGTACACTCTGCTGTCTCATCGATGGAAGTCAGATAATTTTTTAGCGGCCTAATCGGTGTTTTTTTGGCAAGATAAAAGATTTACTGATCACTTTTCGGATGGTTGATTTGAATGTTTCCTCATATTTGTGTTAGTACTCAGTGAATACGGTTTGAATGCATGCTAGAATTTCGATGGTAATTCTCAGACTGCCTAAAGGGGCATCAGCAAGAAGTTTTTTCTCAATTATTTATCGTTGTGGGCATGGGAGAAAATGCAGCATTCCAAAAATGACGAAAGAAAGTCCACCTTTAATCTAGTTAGTAGAGCATTCTCCAAACGAGGGAATTTCTTGCGGAGGAAGGAGGCATTTAGTCCTCTCGTCTGGATATCAGTGCTGAGTCAGCTTGAGAGCTCGGAGCATGTCAGCTAGAATGTACAATATCACAAATTGAATTCATGAGTAATGGTGTCAGTGTCTAAGCGTCTTTTGCGTTGAGGACGGTTTTAAGATGCGAAAACGAGCCATCCTATTCATATACTCCGAAATGTTAAATTAGTTTTTGCTGTTCTTCTGGTTTACGTTTGGTATCCACCGTGAAGGGTTTGGGGGATGCAAGGTAATTGTTCCTTATTCCATTTGATGATTTTCATTTTAAACCAACTTCTACTGAGAATTTTAATTCAAAAGAAAACATTTTACGAATACTCTAGGCCCCAAAAATATCGAGGTTCATATGAAATATTCAACTCGAAGATCGACTGAAAATGTGCAGTGTCGAAAACGCTAGACAACTCAGCAACTTGTACCACTAATATTTTCAATAAGCCAAAGAATGTCTTTAGGATACCCGCAAATTTTTAAAGGCAAGAAGAAGCTTTGTTCGAAACGATAATGTACAACTACTAGGTTGAGTTGCATTAGCTTAAATATGACATTCGATGGATTTATTGTAATGTAATAAACGCGCGAATTGAAAATGTGGTATTTCGTTTGTTAACGGTAACTAAAACTCAAGACTTGCGTAACACATTACCTCCCCTGTACGCATCAAGGTGCACTATGGATTAAAAATTTGAATCTTCTGGAGTTCTTTTATACATGAAATCATTAGTTGGCACCTGCCAGTGTTCATTTCACGTGGGCGTGTCTGCATGTTCGAATTAGTGCTACTACCAGGGTAGTCTTCTGCTGGAGTCTTCATTAGATAAGTGTCCATCGGCGTATTATGTGTGATATTATTTGTGGTCCTTAAAGTTGTCGGAAAATCAGTTTGAACCCAGGTGAGCTAGTTTATTATCTAATTTGATTTGATTGTCATCGAAGTGGAATCACACATGGTAGGGTCCTCTGAGAAGCTGCAGCATTGATAAAACCGTTGAAAATGATTAGTTTTCCAAGCGGTAGTTTTTTACACTGCGAGACAAGTTAGTCAATCATCCTTGTATGATGAAGTAAATCTGCCTAACATCAATGAATTAAAAACTAGTTGTAGAGATATACTGTATAGTCTAACTTCGAATTAGTAGGAACGTAGTTTATGAATGGAAACCACGTGCTGTGCTGTTCCAGAGGTAAAAATTTTATTCTCTTTATTTGTACGTATGACTGATAATTTGCAGTTCACCTGCTACTCTGCACCATTATAGTAAGTGTACGTAATAATTGCTGGTACACCTAGTAATGCAACGATTAATTCAGTAAACGTAACTCTCAATGTTTTGAAAAGGTGAATGGCTCATTTTGTTGGTCTTGCTCTAGAAGACACAAGTTCAGAGTTCACGTTTACCTTGTTAATTTCCAGTTTTGTAGCACTCCTCAGGAAAGGGCTGCGCAGCAGTATTTAAATTTCTATACCTATGGAACATAATTAACCCTAGGGATCTCGCTTCATGCAGTACAGTTTTGCAAATTGTTTTAAATGAATTTAAAATTTTGTGTGAATGAAAGTGCGGTTCCGGTCCTCAATTATATAGTTTAGGAAGTCTCTAAATTTGATTTATCTCCATTATTTCTATATGTCTTTCTGTATACCAAACGAATAATGGAGCTTATCTGAGCAAAATAAATTCGTATTATTCGAAAATACAAAAATGGAAAGAATGTTGGTTATAAGTTCAATTGTAATCAGAAACAGCCGAAGTGTATATCATACCGACGTTATGGCAAAAGAAACGTTAAGGAATTTTTTTTTTCGAAGCAAATTTACAATAAAAAGAAATGGAGAAGAAGTACTCTCAAACACTTATTTTGAACGTTTCAAGCCTTGGCTCATTTGTAACAAAAAGTCTGCAAATATAATAATAGACATGCCAGTACACTCAAGATTACAGATTCGCAGATAACAAGCACGAAAAAACAACAACAAAATTTAACAGGAAAATTTATCGGTTGGCTATTTTCAGAGGCTATGCACTCTGCACTTCGTTGAGAGAAGGTTGAAGTTTATGAATAAATAATGACTCTAAAATACGTAGGTTTAAGTTAGCGGTACAAGTATCTAATATTTTTGATTTGCTAGTGTCAATAATCTGTTCACAGGAACCATTACTACAATGTTGTCTTATGCTAGAATGAATAAGAGAAGTAAGCAAGAGACCTGTACGATGACTTCGACCTGCATGTTCAGCAGCCCTGACGTAAAATGCTCGGTGGGTGGAACCCACATACTGCGATGCGCAGCGCGCGTAACTAAAATTATACGTAGTAAGATGGCATGCCGGTCGGGGGCACATCTTTAAATCTAAAAGATGATCCAATGGTTCGTTTGTTAACCCAAATAATACGAAACGAAATTTTCGGGATGACTTTAGTCAAAAGCATTAAAAGGTCTTTCCTTAACTTTTCCGATTGATATCCAAAATATGGCACAACGCAAAGTTTAGAGCTTGAACACGAGAGCTATGGTTTAGAGCTTGATTGTAAAATAAGACAGCAAAAACTTAAATTTTTTATGAAGGGTAATTTGAACAAATATTACAGGCGCGAGTTCTAAGGGCTGAAATGCTATTACGTTAGAATCTCTTGCAACAGAAACTAAAGTAACTTAAACCTAACCCGGAGAATGTTTGTTTTCTGTAGACTGAGGTTATAAATTTCTTCCAGATCGGTGAACTTTGAAATAGAGATAATCTAATTGATTATTTTTTTCAGATCTAAAGTGATTTTATATTAGGATGTCTGGAATTGAAATATTGAAGGAAGGAATGGGCATAAAATTTGTTTTTGATAAGGACAAAAGTATCGTCAATATAGCGCCTATAGAAAACTGGTTTGAATGAAGTCGGACACTGATCTAACCATTTCTGTTCATTGTGGCACATGAAAATGTTGGCGAAAGTAGGGCCTAAAGGGAGACCCATACTCAATCCTTCAATCTGATTATATATACGGCCATTGAACACAAAGAAGGAACTTCGCACACATAGTTTTAAAAGAGACCTAAAATAATTTTTGGTTGAACCTATAACTGAAGAGGACGTATCAGAAAACAGGAAATTTAAACGAATATCAATGGCTTCGTCAAGAGGTACATTGGTAAAAAGATCCTCAACGTCAAGGGAGGCCATAAAATACTCATCAGCATCAGGTTGACTATATATAGTTTGTACGAAGTCATAAGAATTTTGAACGGTGAAATCATTAAGAGTTAAATGACTAAGCAACGGAACTAAAAATTGGGAAACATTATAGGTAGCACAATAATTATAAGCTGCGAAAATCGGCCTGAATGGTAACTTAGTCGCAAAGTTAGGTTATGAATTTTTGGTAGTCCATAGAGAATACCTGGGTCTGTACCAATTAGTTTCGCATAAATTTGATTTTGCTTTAAATTTGAATTTATGAGGTTGTGCTGAAAGTTATTTACTCTATCTTTAATTTTCAAAGAGTATTTTTGCATTGGCTCAGCAATTGGAAGAAATTTACTCGTATTTGATTGCATACGCTTAATATGCTCATTATAACAATTAACTTAAAATATAACACAGATTGCATGCGTTCAATATAACTAGTTTTGTTTAAAATTACGACGGCACGGCAATCACTGTAATATGTTTGGTGAATTAGTTCGAGGGTACATCGAACTGGTAGGTGTTACGAAAATTATGAGCCGCCATAATTTTTCAGGGCAAACAAGCTGTCCATTTAAGAAGAATGCGTTTATCATCACCTCCTCTTAAAAAATGGGTTACACAGAAAAACTTTAAGAACGGAGTAACGGGAGGTTGCGGAGATGATGCATGCTAGAGCTCTTGAGCAGGTTGTTCTGCAGGTTACGAGAAAAGAGTTTCTGTCTAGTATAACTATTGTTAGAACAACATTCTTAAATGTAAAATTAGCTACGTTGGAATTATCCTATTTCATTCCGTTTTAATTCTATCCGAAATTCTAAGTTTAAACGTTCAGTCAAAGTTGATATCCAAGATTTGTTAAAGAGAAATTCGTGCTTGATCCTACGAATGGTCTTCCTCGCAACATCGACGTATCGGTATGGTCGTGTTTAACTTCGCTGGGAGTCTGTACATCTGTGTATCAAAATAGAAACTCAAAAATGGGGTCACATCAGTCAAATTTCCTGCATTTTGCTGAGAAGCCTAGGGAAAAAGGTTTTTCATATTGAAAAAGTCAGGGTTCTGAAGGGCTCAAGAGTCAGAGGAAACTAAAAAAGTTGAAGTCTGAACTGTGTGATTTTCATACTCTAAGAAAGACATCTCAAATTAGAATAGGTTTGTACCAAATTTATTTCAAATGCCGTCCAACTGTTTCGACACGGGTTTTCAAACCCCAGTGCGTTATATGATTACTGAAGAAACCAGAAGTTTCACTAATCCGTTGAACAGCACTACACAAGTATTGTTCGAACCGAAACACAGTTCCGTTTACCATACTTCTGAAATATCTCAAGAACTAGAATTCTAGGTGTGTCATATCTGTATGCATTTGTTCTCAAGTGATGGGATTACGAAAATCAATCTAACCCTGCGGATAAAAAACATCCAACCTGGCTACAATCGTGAACCGTACCACATCCCCATCGTGATGGTGTTACATTCCTGGGCGTTTGGCCGAGCTAACTAACATTAGTAAGTAATTAGTAAGAAGTTCAGCCGATGCTCCATTGACGAGAGTTCCAAGAAATATGTCCAGTCAGACTTCCTGGCCTGATACAGGATTTAATCCAATAACCGTCAAGAAGACCCATACAAACATTTATAGGTTATCGAGCTAGACGCATGTATTGTATTTCGTGTGCGTAAACACAAAACAATCATTACATCACATTTATAAACATCACATCCATTATAATCTCTACTGGAGCTTATACAGGTTTTTTAATTCTTCTTTAATGAAAAGTACTTCATTTGGAAATCAAACTTTGAATGGAAAACAAGTGCGTGGAACTTCGTTTTATAAGAACCATTTTGCAAAATTCAACGCTACGTTGATGATTTTCAGTATTCAGCTCCTGTGCACAGTGAAAGTGAATTGGATGTTGACTATTAACTTTGATCACTCCCACACCGTACTTCGACTGAAATGTACCCTTTTAGCAGCGAAATGAATGCTTATACGAAGAATCTAGTGGAAAGTCCAGCAACTTTTCCTTCCATCCCTGGACCACATGCTCTCCGAGAGCAGAGTGTGTCAGGTCTCGGTATGTTAAATGATTCTTTTTACGTAGTCTGAAACAAGATGGTACAAGTTTGATCTAGTTAATTCTTCTCTGTTTGACTCTTTCACTGCGTAAATTTTCATATCCTGTATTTAAAACGCCATTTGCTGCTACAGAAGGATGGTGTGAACCTGCTAACTCGGCATTAGATATCCATTCCTTTGTCGTTGATACTACTTTTGCATCCATTATACAACTCGATACACTCAAAAAAATCGTATTGTTAGATGGAAAGACACTTCGAACTTGAATTACTGAATAAGTTCACTCAGTTTTGAAATTTGAAATTTTTGTTTGTAGCCTTAACTAGGCTTCGTCAACGAAATCATTTCGGTGTAGTTGTAATTTCGTTTAAAACAGCAATCCTTATCGCAAGTTAATAATTAATTTCATGTTTATTGGTCACCGAGTAAATCAATTAGAAAAAGTATTTTGAAACTAAACATATAATTTTGCAACAACATAAGCTATCCTCTTTGCCTAGTTGCGTGCATATGAAAATGTTGCGTAATGCTATTTGATGAGGGTTAAGTCAAATACGTAACCGTTCAGAAAGCAATGTCATTTTTTCTTGGCCTTCTGTACCAAGAGTATAGTCAATTTATAGTTCAACCACTGTGAGCCATCTGTGCTAACATTACTAATTGGTAGGGCTTCACCTTGAATCCCCAAACATTTAATTGTATGGAAAAATCGTGAGGAAAGGTGTGAATTCGTGTCTGTCGTCGACTCCGTATTATGTCTGAGTAATTATGTTCACCATAGTTAGTTTCAAATGATGTTTTGTTAACGAAGGGGCCTAATTCCAGATGTATGCTACCGATAACGTAATGAATGAACCATACACACACGGCAATGGTGGTGCTAAAAAAGTATCTGTCCCATCCCTATTTCTTGTGACTTGTGATGAAATTCCGTTAGCTATACAACATTCTATTACTTTCGAAGTCACTCAAATTTTATATGTGAGTTTTAATATGAAGACGAAATTGGGGATAGACTGGTTACAGCATATCATTACTTTTTGGTTTAATCCTAGTATTAACAAACTTAAGATTTGCTCGATTACGTTAGCAGATCGAAGTACCGGTGAAATTACTTGCTGACTTATTTTATTAAGTCGTTGCACGAATAAAAAATATATATTCAGAATGAACTTAGGGGCTCGAATAGATAAATGGAAGTTTTGGCATTGTCACGCATGAGTCAGGGTCCTATCAATTAATATCGTCAGTAAATTGGAAAACTAAAACTAAACTATTCGATTCGAGAAAGTCCTCGCAATCTTCCGCGCAGCTAACTATTTCAGCCGCAACTGACCCGTATTAACTGTTCTTACAGTTTTGACAGTACAAATTATGTGGATGGTATTGTGGAACGGAATTTCTTCCCTACGGCAGCTGAAGAAAAGTTAGACGGGACGAAATTTTCATCCAGAGAGTGCGCTCAGATTATGGGCAAAATATTTCGTTCGAATCTAGCCTTAAACCCAAAAAGTCATCGCACGGACAAGGCCAGTTGCGAAAACGAATGACTGCAGATTTGTCTATTTTAACTTAATATTGTGACTATTTTAGTAAAACGCAATTTTTTCCATTTCCCTATCTAGCGATTGATTTGTGACGAGTTTTTTCATGTTTATATTTTGTATATTCTCCGAGTACTCTTCTGGGGAATATTTGGGGTTTGTCAATATACGAGTATTTGGGAGTTTGAACAAAATAAGTGTAGTGACTTTAACACGTTGACTGCGTTTCCGTGGTTGTTACGGTTGCTTAAGTTAGATTGTAAGTAGCATCGTTTAAAAATCAAATTTAATAATCGAAAAAACATTTACCTTTTCTAAGGAGAATGAAAAATGTAATAGCAATTTTACCTCGTATGCTACGATCTTTCTTAAAAAAATGTGTTGAAATAATTGTAATGTTGTTCATTTAAACCGATACGTAAATGAGAAATTTCCCTAGTGGTACACATAGGTCCAATTTCGCAGTCAACGTGTTAAAGCTCGTTGACAAGATGAAAGTATTACTTCGTTAATGGGAATTAGGTTACTTTCTTAGATAGCAAATTTTAGCTAAAACTACGAGTTCTGTGGGTAAATTAGAAATTTGAGGTCTCACTGTTAGTAAGGTAGAGTGAACATTCGTAATCTATTGCTCCAAAGGAAAATGCATAGTTAGGTGGTAAAATGGAACCTTCATTTTTAATCGGCAGCGCTTTTTCCTATTTAAGACGTTGACTGCGGCGTCATTCACCGCGGGTCACCGAAGGGACTTTCATGATGGGGCGTGACCCGACGGTGGTTCTCAACCGAATTTCCTGGTACGCAAAAGCATAACCAAATAAATGAGACACCCATTTAGTGTTTGTCATTTTCAGGATTGATTAATTAAATTAATTTTAATTATAATTGAATTTTGAAGTTCAGCTTACCCGTTGTAATAAACGGGTTGAGCATAGACGACATAATTTTAGTTTTACAAAAACTTAGGGGCGTGACAATATTATCTCTACCTTGCTTGTTTCTAGATTTGATTGTGCTTGCGAAAACGTTTTAAATATGGATGCATGTAGAGGATTTATAAAACAATCCATAAACGCACATATTCTTCTCTCTGAATGGTTTCGATGAATAACTTACTAAATCGTCCATTTGAATGTCACGACTTACTTTGAAGCTTGAAACAAATTTTTACCTTGTAAAAACGTGCTGTCCTTCAATTTGGGAACGTATAACCTACCGTTTACCGCAACTTCACGTGACAAGTTGGGTTTTCAAAATAAAGTATTGATTAAAAATAGAATCCTATTCTTGTTGATATGGGTAGGAATTAGAAAATGTATTTTGACATCTGCTAAAAAAATTAGGTCATCTACTATGCTTGAGATAGTATTTGAAGTCCGGTAAAAAAGAACGTGCGGAAGCGAATGACCTTGAAGCTTTTTATAACTGACGACTACTCTCGATAGAATAACTCATTCCTTCAGACCCCAATTTTACATCGTCATGTAGATATCGCCTATCCTGACCACCATCACACAGTACGTTGTCTTTGTGAGCATGTTTTTATTTTCGTTTAATGAGGGGCCTGATTTTGCTTCTGCTGACGTTGATGCATCCCACCTCCTTAGACTGATGCATGTTTATTTAACTGCCTTTACGGTGGGATTGAGAGCAGGTGGATGAAGTTGGGCTGATCCGGCACCGTACTTGGCAACCCCATCATTGCCACACGTCTCTTTTACGTAGTTCGAAGAAATCAATACTCTCGTCTGGTTGTGTATTTATTTTGAAATGAAACATTTATTCGTATAGAACCACACTGAATGAATAGATATTGAATGTGTGTGATCCAATATATTTTTATTGTGTGGAATTCAGATCTACTGTGCGAAGGTCTGTACAGGGAATGGAGCTCTGCAGCTGTGTAGAACTGCACTCTGCCACCCAACCCCTCTCTCTCACTTTTGTTCACCCTCGCTCAGGCCTGAGCGTGAGATGAACTAGCATTTTCCGACTTTTTGAACAGCTTTTATCATGTAAAGTTAAACAATGGATCTAAATGTGCATTTAAACTCTTCAGTTTTATTTCATCTACGATAGAGACTTCACAGCTGAAGAGCAAGTTGTTGCGCTTGTCCCTCTGTGCCGCATAATTTGAGACCCTCGACAGCGACAAACTATAGAAAAATAAGTAGACTCGTAAGTAGCGCAGTTAATTTTAAATTAAAGTGCGTTCGAACATGCGCTTTGCAATATTCATCAAATTCTGATACCAAATGTGAAATCAGAATTCAAATTGCGTGACTCAAACAAAAGTTATGATAAGAAGGTAGGGCTTGTAATGAACTTGTTGATCACAAACGGGGTATTTCACAATCAGTTTTCAAGAAGAACGTGCATCTCATGAACTTCAAATCTTTTGGAAAATCTGAAATTGAAGCTGGTATTAGTTTTATAAATCCAACGTATCGTTAAAAGGATATCACTCTACAACCCCTAGCGCTACTTTCGTTGGAGTCTTGCCATTTTTGGTCAAATTTGCCGCCTTTTTCGCTGTCAAGGGTCTAAATTAAATCTGCTTGTAGAGCTTGAAAGTAGTGCCACCTTTCAAGTATATACCCATGAACAAACTCTGGAAACTGCTGCATCACAATCGCATGTTATTACTTTAGTTGCTGTATAAATTTATCTCAGCTGTATTTGCTTACTCACAATTATTACGAGATCGGTTGTTTTCTTTCAGTTGGGTGGATATGGTTGTTCGAGTCTCGGGAAGTTCATTACGTAAAGCTATTTAATTGCGTCTTGATGAATGATAGGGGCAGGCAAACAGTGTAACTTTTGGTTGAGCAGTAGGTGTGTTATTCTGGCCTTTCTTGGTAGAAATGCTTTTGGAAATGTTTAAAAGTGGTCTCTATCGTGCAGTAGTGCTAAGAAACTGAATTAAATTTGAAGAAATTCTATGTAAGAAAATTTGGGTTTCAAAGTTACCGTAGCTAAGAAAATTTATTTAATATGCAAAGAAAATTTTATTTAATAACTTGAAGCTATTTATAAGAAACAATAATGTAAAATTAGAAAGTGCAGAATTCACATTCATTTCATTCTACACTGGCCATGTTGGGTCAATTGACGGATGTAACCTCGGCTACCAAATTCTTCCTCGTAGATATTATAAGTGAGCTTGAATTCTGCAGAATTTATTTTACACAAAATAATGAATGGCTGTGAACGAGATCAGAATTACACGTCTTTCAATAGTTCTGAGTAAAGCATTTGGCACGAAATTTCATCAGTAAATGGTTTAATTTGAAAGGAGTTACAGTGAACGCTAATGGTAAAAATGATTGGCAGTGATATGGCCAGGTGATCTAGAATGGAAGTTCAGAACGGGTGAGGATGTAAGGTAGTAGGGACAAAACCGTGATATTTTGAGGACATAAAATCCTATACTTACATATGAAGGAATAGAAGAGGAAGTTGGGCTCCTATGTAAGTGTAAAGTAACTGTGCGAGCGTGGTTGAGTACTTCATCAAGAAACATTGTACGAAGACCTGGGGAAGGATTGCTCGTGCCCATTCTGATACGAAGATTGAACATGATCAATTGTGGAGGCCATAAGCGGTAATCAAAAGATTAAACTATACTCTGTGTCCATTGAACTGCTGTACTTCAAAACTTTCATGGCAAATACGCGTTAAGAAATAAAGTCAAGCCCTTCAAGCAATAACTTCACTTAGGCGTAAAGTTTATTTCGTATTGTTTACCTGCAAAAGGACTGGAGAAATTTCCTGGTTTGAACTAGATTTAATGGAGCTATAGAGCACACCAATGATTGGCGTTTAACGTTCGAAGTCGTTGTCGAATAAATTGGAGTTCGAACTGAATATTTCTGATGGAGAGCACAAAAAATGTGTTAGCACAAACAAAAAGTATTTCCAAACAGAAAAAATGCTTTTATCCACTTCCCCGGAAAAAGGTTGATAGTAAACTATCGTTAGTCTAAAGTTTTTGATGTAACCCGCCCTTGAAATTTTCCATTATAAATAGATCTGTTTGAAAACATAGATCATTTCACATATATTCTGTATAAAGTACTTAGCACATTGATAACTTTTTCAGTTCCGAGTTACAGAGTTGTTAATTCGAGGTTTGGTCGAAAATAAAAGCCTATCTATAAGCAAATGAAAAGAAATATACATGACAGACAGATCTATATTAGTACCTAGTATTTTTAGATCCTTAGAAATGCTGTGGTAAATCAACCACATTCCATAATAGGAAAAATCTGCAATATTTATTTTATCTCCCAAGTGGTAATACGCAGTGAAAATGTCCTTGTCTGACTCATATGCGGATTAACACGCTTTGAAGAAATATGTTTTTTTGAATATCGTCAGAAATTATTAAGCGCTTTATTTCTGGGACGTTTTCTCATGTCTCAAGATCCCGCCTTATTTAACCTGAACATGCGGTATCCCTTTCGAATTACACTGCATTCTATTTACCGAGACGAATGCTTTTTTGGCAAAGCCATTTCAACTCTGCTCTGTGGTGCTCCTTGTCATTTACTTCGTGCATGCTCAATTTTGTTGTTTAGGTTAGGGTACGCTGTTATTTGGGTACTTATCTTCCAGCTAGTTTTCACAATTCTACAACTCTTTTGTGAACGCCCGCGCTTTTTCCATTGCTTAGGTTAGGTTACTTCATCACTGGTCATTTGGGCAACATCACCAGTTAGGTATTGAGTTTAGGATAGGTCTATTCTAATATAAAACAGTATAAATCAGTTAGTTTTTCCTCCTTATGACGCAAAGGATAAGCGATAAGCCAAGGTTAGTTAGGTTTGTCTTTCCTATGTTATGGGGACTGACGATCCCAGGGGAAGTACTGTTTTGTTAGCTCAGCTAAAGATAGACCTTCCAGACTTCTATCTTTTGTACCTACTTTTTTTTTTGTTTTCTACTTTCTTTGCTGTCTCTTCTTCATCCCCCTTCCTCTTCTTTCCTAACTTGCTGCCTAAATGCTCAGGGTGTCCTGTGTGAGAACGCAACTTGTTCATAGATTACCCGCCTTTCAGGGGGATACAACTGTTGTATCTATGGGAATTAGTGCACAGAGGCCATGGCCCCCTCGGAATGTTGAGCTAGGGGCCAGTTTCAATCGCCGTATTAAGTAAAAGAATAAAAAGATTGCTGGAAATTAATGTCGGCATTTTACAGAAATTCAACTGTGAGCTTCGATGTCTGATGAGTAGAAAAATTCTGGGTAATTAGAGACTACTACATTTTATGTTGCGTTGACTTTCAATGTGCAATCAAATTGTTATTAATTCCCACCAATGGTTAGCTATACAATTCGTGATCCTTATTTTCATTTTTTCCTATAACCTCGAGGGGAAATGTAAAATTTCGAATTGAACGTTATGGAGGCCTGTCGGTTGTTGCAACAAAAAATTATTTTGTTTTGTAATGGATCATTTTCTAGGTCAACTGGTGACCTGTTTTTTGGCACCTCTAACTTCCTCCTTCAAGTTGTTAATTTTTTCTCAACTAATTGTTCCTATGCACCGTTAGTCTCGGGTGGAATCGCACATATTGTTCTGTGATTTTCCGTTACCTCAACTCCATACTAAATTTTGCCTTCCTCCTTTCTGTCTTTGGAAAAATCTTTGCTGTGGGTAGGGAGGTTCAAACAAGGCAATCTATTTTTTTTACCTAACCCAATTATGGATTTTATTAATTACTGATCAAAGCTAAAACTTACGTCATTTCATGTGATTTAAAAGTTCATTTCCTGAACTTTGAAAGTACTTTTCGTTGCGTATCTACAGGTGTGGCCAATTATTTAAGCAAAAAACGTTTTTATTTAGGGATTTATTTCAAAATATACCTATGCCTAATCGTAAAGCTGTCCTATGATGTAGCAAAATTACTTAGAAGCGAGGTTAAAAAATACAAAATTACATGGAGTTTCTTAAAAGTTGACCAATTTTTTTTTAAATACGGAAAACCTATTTGTGCTGGTTTCAAAGCTGATACGAGCATTGGAACTGATGAAAAAAATTGTTTGCAAGATGAGCAGCATATTTACTTTCAAATTTTATGTTTAATTATTCTTTGTTTAGATTTAAAAAAATTGTTCTTTACCAGATTCAAAATCATGGTGATTTCGGACGAAATTAGGAAAACCATCGTTCTTCTCCATCAAAGTTGTCAATTAAGCAAGGAACTCGTTGCAAAGCAGCTTGTATCATCGTCAACTATCTACAGATTGATGAAACAATTTAACGAGACAAAACCATAGTGGCGAAGACGGCCCCTGGCAGGAAAAGATGGTCGTTGGTTCGTCAGGGTAGAGCTTTGGTGCGCTACCCGTTATGGGAAGGGACTGCCAGCAGTTCAGAGCTTGCTCTAGAATGGGGGAGGGGTTGCGATTCATGGTAGATCATCAAAAGTCGAGTGAACAAGAAGAAGCCAACTAATTTAGCGCCACTTGGAGCCTTAATTAAAGAAGAATGGAGGTCATTTGATTTTAATATAATTGAAAAATTAGTCAACGGCATGCCAAAGCGTATGAAAACAGTTTTGAAGAAGCATGGTCAACATTGCAAATAATTACTTTTTAAGTTTGCAGGGTATTAAAAATGGTTTGTGGGCAATTTATGTTTTCATCTTTTATGTTTTTCCGAAGCAACCAATTAAAAACTATGTAAGATTACACTTGGTTTAACGAGAAAATAAAAAAAAACTCACTTGTCTCAAAATCATTGGCCACACCTGTAAACGTACCATCAGAGCGAGCAGTTGAAAATGAGCAAGCATTTACGGACGAGGAAAATGGCGTAAATCGGTAATTATAAATTTTATTCCTGATGTTTTCTTTCTTGCTGTGTCCTACTTTGGGTATCGAAAACGCGGATAAATGTTGAAAAATTAGGTTTTAAAACCAATTTTAGTGGTAATTTTATAAATGGCAAATTTTTCCGTTTTTACCTTATAATCTTTCCACTAGGAGAGTTGTGTCGACTAAGTACGCATGTAAATATTTTCATGGAACCAATTTTCTGTTTTTATCCCTAACACTTTTTAGCTCAGCTAAGCTCGAAAATCGGTTCCTATAACTGAACTCTGGAGAATAAAAATTTTCATAAATTCATATATAATATGGCTAATCTGCATAATATGATTAACGTGGAAATCAAATAGACATTAATGATTTCAAGATGGGAAAACCACTTGTTGATTCTTATTCGAACATTCTTTAAGTTCATTTAAAGTTTGTCTCCTCAGGGGGAGACAACTATTGCATCTATGAAAATTAGCACTCCCAGGAGAAAATGCGTGAGGGCCCGAGCAGAGAGGTAGGCCTTCTTTTTGTTGGAATAAAATGATTTTTTGCTATGTTAAGGACCACCTATTTTTGGTTCACTTCTGTCCTGTTTTTCAGCACTTACTCTTTTCTTCTTCAACTTTTATCTTGTTTCATGAACTTCTTTACCTACTAACTGTTTCTATGCCCCTTCTGCATAGATTCCGCATTCCCTAACATCCATACTAAATGGTGCCCTTCTCCTTTCTTCCTTCGATACGCTCTTTTTTTGTAGTGGTTGGGAGGCTTAAACTAACTTATAATCTAATCTTTTAAAGTTAGTTTGGTAGCATATTGTTAGTTTGTGTTCAGTATTTGAGGTATGCCAAGCAATAAACGAAGACCATCAAATTTATTGAGTGAATTTATTTAGGAAACATTTTTCCCCTATGATGCTTGTAGACATCATTCCCTGTTAGTTAAAGATCAGCTTAAAATTAGCTAAAAGAAAATATGGCATCTGGGACGAGCCAGGAGACCCAGACTCGGGCTGCTACGCTAGTCGCACGAGCATGTGACATTAACCACACGCAGGCATCAGAGGAGAAATACCGGTCACATTTACCCAACAGTTAAACTGCAAATGAGATTAGCGATAAAAACACTTCATCATCAAAAATATTTAAAACTCAGTCAGCTAAATTTCCAGTTTTGTTGAAAAATAGACGAAATACTGATTCAACAGAGGAGACCACCAGAACGCTCACCTGTCCGTGAGTGTGTGGTAGCATCTGCTGCCGTCGCATCCAAGTGAGAGAGTGCTCTTCTTAGGCCTTGCGTGATCTCATTTTCACTGGCTACCGTGATGTGTCAAGGCCGTGAAAAACTCGAGATATTGTCCTCTGAATAGGTTATTTCCCTAATCACATTCATATTTTGATAAATTGGTAATTTCGTTTTTAGGTTAATTTTCCATTTGAGCGGCCTTTTAAATTGCCAGGGAGCCAAGCTTGGTGTAGACATTGATGGATTTTACCTCGTTCATTGTTATATTTAAGGCCTATACACCTAGTTACGCTATTACTCAGACAACTATGTGAAGGAACACGTAAAATCGTCACCAAACGTAAGGATATGTTTGGTCAGCGAACTTGTAGTCGACTTCCAAATGATAACCTCATTGTCGAATCCGCCATCTTGAAAGCTTCCTGCCATGTTGCCAAATGTGTGAAAATGACGTTTCTGACGAGGTTTTAGAGTAACATTAGAAGAATCAGTGAAAAATATGGTAGGAAAAATAATATAATGGAAATTACACTGCAGTATGAACGTTATGTTCACCCCGCTATGATGTACTTTAACGCGTGAATGGAGTAATGAAAATGATTCAATTTATTAGATGAACATGAAATGTGAATTGCAAATTCAAATTCAGAGCTTTATGGCTCAGCCTAATAAGAGGACTATTAGATAATTAGAAATAGGAGCCTTACACCGGTTCGTGTAAAAATTCTTGAATGATTTAAAACTGTATTTTCATGTTCACATGTTGCCAGCTAGTGTTTTGTACGTTGAATATGCTTTGTCTCGCTTCAGTTTCGCTCCAAAACCAGTGGCGGGTGGTGCGAGGTGTCCCGCGTCGCTCTCATGGTCACTGAAATCGGTCATTTTCATTTTTAATTTCCGCCTATTCTAGCATTCTTCTTAATGTAAATTTAACTTAGATTAAACAGCTTTAAAGATATTTTGTGTACAAAATTACTTTCTTTTATTCTTGACAATAAGAATTGTTTTTTTGAGTAGTAGCAAGGAGAATGGAGTTGAGCGGAATCAGCTGTTGAAGTGTTATTGCTAAGCGTCGAGCTTTTACTAGGTTGATGAGTGCTAACGTAGATTTGGATATTGATAAGATAGGAACAAAATTAGTTGAACCTATAGAGGTGAGTTGTTTTATTTCATTAATTTAATCTCTAATAGCTCCTTAGCGTGTCTTGTCTAAGTAGTTTGCTTGTATTTTTCCCCACACGCTGTACTATGATAAAAAACTTCTTGAAGAAGATTGTTTGAACACTATCAAGGGGAAATTTAGGGTTTTTCATGAAATGCAGCTCCAACTGTTGTAAAAATTTTTTAAGGATTTAAATTGGATTTTTTAATTTTATTTTTATTTTTTCCAAAAGTTTTTGATTCAGTAATTAGGCAATATTGATGAATATGTAAACAACTATGTAATTTTAATAATTGGGCCCATGTAATGCAGAAGGTTTTAGTGTAGATAATAAGTTCAATCATGACTGCATTTTTTCAAAATTATTAATTTTGGAACTATTTTTATCTCAAGTTTATTGCATGCCAAGTAGGGAATAACCAATAATTTCATTATTAACTGATAAAGATTGAAGTTAAGCCTTTTGCATAATCTCAAAATAAATAAAAAACCAAGGACAATAACTCTCAAATTGACCATTATATTTTAATCAAACAAGACAATTCTCTTTATAATTCTCTTGTTTGATTAAAATACAATGGTTAATTTGAGAGTTACTGTCCCTTCTCTTGTATTCATTTTTATTATTATTTAGTTATATTAATTGAATTTTTTAAAAATAGAACAGGGTATTCAAATTATCCCAAATTTAGTTTGAGAAAAAGGGTCAACTTGAATTTCAAAAAAGTGGGAACTACACGAATATACATGGAATAGTCCTAGAGTACTAGGCAATAACAGAATGGCTAAGGGTTAGGGTAATTGTGATTGTCTATCCTCTGATTTACAGACTGGCACCCCCCAGGGAGATATCTGATACTGTTAGGTTACCACAGCAATGGATAGTCATTTGGAATGTCTGTCTTGAGTGCCATCTTTGCCTCTTTTAGTTCTTTTGATCTGTGTGCTATCTTTTTTCTTTATCCTGCTCAACTTTTCCTTGTTTCTTCTAACTTCTTATAGACTCAGGCTATAGTTAACTCATTGTTTCCATGTGCTGGGTATCTTGTGTAGGAACAGCTTAGGCCAGGATTCCACATTTTCTACATTCCTAACTAATTAGTGTTGTCTATTTGATTCAAGATCACCTGTGTTGTGGTTGGAAAGTAGGAAATAAATATAACGTAAATTGAAAATGATAATTATATTAGTTGGTTTAAACTGCTTCATTTTCAATGAATGTGAAGTAAAATAGTTCATGAAGTTTGTAATGCAGTAGATAAATTTGTTGCCAGTGTTACAATTATGTTCAATTTTTCTTAAATTATTTTCTGAACACATATCAAAACCATAGGCAACATTTTTCACTGCTGTTTTATTAGAAAAAAAATTTGAAAGGAATAAAAAAGGTTGAAACTCAAAACAAAAATAGAATAGAGTAGAATGAAAACAGGTTATGAATATGTAAGGTATTAAAATAAATATTTTAGTTAGCTTTGGAAAAAAAAGAAAAATTGTGGAACATTTTCTATGATTTAATAAGTTTTTTGATAGACCAGTGATTCAATTATTCTTGTTCATCTTCTGTTTTATAAAGACATGATATTGCAAGTATCTCCCTGACTACCTTGAAATGTTGGGTAATTGACTTGAATTGATTTGCCATGCAATACATGACTTAGTCAAGATGCTCTTTTTTTATTTTCAGTAACCCTTGTTATGCTACTTATGATGTAAACTATGCATCATTTCAGTAAGTGCTCAAGTCTCATAGTTCATTCATTGAAATTTAAAAGACCCTATGAGATTGTCTCAATTTGAAAATTATCCATATTTTCAGGTGAAATATGATAAATCCTTTCAAAGGTTCAAAATTCATGTTCAGTATGTCAAATTATCATTTTCATTTCAGGCATGGATTGGGTAAATACTCAAATAGCTTTATCCACAAGTAGACTTTTTTTCTCCAAGAATGATTTGGAAATGTTCTTGATTGACTAATGGTATTTAAAAATTTGTGATAGGCTTTTCTTCTTTTCTATCAAAATAAAATAGGGCTTTTGTTCTGCTGAGGACAAATTTTTTGATTCACTGCTATGCTGTTTTTCAACTTCTACTATTTTCTTTACCTTTCAATCTTGTTTCATAAAAAACTTCATTTCTAACTTACTGTTTCTATGCCTAGCAAATCTAGTAAGGGAATGCACCTTGTGCTTAGATTCCCCATTCCTTCAACTTTATACAAAATGATGCCTTAACCCTTTTTTTTTTTGGAATATCAATGTTGTGGTTAGGGAAGCAAACTTCTCTAATCTATTGAATTTGGACTAATGCCTCATCTGCTGCATCAAGTGTTGAGTAAGGTACATTGTTTTAAACTTGAATAAAATGGGATGTTTATCTTGTATCAGTAATGGATTTAAATTGCCTATACTGAGTTTCTGAATGATGAGTAAGATTTTTTTCAAATTTCCTAACTACATCACCCAACTGCTGACAAGCTGACCTACTGTAGATTGATGAAACATGTTGACTGCCTGTTGGGGCATAAGAGCAATTTACGTATAGGTGTGAATGAACAGCATTTCTAATATTTCAACATCTTTAGAAGAGATTTAAGCATACAAAGTAAAATTATGAGCAATTACATTTTCATGCTTGTTAGGAAAGACATTCTTTTTTGGGCAGTAAATTCATTTTTTTTAAACACTGCTACTTGCATTCTTACCTCTTAAGAAATGCAAGAGGACGCCATTTGGCAGCCTTGGCAGTAAACGTGTTAAGGTATTGCTCTACGGTGGTCTTCCTTCCATGATGAGGTATTGAGTAGTCTCTTGTGTAGTGGTCTCCAAAGGTACAGATCCATACACTTGGCTTGACAAATTTTTCAGAAAAGCAAAATTGTTATTGTTTCAACTGATGTTTTTCTGATGTGTTGATGCAGAGGCTTAAACTAGGTGATACAGCTCAGCCAAAACATGGTGCAAGTTTACATTATTTTCATGTTCTTTTTTCAGAAGGAACCTGACAAGCCAGCGGTCAATGGTGAAAAATTCTCTCCATCTACGCCTTCTGTTTCACCATCCCTCCACTTGCCTAATCCTGACGATTCAGTACCAAAGGATTCATCGTCTCCAGATTTGACTGAAGTTTCAACCCCCCAGGAAAAGGTTATAAATTCAAGTCCTCCACCCAGGGAAAATTTTTCATCCAACAGCGTTGAAAACTCGTCTGTACCAAGCGAAATTTCAAACAAAGGACCTGTTGATAATGATCAAAGTTCGAATGATTCATTGATTATTAAATTTGCTGATTATATTGATTCTGCTGCTGGTGCTACCAGCAGCAGGTCACCCGGACTGGGCTTAGTTGGAACTCATTCAGACGAATCCAATTTTTCACTTTCGCTTGATTCGTCAGGTTCATCAATCCATTCAGTTCGTGATTCAAACTCATGCTCTGAGTTTCGTGGCAATGCTGCCAGTGTGAAAAGAGCTGGCGACGACGACGACAATTCGATCAATTTTAAGAAATTCCGAATTGATGGTTTTTCTGACGAAAAAACATCAAATAGCCCAGTTTTAGAGGCACTTTCAGGTGCGGAACATAAGGGCATTCTAAAGTTACCCGAGACTGAAGAGTCCTGGAAAGATAGAACGGGTTATAATAAGCAGGCTTCTGGAGTGACAGAAAATTCAGTGAAAGAAGTCCAAAATAGAAGTAGTTCGTCCCAAATCAAAGAAATTGCAACTAAGCCTGAAGTTTCAGCGCTTACAGACCATCCTATTTTGAGCA
The DNA here is from genome assembly GCA_014220935.1 of Platorchestia sp. MABIK. NCBI lineage: Eukaryota > Metazoa > Arthropoda > Malacostraca > Amphipoda > Talitridae > Platorchestia > Platorchestia sp. MABIK. The sequence goes on from JACJUY010000402.1 coordinate 219,944, forward strand.
ACAATTCTGAATTGAGCAATTCAAATCACAGTCTCTCTGAAACAGTGCTTGAAGGAGTACATGTTAAGTCTCCTAAATTTTCTATCGATCCTGCTGAAGACTGCGACAGTTTCAACGTTCCGTCAGAAGATTCGGTATCTTCCAAAATGAAGGGGGAAGTGGTTGCTGCTCCTATGCCCATACCGGAAACTCGGTCTCCGATGATCCACATTCCTGCTAGTATTGTGAGTGAATTTATGAACTCGGAGTCTTCTCTATCTCCTGTCATCGGAAAGCCTGCCAAGAAAAGCACTAGTCCTGTAAATAACTATTTAGAAGAAATCACCAAACCTAATGATGGCTCTGATAGCGAAACCGTCATTGTCAATGGCTCATCTAAATCTGTCGGGGTTGCAGAGAAAACTCAAGACGTCGCAGTTGGTGCAAATGTAGATTTGAACGATGGAGAGGGATTGTCTTCTGCACCTTTAATAGGGTCGACTCCTCCTGACTCGAGGCCTGCCAAGCCTGCTAGTCCTGCTGCGCTTTCAAACAAACCAATCCCAGTTTCTACACCTCCATTAGACGCAAGTGATAAGATGGAAATTTCCAATGATCTCGATTCTTCGGAAAAGCCAGTATCGTCGCCAATGACAAACGGTAAGTATGAAAGCTCAGCCTTATGTGCCTCTTCTGATCCCTTGGGAGACATTTCCAACTTCGGAAGTTCAGTTTCTGATGACCCGATGTCAAGACCGCTCTTGACTCCCCTCACTGGAACCGTAGCGACTCCTGTTCTACTAGCAGATGATGAACTCCCGCAGTCAACTGATATCACTGAATTAGCTCCAGTGAGATCAAGTTACATCGCTAGCTCCTATTCATCTACTTCAACAACCCCTACAAATCCCACCACCACAACATTGTTGGATATGAGCAATTCCGTATCGCCAGAGGCTCTCGAAATTAATGACTCTGAGAAAAACAATTTGAAAAGATCTCTCCCTGCTGAAGATGATCTAAAGAATAAGAAGTTGAAATTGTCTTCTGTTACAGAAGTAAGTATATTTAGCGATCTGCATTAATTTGTAAACGCATTTTTAATTTGAGTTTCAATGATTTGTTGCTCAGATTTGGTTAACTCACGAATCGTCGGCAAGTGCGATTGTGGAATTTTCTTTCGACTTGATGAAAAGGTCTGTGAACTTCAATTGGTTGTAAAACTTATTTCTGCTTGTTCTAGGTGCTCTCACTTTTTTTTCCATTTTTGACCGGGCCTAAAGGAAACAACTGTTTTTTAAATTTTCTTGAAGCAGTTTGAAGTTGTTGGGGTAAAATGAATAGTTAATTAGGGAAGTCAGATTGCTTTTAACTCGAGTTTACCGTATTTCATAAAGATTCATTACATTACTAATCTTTTCTTGAACAAGTGAAACGTAACTGGAAGAGATTTTCCTTCGGGGTTTTAATTGGGTTTTTCGCGTCTCGAGATATGCACACAATTTCTGAATCCAACTCGAGGACTTACGTCAATACCTGTCGTCGTACGTCAGTTGATTACAATTGCCTTTCACCTGTAGTATTTCCGGGTGCAGCGGAACCAATATCTCGATTTGAAATTGGTGTTGAAGGTTTAGTTAAATAATTTTGTGAGGCCTGACCTTTTCTCTTTTTTCTTGAATGAGACCTGAATTCAGCACAATAGACATATGTACTGCAGAAGTGAAAGTGACATTTGATCAAATTCTTTAACTATTTCGTTTCTTCCAAACACTAAAGCCTTCAAGAGCTAGACTTACTTAATACTGATTTTTAAATCAGGAAGTCTTCGAAATCTAAAATTTTGCGGAGTGTTGACACAACTTGCGTCAAATAAAGAGTTTTATAAAACACTAAGAAGGTTTGTGGGTGATGCAGGTGTTCCAGTCTTGTAGCAGCTGTTGGAATACACCACTGGCTCGTTGAGGTCTTTAGATAGTCGAGTAGCACGTGTCATTTGTGCGGGCATGAGTGCCTGCTGTTCGCCGAGCTTTTGTTTGTAATTTTTCTTTCATTTAGTTGAAATATCGCTTAAATATTTATTGCTGATCGTGATTAATTGACTAGCATTGATGAATCTCTTAGATCATCAAGTTGTATGCACCTTGACTCGGTTTCTTCCAATTTTTTTTTCCAACATAGCAGAATACTGCCACCATACCCACAAAATGTATGCCAAGCTTGTCACAAATTCTCAACTTGGAAATCACAAGCCGCTCACTGTAAATTTAAGCCATCATTTTTTTCTTATCGAACGTTGATTTCGAAATATAGGTGAGAAGTTTTCTGTTGAAAAAAATAAAAAATAAAAGAAAACAATTTCCTATGCACCTGATCCCAAGATTTTTTAGCAAATGGTTTCGGTCGTGTAATAAGCGACTAAATTCGTATCAGGTTGGATTTTACCTGCACAGTCACGAGTTTTACGTTGGTGCTTGATATTTTGTTGGCAATCGTGTACACTTTGTTATCTGTGTGGTTTTCGTGTTCAGTATTGTTCAAAATATTAGGTGTGAGGGTGAAACTGTTGACAGCGGAGTGAAGCGTTGGCAAAATCATAAAATATAATCTAAAGAAACTGGATGAAAATTGCGGACATTTAAAACTGATAGTAATGAACAGGCGCTCAACAGCTGTTAAATCGAAATTAGCCCCTTCAATGGGAAGATCCGAGGCTACGAGCTGAGGGTTTCGTAAGCCTTCTTCTTGTTGAAATAAAATAGTTTTGGGTGTGTTACGGACCATTTCTTCCAATTCACTGCGGCTTTCTTTCAGCACCTATTTCTTCTCCGACTGTTTCATAAAACTTTTTTTAACGTTGCTGATTCTATGCGCTGGGTGTGGAGACACGCGCACGTTGTGCAGAGATTCCTCGTTCCCTTAATTCGATAATGAGTTGACTCAACCAAAAATTAGCATTGTCTTACTTCATTGTCGTGTGTCACTTTTTAAATGCTCTGTTATTCAACCTTGAGTATTTACATGTAAATATTTTACGCTTTATTCACAATTTCTCAGTTCGAAACATCCTAAGTTCAATTCTCGCTCATCAGAATAACTTCGTCGGGAGATGCCTGTCCTGTGCCTGAATTAAAAATTATAATTTGATGAGGCAGCTGGATTTACTTATTTTTGCTCAATCTATTGGTGTTTTTTTTATCAGAATCAGAGTGCTTCAGCTGAGATCCAAACCATCGAAGATGATGCCAGTAAAGCTCTGGTGGATGCAGAGGTCCAGAAGTTGAGGCACACTGCGTCCAAGCTCCGCAAATTGAAAAGAAAGGTGCGTGAACTGATATTTTCTCCCAATTCGCTTTAAACGTTTTGTGTTGTTGATTCGTTTTAAAGAGGACAGGGTCCTTAAGAACGAGCGCATATACCTATTGGTACGAGGACAGTTTCTGCCGTGAAATTTTTCAGTATTTTAAATACTACTACCTTTACTACTAGGTATTGTTTTGTGTTTTATCAACTAAGGATTGTTAGTTTCCGGTTGCTTTTCCATGTCACTTTGAATTATAATGTACCTTCTGTAAATGCCACCATTCATTCCTATAGTTGACGACGAATAATGTTAACATTCCACTTGTGTTACGAACGGACAGACCAACCTTTTGTTATACTTAGGCATTAGTAATCATAACATTTATTGATAAGAATGGCAATTTTAGAAATGGGAAGTGAGTTATGTCTTCATACGTGTACCATGTGTTTAGAAAAACTACTACAACTCGAGACCCAATTAGCACAAAAATTACGAGGTTCAAAATAGAGCTTTGAGTGTTACATATTCGTGCTACATGCTGATCAAAGTGCTTGCCAATTGTACATTATATAGGTCGTATAAATTCAAAAATTATTGAAATATAAGTTTTTATATGTTGATTTTTTTTTCAGAGCATTCATTGATAATGAAGTTCCGAAACTAGCGCTTGTCTGAATGCCCCTTTTTAGAAAATGAATTTTATTCCGTTTTATGTGGTTTTATTCTTGATGAAACTTAGATTTCCAAGACACGTACCCATCTCTGTGATTCGATGAAGAATTACACTAAACTTTAAAGCTTCCCATGTAAAGTAACGAGGAAATCAACATATTACAAAATAAAGCTAAGCATGCTGTTGGTTCTTCCCTATGCAGTGAGCTAAGCTTCTTTTTACTTCTCAAAAAGAACTGTTTGAGGATAGACTATCAATCACTTATGTCCCAGAGACTTCTATCCACATGCTCTATTGTTCATAAATAGTGATGGTTTTTGAAATGCAATTAGTGCATGAGGGATGTTTTTGTTAAATTTGATATTACGTGTTAAATTGACATTTTACTCGCTTATGACTGTCAAACTAAGTTCGCTGAGTAAATCAAACTTTTGGTTTTAACGATTCTTTTTCCACAGGACCTAGAGAATATGATTATAGAGCTCTTCATGAACAAAGTACTTCATAATCACGAGCTGGGCAAGTATAAGACATTATGTGAAAAGCTTGAATCAACTCTGGAAAGCAATCGCAAGAAAGCTGCTCAGTTTCACAAAGAGGTATGTCGCTCAGTATCGTTAGCTCTTGATCTATGTATTACTTTGTGACTCGTGCCTAGCTTTTAAAGTATAGTAATAATTATTGTTGAATGCTAAATTATCTTATGTTATAGGTAACATAAATGATTGAAAAAGTTTACTTTCGTACTGACTCGTTTTGGAAATCATTTGTACTATTCGTCTAAGTCTCTGTCTGATATGCATGTGTTCTGTACAACGAATTTTCAAGTACAGCAGTTTGTATTTTTCAGGTAGTAGTAACACGAATACTTTAATCTCTTTTAGAGGAAAGTGTATTCATTTTTGTTTGTGTCCAGTGACTGAAAAGAAATTAAATATTTAATTTTGCTGTAAAAATTGTGTATGTTAATCTGCATCGTGGTTATAAATTAAATAAATAACCCATAATTACTGACCAGAGCTTCGATAGGAATTTGGTTTGTTATGTAGTTTCCTGTCTGATGTCGAAATAACGCCTGCTCTTTGTAACTCTAGTTGGATGACCTACGCAAAGTCACGAGAAAGTTGCAAGAAGAGCACCAAAATCGTAAAGATCATCTCGTCACGCCTATCAAGATCAAGCGGTCGGTTGGCATACAGGCAGCGCCTCATATAGTGAGTATGGAAAATAAGCCTTTGAAATGCGTGTTTTTAGTTGCTAGACTTCCCTCATGACAGAACTAACACGTAACTACCAAACTACCATTGCTGTGAACTACCTGCGAATATTGATTGTGCTATCGCTGCAAACGCTTTTTAACATCTACATTCGAGTATGGTCATCTGTTTTGATGGGATATCATTGATAGTTTTTGTAGTAATTTCTGTATTCTTGTAATGGATATAATGACGTACTATTGGGAGTTTGATTAATGAGGTTAATTTGAAGTTTTATTGTGCTACAGATACAAAAAGGCATTGCGGCGGCTTGTGGAGAATCGAGTAAATCTCATGTCCGCTCCCCACACTCACATGTAAGTATTATTTTTTTTTTACGTCAAGTATCATTTTTGTGGGAATAATTTCTTGTGATGTTGAAATAGTGTGAACTACGTTCATGACAGTCACTCTATATGTACCAATTATTTTCACTTTCTCCAAATAAATTTTGTAAATTTCAATGAAACAAGTGATTCCGTGAAGTCATCTGTTACTTGACTTCGGTGAATGTTTTATTGTTTTGTATTAATCTCTCCAGTAGACTATGGGTACAAAATCCCCCTTATATGTCCATCTGCGTATCGGGGTGCACTTTTTTTAGACAAATTTCAAAATACTCGGCTTGTATTTCTATTATTTGCCAAATATACATAGACTTTCAAACCTCGGCGTTTATTTGTTTATGTTTCGTCCCTTCTGTTCTTTTATCTATCACATCAGTTCATCTTCATTAAACGGTTAAGTGACGTCTTACTGCCTAGACAATGTAGTCATTAGCGGTTGTATTTTATTTGCGGAAAAACGAGCGACAACATTTTGATCAATATTTTGCAATGGAGATAGATATTGGTGTGCGTTTGTTGTATATCGCAAGTACCAATGATATGTTCTACAGATCAATGGGGCGACGTCTCAGCAGTCTATGGTGGTTGTCGGCAATTCCAGCATTGGTGAGTGTTTTATGTTCTATTTAATTTTTTATGTTTTCTACTTTCTCTTCTTATCAATGGTTTCTTGTGCATTCAGATAAAGCATTGCCTGTGAATTCTGAGATCAATAGAAATTGAAATTTGCCATCTGAAGGGTGGTTTGTATCAATGTGAACATGGTACACATTATATCACGATTTTATTACTTAGTGAAAATGAAAGGGTATTGTGTAATTCTAGATAGCAAATCAGTCTCCTTGTTATTATTTGAACAAAAATTAACGATGTTGTACAGTTTCTCCTGAAATTTATTTGTTACGAACTTGAATCAAGACTATTCTCAAAAATATCCGTTTGTACTGTTTGCTCTTTGTTAGTAAGAGTCGATGCAATTATCACCTCTTCATACAACGGAGCACGATAAATGTTCTCATGAGGTTAGGTTTGGGATGGCCTGCTTGATTTTCTTTAAAAAGTCATTGCTCAATTGTCAATTCGATCCATCACTTCTTTTAACTTTCATCACTGATTATTTACCTTTCTTTGAGCTTTCTAATAGCTCAGCGCTAAGTAATTATATTTTTCGTCAGGAATTCTGTGAATCGTTAATATTCAGTTTGTGTGGTAAACTATTTCAACGCGAGGGCCCGAGCTGAGAATTAGGTAGGCCTTCTTTTTATTGAAAAATAATTGTTTTTTGTCATGTTAAGGACCCCTTTTTGTGGTTCACTGCTGTCCTGTTTTTCAGCACCTACTACTTCAACTTTTATGTTGTTTCATGAACTTTTTCTCAACCTACTGTTTCTATGCCCATTCTGCATAGATTCCGCTTCCCTCATCTCCATACTAAATGGTGCCTTCTTCCTTCCTTTCTTCGGATTTTTTTATTAGCGGTTAGGGACGTTTAAACTAACATCTAATCTAACCTACTATTTAACGCATTGTGATCAGGAACATCCGTACCAGCACAGTCGGGGTTGGTGCATAACTCTATGCGCACGTCGTTCGGCGGTGGTCGCTCAGGAATGACCAACTCTGTTAATGGATCTCTAGGGGACCGTCGAGTTCCCTCCCAACTTCTGTCGTCCCAAATGAGCTCTTCCAATAAGAGCAACGCTGTCATTGATCTCACCGACGAGGAAGAATGTAAGTTGGTGACTGGTTTAGAAGTCAGATGCTTTTTATTTTGGCTTTTTGAAAGCCACATGGTTAATATTTTAGCTTTCTTTTTATATTTCAGCTCTTTTATGGTAGTTTTCATTGTATTTTATGACTTCTTTGATCGACTACATAAGACAACGGTGTAGTGCTTATAAACGTTAGCAAACCGACTTTTGTCGGAAATCTTGCATAGCAAGATAGTCAAAAAGTATTCGTATGTTGTAGCTACCAGACTTGTTCATATTAGCCCGAATTGCACAATTTCGCATCCTTAAGATATTTTAGATTCTAAGCCTTTATTGGTTTGAAATTATTTCCATCCGTGCTAGTCATTGATAGGTGGTAATGATACATACTAAATTGTACTTGCAGCTGTTTGTTTCCCCTTGTTGCGTGGGTTACTTGTGTGTAACAGTATTGCTTTGGGAACGAAACTTATAATGTTGGTATTGTGATCTATTTTCTTGTAGTGTTCAGTACTTTTTACTCTCAACAATCTCTGTTTGACACCCCGACCCGACCATAACTGCAATAAAAATATTGATGTTTGGTGGTGGTTATCTTTCAGCTCGAACGACCACTGCTGCGACCACGATGACTCAACAGATCTCTAAAACTCCTCAGAATCTCGTCAAAGTCACCACTGCTAGCGGTTTCGTTTCATTACCAGTGAGTGTTGGTTGATTGCAAGAATTCGATCATTTGCTATAAGATCCATCATAAATGAGAAGAAAATGCACAATTCTGGTTATTTTAGTGGGTGGATAGGAATGTGATGACAAGTTGAAAGTGGAACTGGAATTTTCATGTATAATGTTATTTTTTACTTCATACCAAGGCTGTTTGCATGGTAGAGGTATTGGTGTTAAAGAAAATTCGTATTCACATCTTCATGAGCCGAGACAAAGTGTCATCCATGTAGATTTTGAAAGCTCGTAGGCTTCTAAATAGAAGTACACATCGCTTGTATCTTGATAGCTCTTGTGCTTGTGTACGTTCATAATTTTTCAAACAGCCATGCTAAAAATGACGAGTGAGTTGTCATTTTTACATGAACGTATACGTCGTGAATTAGTGAGTTGCCGGTGCATATTGTTGACCATTTTCAATTTTACAGACAAGTTCTGGTGCTGCTCAATACGTTCTGGTGCCCAGCTCTGCTGCTGGTTCTGGCAACACCGTTGTAGTTGCTACGGCTAACGTGGTGAGTCTTCTCGAGCCGACAATATTAGCTGGCAGGTCCATTTTGACGTAATTTTGTTCGTCCTTCAGCTATGTAATTGTCTCGGGCTCACAGAAATTAAAAGCGATAAGTCAGACAGGGGAATGTGAACCTTTTGAAATCAAACAGAAATGAGCTGAAAGGAAGAATTGCAGAGAAAGAGGTTTTGAGACACAGTAATGAATGTTTATTGGATCTGATCGAAAGGTATAATATGACTGTTGGGTTAAAATATTGGGATGATTAGCAACGCTTTAGGGCAATCGTTAGCCGTTACATATTGATATTATAAAACATAAAAATGAATTTGCATCATTAAATTCACGTTTAGTTTATGACACCAGATTCATGGATAATATTTTGCATTGATTTTATTCAACTCGAAAAAGTTTTTTTATCATACGTATCATTTTTTTTATGAGTTTTGTTAAAAGGTTTTTTTTTAAATAATGAAGATGTATCTTCTTGACACAGGAAAGTTATTGTCATTCAACGAAACACAAGTGATTTCGTTGAAAACTGCAATTGAAATGAGCAATGAAATCAAGAGCTTGTGTGCAAGCACTCATGTATGGGCAATTTAAGATGACGACACCATTTCATGAAATAATTTTATTTAGAGTAATGAAGTTCAAGTAAACGATGGGCTTAACAATATATTCGAAGGCGACTAAGATAGGGTAACACCATTAGGCTATTTCCGATTTTTTCCCCCTCACGTCATGACCACTGTGCACAGCGAGCGCCTATGTTCCGACCCGATTATATGCTTCGTTATCGCAAGTAAAAGCCTTCGGCAAACTGAGGAGTCCATCACGTCCTATCGGAACTGAATGAGCGTGGACGACCACATGATTATTGGTTCAAAAGTGGGATTTGTAGGTTGTTTCGAGTCTTATTTGCAACCGGCATCATTGATGAAACACAAGCGATAAAAACAACGGAATCTTCTTTCACGCTTACCAATTTTTTATATAGTCCCAAATCGGTCTTGCGATCATAATCATTGAGAAAACTCCCAAGTTTGGCCGATGTAAGTAGGATACCTGCGTTGGATGAGGCATGCTGTAAAGTTTCAAGTGTGTGTGTAATAGCAAAATCATTTTTTGTTCAGGCAACGAATTCTCTTGCTGGATCGAGCAATGCCTCCGCACGACTCCTGATGCCTAGCAATTCGTCTGTGATGAACTCCAAAACCTCCTCGCCTTCTCTTCTTGCTCCACCCGTCCCAACCATGGTACAGCAACAGTCGTCCTCTCCGGTTAGAACCTTGGCATAAAATTGAAAGTTCAAATATTTTCTGCAGTAAATTCCCTCCACACTCAGGAGGGGGGGGCGATGGTTTGGAGTTGCGCAGAGACAGGTGACTAAACAGAGTTAGCTCCGCTTTTGAAGCTCGGTTGCACTGCTTTGCTATGACCATGGTGGTGTGCCGGTTGCGTACTGTTTTGCTCAGGAAGATGGGGTGAACTGGCTGTCGGGAACGAGGGGAAATGAATGTGTTTTTGACGTAGACCATCTTCTCGTGTGGAAAAATGGCAACTCTCATTTGGGATCTGAACCTGTACTTGAAGTTATTTTGGTTGAGACCGAACTGTGTGTTCTTAAATCTATAGTGATGCAACGGAGTTTGTGAGATTTCTATGACAAGCTTCCATTTCTTTAGTGCGTAGTTCTGGAAGTGATCTTAAGTACTATTGAGATGAGTTGTAGCTGGTAATTTTTCTAACATTTTTCTATTGGCACTAGAACTGTCTCGACGTTTTTCAATAAGTAATACCATCAGTAAATTTTGACCCGTTGTAATGAATTGAGAGACATAAGGCGTACTCCGCCTGTTCAAAATTTTGCTGGGAGAAGTCTCTGTAAACCAGGTTCGATTTCCATCTGTAAATTTCCAATTAAGATAAAAGAAATGAATGGCATTTATACACTTGGTGATCATTTTCATTGGACGAATTGGTTTTGCAGCATCCCGCGCCGCTGCCACGAACAGCTCCTCAACAAGTAGTCGGTGGAGCGAAGCAGCTGCCTCCTCAACCCACGTTGAAACTCAGCCACAAGGATAACAGTAAGTGCATTTTTTAAAAACAGGGTGTCCGCCAAAAAAAAGTAGCCGATTTATAAATGTATTTTGTAGAATATTAGTGCTAGAAGAGTGAAATAGGTTTCATTGAAAAGAGCCGGATCTGAAGTTTATTTGTTTTGACACTTTTGTCTACAACTACTAAAACCTCCTTCTTGATGCATTCTTCTAAGAGTTTGAGTAAAATTCATGTAAGGCATAACCATATAAAAGGGATGTTTTCAATAGTTTTACTCCGCTCTAAATTTTTTGCATGTTTGAATAGACGAGAAAGCTCAAGGTTTATTTGTTCTAGCTTCGGCACAGTAGTTTCCATGTTGCGAAGTACAGTATCGCCTCATCTTCCCAATGTTCAGTAGTGCAGGGGCTGAATTACTGTCTACTTTCCGAAGCTTCTTTCTTTGAACATTGTTTCGTTATGATCTTTATGCCCCCTACGTTCAGGATGTCATATTTCGAGTACATCTGGTACCCTAGCATGCTTAATTCTTTTGCCGGTTCCCTGATAGATAACCAAGGAGATGAATTATGAAACCATTCGCTTCGTGTTTTCCTTGAACTAGGACACTAAAGATTAATATTCACTCTGACAGTGACCTACATTTCCCCTTTTTGCTCAAGTTTCTATTTTCTTCAAGGTATTGTGCTATCATGGACGATGGCGAAGACCAGCGAACACGAGGCGATTGCAAGTTACCAATTGTTTGCGTATCAAGAAAGTAATCAACCGCCATCTCCATCATTGTGGAAGAAAGTTGGATCAGTCAAGGCTCTCGAACTGCCCATGGCCTGCACTCTAACTCAAGTATGTTATTATTTTGCTTTGTGTCTGCCAATTGATGCTAAGATGTATTTCAGTTTCGCGTGTTCTGTATCGAAGACTTCTTCCGGGGGATACAAATATTCTATCTATGGGAATTAGCGCTCAAAGGGGGAAAATGTGAGGGCCCAAGCTAAGAGTTAGGCAAGCCTTTTTGTTGAAATAAAATGTTTTTTGTTACGTTAAGGAAGACCTTTTTTCGGCTTACTGCTATCCTGTTTTTCAGCACCTACTACTTACCTCAACTTTAATCTTGTTTCATGAACTTCTTTCTCAACTTGGTGTTTCTGTGCCCTTTCTGTATAGATTCTGCGTTTCCTTAACTCCATTACTAAATGGTGCCCTCCTTCTTCCTCTCTTTGGATCGTATTTTTTGCGGATAGGGAGGCTTAAACTAATAATTTAATCGGTATCTAAGACTAGTGCCAATTATGCACTTCATTGGTATAGGAGCATCGTTCATAAATTAATCAATATTTGCTCCTACTGAAGACATAATCCCCTCTTACCATCTTGTCTTTGTAGTGGGGAGGGGCTTTTGTGTCCAAATGTAGTCAGAGCTTCAAAGGCTACAATGTCCAGGTCCTATCACGGAAACATTGCTTGGTTAGAGGGACCAGATAAACGAAGCTTACAGCCTTATTCCCTGACTGCAACCTGGCTTCCTCTTGATCTCGCAAACAGATCCCATCTTTAGCATGACGCTAGAGGTTTAAGATGAAGACTCGACTCGCTAGCTTACTAATCGATTGCTCCGTGTTAGCGGAATGGCGGTTGTAGGAATTAGAGGAGGATCGTTAAATGCTTGCGAGATGTGGAAACGCTTCGCCGGTCAGTCAAGCGCATAGGAATTGTCAAATACGAATTGAAAAAAAGGCAAGTGATGATATACGTCATTCCACTTATTACACATCGAAATACTCGAGATCTTACCTTGCAAAATTAGTTACAAAAAGTTACAAGAAAAGTATAAGAAACAAAAGTATGTACTTGACGCCTATCCCTAACGTAACTAGAAAACGAACAATCTTAGTAATCTTTGTTGAAAATTATACCAAAATCAAATTCTATTGCCTTCGCGTAAAAAAAGGTACATCTTCTAAATAAGTATCCCATTAACTTTTGAGGTCCTAATTCTTAGGGTAATTTCAGGACCTCTAATGTTAGGTTGAGACAATTGATATTTTTTCCATGTACATGTAACCTAACCCTTCAAACTGAGTATTTCTTAATGAATGTTGTCTAATTTGTGCAGTTCATGCCTGGTCATCGCTATCACTTTGCTGTCCGTGCTGTCGATGCCAAAAGCAGACTGGGTCCCTTCTCGGACCCTCGCAGCATCAGATTGGAAAAATAATAGCTTTCATTCAAGCTCTCGGGGTCAGTTTTTAAAATTTCCCTTCAGAACGGGTTTAACATATTTTTCTGATTACTTATCGTCAGTTAACGTTTGCATTACACATTTTCTCTTTCAAAAACAGAGTGAAAGTTCAGATACTGCAATATGCAAAAAAAATTCAAATTGCACAAAATAGATATTGAGTGACATACGGAGACCTTGTAAATATTAATGAGGGTATTTCTCATTTGAACGGCGTGCCTGGGAAGGTAGGAACGCAACTTTTTAAAATTAGGCCTCTAGTCACCGTAATGTCAACGTGGAATTACTCTCGAGTTCTTCTGAAACGGCTACCTTTCGATTCGTACTAGAAAAATATTTAACCTTTGCTACATTTCGCAATAGTTTGTGTGCTACAGCACACAAATCCAGGTTTGTAATTTATTATTTATTTTCAGTCAACACCCTTATTCAAATCACATGATTTCTTTCTAGATGGGACTTGAATGCTCAACAGTGGGAGATTTTTGTTATTTAGGCATACGTATGTTAACCTTCAGCTGGGACCAGTCTATTACCTCGAAATTATGGCGAAGAGCTACTCTGGTACTGAACTTTTGATGTTCAATCTATTCAAATTTTAAATACTAGGGAGTGAACTTAGTTCGAGCTGTTCCCAATGATTTCATCGAGCGGCATGAAGACTAGTGCAATTCTGAAAAGACAGTGAATTGAATTGGCTAGAAATTCTGAAGGTTTTAGCAGCTTGATAATTCGTGTATTAGTGTTTTTAGAAGTTTTTATGTGTTTGATTCAGGTATAGAATTTTGAGTTATTTCTTTTGGGAATATTGAGGGCTTTATAGTTATGTGCCCTACATATTTGTTCTCGAGTTAGTGTTGACTAGCGGACTCGCTCGACTACCTAATTAACCTTAAATACTGATAACCAAAATTTGTGACTGTACCTCAGCGATAACAGTTTTGTCTGCGGGTGACAGGTGAATCGTCTGAAAGCGTGTGAATTCTTCGTATGTTAGAGATTGTTTACTTAGGCAGGTGAATTCTCATAGTTATACAGATATTCAGGAGAGAGTGACGTAATTGATGTGGCTGGTGAATTATCCACCTCTCGTTTCTACCGCTTAAGATCTCTCAAGACTCAACATGTCTGACTTCTTGAACTAGCCTCAACAAAAGAGAGTCTCATCGTGAAAAATGAGATCGGATTTGGGGTTGTTTACTTGTTCTATTTTCGTTATTCTCGCGAATCGTAAATTATAAATAAAGTATCGACCAGATACTGAAAAGCATAATCACTGCTATTTGTATAAAACACCGGGGATAGCGTGTAAAAAAATTCGAGTGAAAAAGTAATGATTAACACACAGCTTGTTTCACGTTTAAGTAAAAAAATATCTGTATGGTAAAATATAATTGAGAAACCGAACTGATGCCATGTAAATATTGTTACATGAGTATAATGTGCATCGAAAACTCTGAAATCGTTAAATTGTTGAAAAAATATTTCCCATCACATGTGAGGAAATGACATTTGGAGAGATCAAATTTATAAAATACGATTATCCAAATTTCATTTATTAACCAGTGCCGTTAATTAATTATTTAAGAATTTAACGTAGCATTTCACTTGTGAAAATATGTATTTGAAGTTCATATTAAGTAACCTGCCGTTTCTCGTTTGGATGAATTGGCGGAAGTTGCATGAGATATAATGGCATTGTTCGCTAATCGTAGGTCAATATGTTTTGGGGTTTGACCACAATTTAAATTATTTGAGTGTTCTATTGCAAGGTTTGTTCATGGTATGGTTTGTGTTTTCGGATGCTTTTTCGAAAATATTCCCTGTCCATTCTAGTAGTCCTTGTATGAACTATTTTCGAACATGTATAGCTGTACAGATTATCATTTGTACATAACCGTTGTTACTGTAATGTTAACGCAACCATGCTGTTTCTGAAAATAAAACTTCATTTTACTTGGTCCACTTCTATGACTATTTCGTTAAGTGTTTGTATCGCGTGCATGTGCGAGGAACTCATTAAGTGAAGTTGATGGCAGAGTGAAAGATATCATACAACACGGCACTGCCAAGCTCGTAAGTTAAAAAAAGCTTTTATTTATTACCTATTTATTTTATGTGGGCTTTAACATCCACTTTCGTGTTCTTGATGGTGTGATCTATAGTTCAATAAAATTACGAAGCCACCCGAATGATACCGAGACGAATTGTGGTCATGCACTTTGAAAAGATAAAATTGTTGCGTGCAATGAATAGCAAATTCACCTCATCCTTCTTGCACAAATCAATCTCGTGTGAAAAGTAATTTGCATTTGGTCTTACCTTCGATCGACGCTGTCCATGATCTGCTCTCTTTCACCCAATGTTACCTTTCTACCGAGGTTCATTCGATAAAATACACGCACATGGTCGAATGAACATGTCTTTATTTTCCCAAGTGTAAAGAATCTTTGCATTTTATGAATTACTTCGAAATCCAGAAATCAAGTTTTACTGTTTAGATGTTGCATTGCTTTGTAACGAGATTAATTACATTTTCACGATAAAAATGGAGTCCCTACCCACGCGCATATCGGTTACCTCATTTCCCGAGAGATGTGGAGTGAAGCCTCTGTGGTAGAAGTCGTTAGTTCTTCACATCTCCAGACCGAAAATGCAGCGACTGAAAAATTGTTCAATTCCGTGCTGCTTCAGGTGTTCGTGTGAGGCAGCGAGGAGGCTCTCCCAATGAGTATTAAATTTATTGGTTCTTTTCGAAATCCAAGGAAAAGTCTGAAAATGAACCGTGTCCACAGACTCAAGTTCTACAATTCCTGTTATGAGAAAAGAAGCCACGGGATATTAACTGTACCTAATGATCAGCTTTCATTTAGTTTAATAAGAATGAATCTATATATTATTACAGATTAGCATTATCTTAATTAAGCATGGCAAAATTTGGCACCAAGATGTGGGCAAACAGCTTCAGCTGTCGCCTCTGCACAGACATGGTCTTACAGCTATGTTTAATACAGAAAAAGGTGAATATTGTTACTTTCGTTTAAGAAAAAAAGTTGCAATTATTCGAACATGCTAATAACTTACCTATCGGAAGCAAGAAAACATGATTTAAAAAGAACAGAAACAAAGGAATGCAAGTTCGGTTTCTAAGCAAATCAACTCACAACCGCCTTACCATGGGAATGATTGAGAAATCATTCTCAATGCGTAATAGAACATCGCGATACTTCTGGGAGCTGATACTTTCAGCATTTTCTCCTAAAAGTATCAAATAAATGATTTTCTCTACACTTAACATTGAATTTACAACAGCATCATTGCATATATCCGTGGATGATTACATCTGTCCTTGAGAGGGGGGAAAGATAAGTTAGTTTGAGGTGTTCCAAAAGGAGGGTGGCACAATTCAGTACGGAGGTAAAGAAACGGGGGGAGGGGAGGAGGAAAGAGGTTTTTGCACAAAGTGCGTTCCCACTCAAAATGCGCCGAGCATAGAAACCTCAAGTTAGGAAGGAAGTTTCTGAAACAATACAAAAAGCTAAGATAGTAGGTGCTGAAAAACAGGACAGTAGTAAACCGAAAAAAAGATTGTTCACGACGAATCGCAAAACTTGTTCCATTACAGCGAAAAGTAGGCCTACCTAACATTCAGCATGGTACTTCACGTTTCTTCCTGAGAATGCTAATTCCTAAACAGATACAATAGTTGTATTCTGCTGAGGAGAGAGAAAAAGGAGTCACAGGAGTACTTTAAGAGCACCCTTTCCCCTGGGGCATTTCAAGTCAATAGACAGACCCTTGAAGGTAGAAACGCATGTTTGTCTAGATTTAAGATACATCTGCTTACATAAAAATCTAGAGTCAACAATACCTACCCATATCCGAGTCATACGTAGGCCGTATTCATAATCCTGAACTTCTGCAAGAAAAAGAAGCCACAATGTTCTCAAGCGAACACTGTAGTCTACGCATGTACATCACTCGTCTAGGTCTTTTTATTGCTAGGTGGCCACAAGCTAATTTATTGCAAGTGGAACGAAATATAAAACTGAAATTTTGTTTCCTCCAGTATCTTATGCTTGCCTATGACGCAGGCTTGATTTGCTGCAGCAGTATTTTATTTCACTTCATTTGCATCAAGCCACGAAATTTCGAGAGTGCAAGTGATAAATGTTAGAAAAACCGCCAACTAATACAACTAATTATTCTGCGAAGCGGCTCGACCGCGCAATTTCATGCCTTCCTGTTATTGCTACGACAATTTCTCCCTAATACATCAGCATCTACAGCTACGACTACCTCTACTTTCAGTATTTTAATGAAATCGTAGTTGTTCGCCCAGTATTTTTCTACCTTGAACACAATCACTGCAGTTTTGTGTTTTCATTGGTTTCATTTACACCTCAAACTTTACCTATATAATGTGCCTAATCATATAATTCCTCTTCGATATTTTATCCCAGTGCCTTATGAAACAATGAACACAAACAGATGCAACTCACATACTTCAAAATTACCCACTCATATTCGAAACAAAATTCATTAAAGAGCGATACATTCAATTTTCTTTCACCGAACTATTCAGACATTTAATGGCAAAAGTGACGTACACATTGCCTTTTTCTCCGTTTCAAATCTATACAAACAAAAACTGTGCGACCCCCACCATTCCTTTATTTGCAGTGTCACCGAAATAAAGAAAACCATGAAATCAGAACGTTTCTCCCTCTAACTCTGAAAAATCTACTTCGCACTCATCTCCGCCTCCACTCGACACATGCAGGTCTGAAACATTTCCTTTTCATCCGCGTAATGCTTTTCAAGCATCACTCACATAGTACTTGTACAACAATCAAACAGAACAAAAACTACCGCACTGCGAACTGCAAGACGTCGCTAACCATGTATTTCCAACGAGCTAAACATTCCTTTACTGTGTTTCCATTGAATTTAGCGTGTTGCCAAACTTCAAAACTTTCACTGGTATTTCTACATAATTCCTCAGAAGAAGTATTTTTTGCTCCTCCAAGCACGCGTACACTGTTTTAATCTCTTGCATTACCATAATTTTGTACGAATGTCTTTTCTCATATTTAACAAACGTTCAAATAAACATACTTGCTCTCTGCAATGAAACGCCCGACATACCAATCATTCTCATGCCCACTGAACAGACACGGAAACTGAAACTGAAACCCAAACTGAAACCGAAACTGAAACTGTTACAATCTCATACTGCATTCAACTTTCATGTACAGCGTACGCGTTACTTTTCAAGAATATACACTGAAGAAAAATAATAATTTTGAACATGTAACAACACCAAATTCTCTGTAACTGCCACCAACACATCAGGCGTAAAAAAAAAAAATTAACTTATATACGATTACACCAAACGTTCCATTGACGGCAGGAGAAAAATAAACCATTACTGCACACTTTGCAAAATGACTACACACAGCCGAAGATGCCTTAGGTAATTACTGCAAAGAAAAATCTAACGAGATAACTTCAATCTACACATAATATTGCTAATTGCAAACATATATTACACGAGTTACGTAATGCCATATCTTTGTTTAGTAGGTACGTTGTCCTGATAACTGTGATTCAATCGGGACCGATACGTAAGATTTCTAATCCTACACAAGTCAAATGTCAATGTTCTCATAAATGTAAACACAGTCAATGAAGATACACGATTTGAAACGAATTAAAAAGAATGTGAATGGCCCAATCTAAACACTTTTGATTGTCACTCACAGCACTGTGATTTGAACACAAATCTCGTACCACTGTACTGCAGCACATCATAAATCCATCATTACCCAAAAGAAAAAGTAAATTCTTAAAAAAAAAACTAATAGTCCTTCATAATTTAATGTTCAGATAAATTTTATTTTATTTTTTGAGTTCAGAATAGACATCAAGTTTGCCTAAAAGACGTAATCTACTTCCCTACTTAAAAGTGCGATTAAATTACATAAAATCCTATCAACAATCAACTTTGCACAGTCACTGATGGAATGTGTTTTCCTTCATTCCCGCCATAAAATAAGCGGGGGTTTCAAGCATTTTTTGGCACTGAGGCGTAATTTGATTGATGTGAGTCATACCTTGTCCAGGATCCAAATAGTGGCTGGGGAAATAGAGCTCCCCGTTGGGAATGTAAGAGTGAGGAGGTTCTTGCATTGGGTTACCGTGTCCAGGAGGAACAGGTGGATGAAGTACAGCGCCAGCAGCGGGGGTGGGGGTGGCAGTTGTGATGGTTCCCAAACTGCCAGGAGACGGAGCAGTGCAGTGGGGGACAACTCCATGTAATGGGATCATAGATGTGGGTGCTCCACCAGATGGAGGTGGATACACACTTCCTTTGTTACTCAGACATAAGTTTCCCAAATGGTCCTTGGTTCCATTACTCACTGCGTTATTCTTCCTCTTACTTCCACCACTACCACCAGAAGGTGATACTCTAGTTCGTTTCTTAGATACAATTGCGGACGAAGGAGAAGCTATAGCAGATGCGGTTGCTGTTGGTGACTGGTGTAGAGAGCTAGAGAAAGATGAGGCACCACCCAAAGATGTGTCTACGTGGCCGTTAGGCTTCATTGGTCGTAAATGCTTCCCTCGGCGGTCGTAGACGGGCAAAAGAGCCCCATCCTACAAAAGTAAACAATTTTCACAGTGTTATTCAAATTTTCTGCTTTGAATATTTGGCTCCAAGTTACGAGCTCTGTCATCACGACATTGAAAACACTAGTAAATAAGCTTACTTCGATTAGGACGAACATAAATGAGATTACAAGTTATTAAGGCCTGAGAAGTCCGTAGGAGTCTTGCAAACATTTAATCTTGGTCTTCTTTACTGTACTCAGCAGGCGAGAGTAGTTTTGATAGGCCGTGAAAGCAAGAGAAAATATCTCTCGTTGGATGTTAATATTCAATGAGATTTAAATACATCAACGACGAGGTACTCAAAAGTAGGTAAAAATAGGAGCAATTATCATCGTGAAAGGCTGGTTTAAGAGCTATTTTTTTACTGTGTACTTTCGTTTGAAAACAGAACCTTTCATTCAAGGATAACAGAATTTGTGAATGCTACTCGGGTTTTGATCATTTTTACAACAAAAGGGAACTTAGCACATTGAATTACAAGAAGCCTCTGTGAGTGAGAGCCGAGGGTGATTATATTCTAGGCGTAATGTGCACCGATTGACGCTCCGCAAACAAAATACTTGTTTTCATTAAAAATAACCTTATTAACTAGGTACCAAAGAGATTATATAAGTTAGTTTTAGCCTCCTAACCACAAAAAAAGTGTTCCAAAATGAGCAAGGCACCATTTAGCATAATAAGTTGAGCAAAAGGGGCTTCTACGCACAAGGTTTTTTCCCACACAAGACCTAGCATAGAAACAGTGAATTGAAAAAGGTTACGAAACATGATAGAAGCTGAAGAAGAAAGTATAAGGCCTGAAGAACAAGACAGCAGTGAATCGAAAAATTCCACAACAAAACAAAAAACTTCTATTTCAACAAAAAGAATGCCTACCTAACCTGCAGCTAGATACCTCACATTTTCTCTCTGGAACTGCTTAGTTCCACAGGCACAACAATTGTCTCTCCCTGAGAGGACTAGGAACTAAATTCTTACGAAACCTTTAAACCCGGATCACTTAATATCGATCTGGTCATGCTTGCCTTCGACCCGAATTCTGTATGTGAAGTTAAAAAAAAACGAAGTTACTCTGCCACGTCTCAAGAGAGCCAAACTTACAACATATTGGGAGTTTGGGAGTTTCAAAGGAAGAGATTTTCATATTAAGAATTGTGACCTTCAAAGTGCTAAACTATTTTTTCCTTTTAAAACGTACATTTTAGTTTTAAGAGTCTTTAGTATTTAGAATAGGTGTCCGAATTGTAAATTTGAGAAATTATTTGATGACTTGTTTTGCACATCACCATTATACTTCAGTTCATAAAAAAGTAGGTAGTGAAAACAAAAATATTAGTTCTCTAAATACCATACTTTTGGAAGTAAAATGTCAATATTCATTTGGCAGTATCTGTACAAAATGATGTAAAAACAGATCTGCTTTAGAGGAGAAATTTTGTTGAGCACGATGCAGTAAGTGAGTGAGCAGTGGTACGGAGTAGACTGTCTATCGACCGATAGTGTGAAGTCAAGTTTATTATCCGAGTTAGCTGGTAGTTTGATTTTTGATCGTGATTTAATGTTATTGGTTTATGGACAGTAATTGAGGCGAGAAAAAACTTATATTGAATCTTTTGCAGTATTTTTAAGCTTTTGTTTGTCTGCACTGGAGGTTTGACAGTTGTTATTGATGATCGTTGAATATAAGTACTTTTGTTTAATATGCTGATGAAAACTGCCTTTGTAAGATTTTACGAGCAGCAGTTCGATTCTAACACAAACACCAGTACACTTCGTTTCAAGACAAGAGTCACCATTACAGCTGAGTGGCCATGGGATTTGAAATTTATGCATAGACTGTAATATTTCCGCCATTTCATATTTTTAATGTGGTATGTTGACTATTTTTGATTGAACACTACCAAGTGTACCGCAAATACTTGGATTCAGTTATTGCCTAGTAAATTTCGTGAATGTTTTCCTATGCCTTCCAGAAATTGCGGGCGGTTTCAAACTTCAGAATATTGTGAGATCTCCCACTCAGCGTTGGTACAAACGATTTTCAATCGTATTCACCGCGCCAGGAAAAATGATGTTTTCTGGCAGCTAGTTTCAGATTCTTATAAAATTTTCAAGAACAAGAATTGCATCGCATATTCTTGATGTAGATGGAAGAGTACCGTATATAATAATGACAGCATTATGTTCTTAAAAATTTAGTCAAAGTTGCTGAAAAAGTTTTAGTTTGTTGCTATGAAACTATAAATTTGGCTCACATGCGTGCTTTTTTATACTAGCTTGTCATGCTCGAGATTTTTGGTGATGGTGACACCCAAGGTCTTCTTGCTGTTCTACGGCTTCAATGGGAGCTGTAGTCAGGTTCCAGTTCATGGCATTTGGGGAGTACAGATTATTAGTTTCGATTCGTTCCGATGAGAATTTGTTGATGAAGCTCATTTTCCAAATATCAATTTATCGGAGAATTTGGTTGAGGTTTGTTACAATGGTAATTTTGTCGCATGCGGTGATCGCCCAACGGTAGATTTATCGTGTAATTTGCAGCCTTTACACTACTTCTCAGTCCAACTAGCATCAATCCTGTCTAACAGTCCATTTTTAAATCATTTTGCCTGGTCACTTCTAAATAAGAGAAAAATATAATATTCAACCATACAGCACCAAGATTATTCACTTTCATTTTCCTTGATATACTTTAAACGATTCAAATTAAAGTATTTTATACGACAAACTAGTAACCAGCATTCTCACTTAGTGAGAGCAAAATATTAAGTAAATTAGGGAAGACGAAAAGACTTTCACTACGCTCGTGGGTGTTACTCCTCAGAAATATGTCGCCCATTATCATTAACTTTCTTTTGAATAAATTCGAGTTATTTGTGATCTAGATAGCTTTCCGAGTGCGTGATACAGTGCATCCTGCTGGGCGCAGCTTGAGCAACAGGAGATTGTAATTATAGACATTATTTGCGTAAGAAGCTGGTTGGCTGGACAAGAGATGGTAAGCACACGATGATTTTTATCAAGAACTATCCTGAAATCTTTTTGTAGGTGAAATACTCACTTATTAGCCATAAATCCACGGCTTTGCGGAATTGAAAAATACCAAGAAACACAGCCAAACCTCAAGCTTGTCAACACGTCAGTAACACTCGACGTACGTACTCCAGTGATGCACAAGAGGCATTAAATTTTGAGGTGGTGGCCAGTATACCCTACACTCGTAAACTAATAATGAAATGGCTATTTCCATTCCGAGTGGCCATTCCCATTCGCACTCGAACCAAAGTAAAGAAATTGTTCTCTCATACAAGTGGTATTTGACAGAAAGTTTAAAGTCAGTTCTTCAAGTAGATGCAAATATTTCACACACCAATTTCAAACATGGTAAAACAGGAATTCATGAGACAAGATAAATTTACCATTATATAGCAAAGCAAGTGACTCAAAGACCCAACTCGCCTTCATTTGAGAGAGCAGCGTCCTCAGTCTTTTGTCAGATGTGAGGCCGTGTGCGCTCATGAAGGCTCGCTTGCAGACCCGGACGTGCTTGCCGCTGATCCGAACGAAATACTCGAACGTATTTTGGCGACGGGACTCTTCCGCAGGCTGAAAAACGGCAGCTATGAAGCATTGTACACGCTGGCAGTGTAGTGAAATGCACTCGCATGATGTAAGTCTAGGCTTATTTATCAATACATATCGACCATATGATGGAACAGATGGAAAGAATGTCAGCCACACGTGTTCAACTTAGTAAAGGTTTTCTGAGTATATTTGCTCGCAGACAGCAAGAACCGAAGAAATGTCACATAGGAGTGTGGAAGATAACAATTTACTTCAATTCTTCAAAGAGAATAAACAAAATGTGTGTAAAAACGAAAAATTTCGCAACACAAATAGAGTATTCGTCATTAAAAAGAAAGATCATGTAACAAAGCACACCACCACGTTCACTGTAATATTGAAGGAAACGTGTTTGTTCTGTACAATACTATAGGTCCAGCCACAATTAAGTAACTAGACACTAAGCATTACTGAAGAAAGTTAGGAAGTGCGTTGGCCCAAAATAAATCGGAGGTGAAAATTGTCTCATCAGATTGGGAGGCAAAAAGTTTATTACGGGACTCAAACTAAGCTGTAAATAAGAAAGAAATCAACCAAAAATTTCCGCAACAAATTGTAATATCAGAAAATGGGACTATAACAATTTACTTGTTCAAAAAAATAGAAATGGCACACATAATTACTTCCGTCACATCTCCACCGAGTGAAAAATCGATAGAAATTTAAGGTGACGAAAATTTTTTGATGGAGTAGCTTGGGTGAATCCCAATAGGGTGACCCTATTTTTAACACTAAAGAGCATACAAACATCATAAGAATGAGAATGCTTTGATAATTTTTATATTTATTTCACTTATAGATATGTTTTTAACTGTTACTTTATTATAAGCCTATAAACAGTGTTCACGCAAATGAACGCTGTTGGTGAACATAGCATTCACAATTGCCTGGAGAAAACCTGTAAAAATGAAAACTTTTCGGGTAAAATTTTCAGTTTGCTCACCTTCTTGGTATACCTTCTTTTGACGTCACACAGTTTAAGGCACGTGAACAAATAGGAATTTTGAAGGTTAAAATCGCAAAGATCCCAAAAGTTATTGAAAATGACCACGACTTTCGAGCCCATTCTCTCCCAGCATTTCATGGGACAGTTGCAGGGCTTGCCAATCTTGCGGGCTTGCACAACCTGAAAAAGTAAATAATTTGACGCACATGCGAGCACTTGCCTATCAATGACAGCACTTACGATTAATTACTAATAGCAGCACTTGCAATCAATCAAGTACGGCTAAATTTAAGGGATGTTGAATTTACATTTGAACATGCAGTGCTACGAACAATATTGAATTTACATTTGGGTCCGTAAGTATTTTCAATATCTAATGAACACAGATAGTTACAGGATTCGCAACATCATTCGTTGTTTAAATAACGGACCCCAAATGAATCCTGTCAACAACTGGAACAAGAAAACTCAAATTCAATAATTCCCAACCAAACCCCTACGGAACACAGCATTTTTGTCCTATTCAATGATCATTTCTGTTCACATCATCTTCATCATCATCATCACAGTAACAGTAAATTTGGGAACAAATTTTTCCAAATTGATCTACTGTATAGTTTAGAAAGAGCCACATTTTCTCGCTCAATTGGCGGGGTCGAGTAATGAGTCAGCGTAACACCCAGGTAATAACGTAACGAAAGCATGAACAAAAAACGGAAAGGAGAACAAGCTAACTATAAGTTAATTATGCGGCACGATGGCGTTTCTAACGATAGAAACAGAGAAAGGAAAATAAGAGTACAGTTAAACATGAAAGCACTGCAGATTATCCCATGAACCTGTGTTGATTTCTTGCGAGTAGCTACAATGTATTAAGAAACGCCGTTCTTAGCCCCAAGAAAAGTTGATGAGGACTAGCTATAAGCAACCCTATTCATCTTCCTATACTTTATTATCAATGAAACCAATAATAATTAAATAATAATAGCTCGTTGTCTTGTTGCTCACGTGGTTTGTATATCCTAACACCCAACCTGTTATCTGGATACCATCGTGAATACAAACAATTTAAACAATTTAAAACAATTTATTTACCACAGGTGATACAGAGGTAGAATGTTTCTTAAGTCTAGTACAA
>JACJUY010000403.1:17669-81655 GCA_014220935.1 Platorchestia sp. MABIK
CCAGAAACGATACCTTTTCCTCTATTTTATTTTTTCCTTGGTGTTGTTATTCAGTATTTATTACGTTGATGACAGTGTAACCTAATTTTTGCGGGCAATGTACTTGTCAAGGTGAAAATTTACTTGTGAACCACAAAATTTGACTACAGGCTCAATAAACTCAATTTGTGACGTCATGTTAGTCGTACCTCATCAGTTCCGCGTATGATTTTGATACTGCTGTATTATAAATATGTGGGCTCTAATTGTACAGACCGGAACAATTTGACGGGCGCTGTAAGTGCAATATTCCTTCATTGTAGTCATGAAATAAAAAATATTGATGTAAAATAAATTTTATGAATCGTTTAAAATAAATTTTATGATGTGCAGAGGGGAAATGCACTTGCGTTCTCTGCTCACTTAACGAGGTTATCACAAATCGAAAAATGGGTCTACTCTTTCACAATTCTACATCAATGATGAAATTACAGAAAAATCAAAACGCTATGGAATGAAAATTGAATGATGCAATTTATTTTTATTTAAGGACGGGAAGCGTACCCGTACAAACAAGCCAAAAATCCCATTACTACCACATTGTTTTGCAGATAATTTAATTTTTCCCAAAAACATTGTTTATTGTGAGTGGTAGTGGGCAACTGGAAATTAGTATCGAAATCAGTCATGATGAATTCAGGCGTGAAGATTAATGAATTTCAGGGTACTCCAGTCCTTTAAATCAATCAATAACTGACTGAGAAATTTGAAAACTATTATACAGCAGCCAAATAGGTTGGCGTTAGTAAAGTGTGTGAAGGGTATAAACCAACTCATTGAGGATCGACCAGTGCTTGCCTAATTACAGAGTGAGTAGTGTGACTGATATTTTTTTGTGACGTGCGTGAGAAAATGACCGTGATTTGCAATGAATTATAATACTGCGATGCCTTGTCTGGTCCGCTAGAGGAAATTGGGGCGTTGTGCAGACGACTCTCAAACTCGGCTCTTACATTGACAAGCGACGTGAACAGCCGAAAGTTTGAATTTTTCATTCCACCACAAGAGAGTTCCCTAAAGTTTAGATTCGGCATAAAACTACAAGTGAGTACCCAAAAGAGAAGTGAGTACCAGCGTTTCGATTCGACGTATGACTATAAGAGAGAACCTAAAACGGGTGAATCAAAAACTTGGCCATGAAAAGTTAATGTTCTTAATTATTTGCTTGCGTTGGCACTCCATTCATGCATCATCGAGGTAAAATTGAATGTTGGTTAGTTCCAAATAACTAAATTATATAAACGAAGTACTCGCAAATGAAAAAGAATCCCTAGGGTGTCTACAGTCAAAGTGAAATTTCAAAATGTGCGCAATTTTTACGAGAAGGCTTTCCCGAGGTATGACGGATCGCCGAACAGTAGAAGGCGCGACATATTTCTGCTCTGTCATGCACACTTCCTGAGACCTTTGCTTGACAAAGTTGTTTACTCGGGGGACATCGAACTCCTAAGGCCACACACCTCCACTGCAGTGTTATAACACAGAGACTAATAACTGTGCATTTGTAAGAGCGTGAACGTTAATCTTTTCGCACTTGGACACAATCGCGAAGTCTGAATAGCGTAAATTAAAGTGAACCATACAATGACTAATTCTTGTATACAGGGAGACAGAAATATCGCCCAAACATCAACCAACATTCAATGCGTGAAGGAATGGAAACGGAGAAAATGAATTATTATAATGAGGTTATGAGGATGCACGTGGCTATTTGTAGCTAGCTTGAAAAGTTTTCTGGTGTGCGAGCGCAAATGGTGTAGGGACACATTCAACTGTTTCCTTCCTCGTGAATCATTTTACATAAAATCTAGCCTCCCTCAAAAATGTCTTTTTTATAGTACAGTTAATAGAAAGGATTGAAAAAAAAAAACAATTGAAACACTCGATGCAGACGGTAGGAATGTGTGCTCATATCCAAGAAATGTCTAGTAAAAATTATCTTCGTTCATAAGAGAACTTTCTTTGACATTTGGACATGTATACCAAGCCATAAGCGATCTGAGGATTGCGATTTCTGTTATCTAAATAAATCAGAAACGCCAAATCACGAGATTTTACTACGAAGAGAACCCATGTAAACGCAGAGGAGTATATTAGATAGATTTCTTCCGCTCAGGGCACATTGCTTCCCAGTTCGTCCACTTTTTGAACCGTCAGCGAAATGAAGGCCTCAATGTACACCTAAGCGCCAGCTAAAAATCTGTCAGCACAATAATTGACAAATTTCACATTCCATGAAATCTAACTTTGACTCAAAACATCAGCCGTTATTTGCATCCATTTTTTGTACCATATTTCAGTTCTTCGTCTTTTTTCTTCTTATTCTTTTGATAATAACTTTCATAACCATAGGAGTGGCTTTTCACATACTCGACAACAGTATTTAGCGAACAATCAATCTCTACATTGATGGACATATTTCCATGAGGAGAGTTTTGCAAATGTGTTTACTTTTGAACACCGGCTTGCTAGCATGAATGTGGTTAATTATTCATAGTAATAAATCAGTACAATACACGAATAAAGTCAATCCTAGAGCTATGCAGAGTCTTATGATAACCTCTACTTGTACGGATGAAAATTAGCCTCAGTTATCAACTAATACGATCCTCGATTCAGCAATGAAAAACTGTGATTAATTTTTATCAGTTTAAGTTGAGGTTCGCATTTGATGATTTCGTTTAGCTTTACTACTCGAAGTCTGCACACTTCTTGATCGTCACTTCACACCTTTTATGTAGGTGGACCGTCTCTTCATTATCTGAAAAAGGACGAAATGTGGACAAGTGACTCGCTACCTTGTTTGGTCGGGCGGTCGGGCCTCACAATCAGTTTCTTGGACCTCATTTGCAGGAGGAGAAAAGTGCAAGGAAGAAAAAAAGACTTGAAATAAAGTTCGGAGTTCAATGGCTGAGCCAGTTCGCAGAAAAGTCCACACTGTCTGGAGACCCGCGCGCGCTGACCCACAAACTTTCGAATGAAGGTCAAGTTTCGATCATCGTTTGACTAGACTGGTTTTGTGGTCGATACGTTTTTATCTGGGGCATTACAGGAGAATGACGTACCATAGTGTCAGTAGGTCACTCTTAGTTATAAGGTTTTACCGAGATGAAACAATTTCTAGTTTTATCTGTTTAGAACACCACGATTAAAGATTTTTTCACGATTTAGTTGTACTATTTTCAAGGCATTCCAACGATGGTCAGGGTTAAGGCTCTAATGGGAGTGAATACTCTTTTGTCAAAAAAATCTTGGGATGATTTAGTGTTTCCTAACAAAGGGACTCAAAGTCATAATTTTTCAATTTAGTTTCAGTGTAACTACTGGCACTGGAGAGTGTTGCAAAAGCATTTGAAGTTCAGTAAACATTCTACGAGAGGATAATAATTGAGAGGCTCTGTGGTTTCAAACGTACTTTTTGCATTTTTTTTTTTAAATAACATTGTAATTCATCATAATATTGTGTAAATAGCATAGATCATACAAAGAACGTGAGGCATATTTTAGCAGCTCTAGAAAACGTTCTAAGAATACTTGGAAAATCGTTTTAAATATTCTTCACAATACCTGAAACGTTCTTCATTAAATTTAAGAGCTTCTTCACAATGTACTTACCAATGGATGACGCGCCTTCAAACAGACCCGAGTATTTGAAATTTTTCAAAATAAAAGGGACGTTAGCACAATCGAATGGGAGTATCCATTAGTATTAATAACAATTCTTGTTTTAATGATGTTATCGAATGTTAAAACGAAGAATTCACATCTTAGAGATAACTTTAAAAAGTTTATTGAGATAAATTTGGGCAGCATGGTCGTAATAAATCCTAATTTAGTGGTGATGTTGGGGCAGGTGAGCGCTGCGCTCATTTTTCGTTAGGAATGATGGGAACAAGAACTCAGCTGTCGAAAAAGAAGCCTAAGAAATTTTTCATTTATACTACAACGATTTCAATAGAATTTAGTGTTAAATAAATGTTCAAATACAGAAACTAGACAACTTAGAGCAATACTTCGCTCACAGATAATGTCCAGAGAACTCCACTCGTAGTTATAGGACAAAAAGTCTACCACAACTTCAATGCTACTTGTTGGAACAGAAGCGCGTGTTCTGCAGGTCTTTCCAACGAACCCTCTGTTTTCAGTGCACACATCCGTCTACGTACAAACGCATTCGTCTAGCTACAGATTCCCTTGTTTTGGTACTCATGTACTGGTTATGGCACTCACTTTGGTACTTAAGTTCCGATCATGGCGCTCATTGTAGTCCTTGTTATGGTACTCATTTCGGTATTTGATTAGCGGTTGTGGTACTTATTTTAGTACCCGTGTATTTTCATGATGCTCATTTATGCGCTTAATTACCTGTTATCGCGCTCAATTTGGCTCTCATGGGGCAGAATTTGGCACACAAAATTGAGCACAGTAACAGAAATGAGACCTTGTCCCATAACGCAGGGCGTCTAGCTGGCTGCCGCGCGCTGTGAGCGATGCCCTAGGGACGCACACTCGCTCCGCAGCATTTCCGGAGCA
The DNA here is from genome assembly GCA_014220935.1 of Platorchestia sp. MABIK. Classification (NCBI taxonomy): domain Eukaryota; kingdom Metazoa; phylum Arthropoda; class Malacostraca; order Amphipoda; family Talitridae; genus Platorchestia; species Platorchestia sp. MABIK. The sequence continues at coordinate 22,242 of JACJUY010000403.1, forward strand.
GCATCGACAATCCTGACATTGCGGAGCATCGTTTAGTTACCTGGAAAAGGAGCTTTTCTCTTGAAAGGCAAGGTAGGAACGCTGGTCGTTCAGGTTGTGTTTTAAACGAGGCATTTTTCTCATTATCCTTGATAGCTTTGCCGCAAATTTCAATTGACATGTTTTCCTTCTTTTGTTGAGACCCAATTTCTTTTCCTGGAATCCGCGCCTTTCTGGTAAATTAGACGGTGGGTGGATATGGTAGGTGTTTCTTTGTTAGCTAAGGACTAAAAAATTGTCTTCAATAATATATTAGATTTGACCGCAAGCTAACTGATAATTTAAGAGCTTTGCTTCATTTTTGCAACTCTGCTTCTGGGCTACTCGCACAGAAACCGACTGAAATTTTTTATTGATCCTAAAGCTAGGAAAAGACTTTTTTGCCATTTTCTAAATTGAGGATTGCTTCTTTTCACGTCATCTAATTGTCCTTTCTCGGATCTCTGAGACGGACAAATTCGGGGGTTCGCACAAGGTAGTATTTCGAAATTATCTCCTCGTTCTGAAGTACAGGATTTTGGCCTCAGTCACTGTTTTAGTGCTGAAATTTATAGTTGGTGTTGGTCTAGGTAGGTCCTATTGTGTTACCTGGGACTACACTACACCGGCCGCCCGCCGTCGGTGCGGTGAGACGCTGAGGCTCTAATTGGTCTTCGAAGTTCATTGCCCGCCGCCGGCTGCAAGGGGACCATGTCATGCTCTCTCGTGGCACAGTGTATCTACATGAGGAAAGAATACGAAATAAAAAAGCAGTTTCTTTCCGATAAAGTTGATACGTGAAATGTTTTACATTGGTTTTTAAAATATCTTAACAATGAAATCCTTAGTTGAAATTCACACATGAGTATCGTAATACCCATGTTAATAATTGTCGAAAAAATTATTGAGAGAAAAACACGATGAATACGAGAGGAATTATGAATCTTAGCTCTTCGAGCGAAACTTGTGGTAAAGTGATTTAATTGTAGCTAAATCTTAGTTTATGGCTCGACATAAGTAATTATTTCACTTTTTGATACATTCGTCATTGAATTGTACCAAGCAGTGAGATATGACCCGTGCAATATCAAACAGTGCCGTATCAGGTTTTTGTCACTACTACACTACTACATGACCATTTAATCTAGGTGTAACAAGCTCTCGTTTCACGGATATCGGTTATGATTATCAATCAAATCAAAATTCATTTTGAGTCTAAAATTTAACTTAACGATTTCGTCCCCCAGAGTACATGAACTGCTGATGCGTGTCATACTGAGACAATTCTTGTTGCTTGAATATTGCTCAGTTTGATACGTCAGTTGTTGAAATGATACAACTTGCGCTGTGTGGACGATTTGAATTATTTGAATGAACTCAAAGAAATATTCTCTGCTTTCCGGCAACCCATGCGTACTCACATCCTGTAGCAATATCTCCATATTTGAAATCGTGGCTTCATCTCTTACTCTGATGGTTCAAACCTTAGCTGGATGCTGATACAGAACTTTAGTTAAAAATTTAGAATTAAAATTTTATTATCATCAGGACTCAAGTTAATGAAGGTTTTCTCTGATGTAGCATTTGAAATATTTCTAGACCTTCAATTATTGACTGCACAGCTTCAGTTTTTTGTGATTTTCGTTATTGAGTGCAAAATTGCAACAATGCAACAAGTTTTGACTCGCGTACTTGCTATTCAATATTTGAATCATAATAGAAAGTGAATTTTCGAGGGACTTCATCTCACATTTGTACATTTTACAGTTGGGTTGTACGGAGGTTTTTTTTTTAGGTCGTACTTTTTGTTGATATTTTAAGCGTTCATTTGAGAGATGTGGCGAAACATTTGAGAGATATGACGCAACATTTAGGTGAAATGGTGCAACATTTGAGAGATACTGAACAACATTTGAGAGACATGACATAACATTTGTGAGATACGGCACAACATTTGAGAGATACGGCACAACATTTGAGAGACATGACATAACATTTGTGAGATACGGCACAACATTTAATAGATACGGCACAACATTTGAGAGATAAGGCGCCACTTTGAGAGATACGCCACAACATTTGAGAGATTTGACACGACATTTGGGAGACACGGCGCAACATGCTCGCTTCTCCAAGGCGCAGCAACAGCCAGAGGTCGTTTTGTGCTCCCTGATTTCCGCGGACGCCTGACTGCCTCTACATTTGTGGAGTCCCAAACATATTGAATTAACGAAACAATATTCTGATGAAATTCCGCGGATGTCTATGTTCTGGGCAAAATTCACTGAAGAATAGGCCTTGAAACTTGGAATAGAATAGACCTTGCACTTCAAAGGCTTAGGACCTCAAATGTTTACTTTCAAAGGTTTCAAATGGTGTAGAGGGAAATGACTGATGAACCTACTAAATTTAATTAATGTTTAAATGCTGATCGTAAAAATTTTCACAGGTATTTTTTGGGGTATTTTTTTTTGCTTACGATGGGGTTGTCTAACTTTTGGTTGAGATGACATTGTTAATGATGAGACCGAAATTGGCTGAATTGATGGAATTGAGAACTTAAAGGAGTTCAATTCGCTTCTACTTCTACCGGGACTGAACTCCCAACAGCAAAATTTTAGGAAATTTCAGTAGCTTTGCTTGAAGCGCCCCTCTGAAAATGGGAAGTTAATTAAAACAATTTCAGTTGATGCACGCAGCGAACAACACTGATAATCAGGATCATTTAAAGGCCTCTCAGCGTTTCAGTACCCAGTCTGAGAGCTCAATGAATTTTAAACACCCCTAAAAAATTAATAATGCACGCAAATTATCGTCAACTTTCCACTGAGGCTGCATGTGGAATATCTGAATAGCGGCTTACAAAACGTGGCCCGCGCATCGGTGTCGTGGCCGTCATTTTGACAGATAACGCCTCGACTTATTTAGAGATTAGCTTTATCTGATGTATTTTTCTCATTTCTAGAAGTAATCCCTCAGGATTTATATCTCAGCCTTAATCCTCATTTTTTTCGTGTGAAGTAGGATGTGCAGTGAGGATGAACTTCGGATGAACATAGAATGAGAATGAGCTTGGTTCCGTCGAGCTGAGTGGAGAGGAGATGCACCAAACGGCAGTCCGATGAGGAGCATGTTTTTAAAGTGCCTTCAATGTGGCTCTGAGAAAGGCATGTGTTTCTGAATGAAGTCATGTTTCCATTGTCCCGGAGACACATGTATTCTGACAACATAGTTTACTACGCAGCTGTATGATTGGTCCTCCAAATTGTTTTCGGTTTTTGTCATTTGTACAGAAATAAGTTTTGAAAATTTCTCACATCTTCACTCAGTGAGCTTTTTCATTGAAATTAAAAACCTACATCTAAATTTCAGATCTCTCACTTTCATCTCACTCAATAAACTCGATCATCTGAAAAATTGTCAGTTCTCATAAAATTTAGCTAAAAAGCGACAGATATTAAAGTAAGCAATGTGAACACTTCTTACACTTAAATGAATATTTCTGAGGCGAGTATCTTATCGCATCATTCAAATGTTTCTGACTGTATGTGTTGAAAACAGACCACAAGTTGCCAGTCTTGCCACCAGTGCGAGGTGCGAGCAGCTAGAAAAGATAACTTTAAAACGAATGAAATCATTCACTCTCAATTTTTTGTTTTGAGTTGCGGAAACATTTTGCTTTAAGAAAACTGAGTCAATTAGTCAGGCTAGTAACCGTATGTATGTTTAATATATAAGTCTGAAATAATCAAGTATCGTGTGTAAGTACTAGTAAATATGATAGAGATTATTACAAAAATAGTGCTTGTGACCTTGTACTCGTACATGGTGCAAGTAATCCCACATACGATGCAAGTTACCTTACGTGAGCTACCCTTAATCGTACATAAATATGAGTATTCACTAAGCCAAATGCCTCTAATGCTTTAAATATACACTTGGTAACACAGAGATTCAGTAGTTGGCTGGACCGAGACCGACAGACATGCTAAAAATAAGAATTTTTTTTTGTGGCCAACCCTAAACGCAGGACGCAGATGGCATAGAAATTGAGTTGCAGCGAGTCAGGAGGTGCTCGCCATTTGCAATTACCAATTTCACAATTACTTGCTCGAATCTCAGCGTCACATTACAAACGCGTTACGTAAAGTTTTTTGTAGATTCTTTTAAACCTTATCTTGGTAGAAAAAAGTCGCTCATACCACTCGTTTCTGATGATTCAAAAACAACTGAGATGAGCGATGGGTTTTATAAAAGTTCAAGAATACTATTTTATTGCTTACCGTCTACAATGAGAACAATTTGCTTCAGTTGCTTCATCGTGAGTTTGGAGCTCACAGAGACATCTTAAATGCTTTCAAGCAGCTAAAATTGCATCGTGAGCAGCCCGTGTGAACTGATTGCGGTGTTCACTTATTCACTTATTTTTTCACGCTTGGTAGTTCCCATAAACTTCCTTCAATTGCACAATAGATATGCTCATTCATAATTCAATTATCACTTTAGTCTGTCTGTAACTCTCAACATGAATGACGTTACTCATTCGGCCGTAAAATTGTTTGATGTTATTCAAGTGAATTATACCGCACAATTATGAGTAGAAAGAATTGACATGGACGTTGCTTTTTAGGTTACGGCGATTTGTAAAGTGTACTGTCACATAATCGACTTCAAGGAGTAACGCGGACTGCTAACTGCTACTTAAACCGCTTTCAAATACAAAGCGTCCCATATAATATCGAAGAGACAACATTACCTCCTGAAAAACACAGCATAAAGTACAACCAAGACAGTTCCACAGCATCGACGCGTTTCACAAAACATCAGTAGATCAACTTTACCTCTGAAAAGACACAGCATACAGTGCTACCTTGGCGGCTTCATAACATGAAACCACTGCTTATAATGTTGAGCAGGCAACACACCTCCACAGTGACAACATACAATACGAACTGAACAGTTCAACAAGTTACGAAGTGTCACCTTTATGGTCAGCATAACAACAACTCCTCACAAAGACACAACAATGTACAGTAGAACCCAGACATTTTCACAACTTACAACGCGTTGCACAAAGCGTCATTAGAATAATTTCACCTCCAACAAGACGGAGCGCAGAACGTCACTGCAGCAGACCGGCAAGCGCCGCTGCTTGGCATTCCTGAGCCGCGTCTCCGCAGCCCCAATGTCTCCACGCCGACTGCGGGGACCGGGGGTGACTGCACTGGGATGTGAACTATGGATGTGAGACTGGGGAGCGTGGTAAAGTTAATGGAATCGTGGAGTAATGAGTGAAGATGTGAGAAGAATCTATGATTAGCGAGGGCCTGACGCATGTAGAGGAGGAATTTAAAACTGGGTAACAGAGCGTAAAACAAAGACAAAGGCATTAAAAGTAGGAGGAAGCATGAGGTGGAGGAAGTAGTTCATGAAACAGCTGGAGTGAAACGTGAAGCAAGTGGAAGAGTGCGTACTGCCGGTGAAGAAGTGGGTGCAGCAGGTGGAGGAGTGGGTGCAGCAGGTGGAGGAGTGGGTGCAGCAGGTAGAGGAGTGAAAGAAGAAGCCCCGCTTCCATGACTAAGCCAGAGCTATGAGCTTTGCAATCCTGCCCTCTCGCACCGCTGCGTGCACGGGAAGGAGATGAGAAGCCAAACTGGCTGTTGCTAAGAAACCAATTGATGGGAAAGGTGACTTTGCCGGCACGTCTCCGTCTGTGTGTGACGCTAGCAGAGGTAACTGTCTTATTTTGTGTAAAAATAGAAAAATGGAAGGCTGAAAGACTGCCTGATGAAAATGGTACGGGAAATTATGATAGTACTTGAATGAATTTATCTCTTTGGAATGCAGCACATACGAAAGAAAATGGAACGTAAAAACTACATTTTAAATTACTAAGAAAGCTTGAATCCAACGAATCTTGCTTTTAAGGAAATGATTTTTTCGTTGATAAGCTCATCAAGAAAGAAACTTATTACATTTCTTCAGCAAAGTTAATTTGTTTGACTTAATAAATGAAATTTCTTGAGTAGAAACGAAGTACTCCGAGAGTGAAATGGTGAACATGACGGCTCTTAATTTTTTAGTCGCCTCACACATTCATGAAAATGAGGCAAAAACAGAACTTAATTCAACACATGAAGTTGGAACGAATTTCAAGTCTGTGAAATTATTGTACACACTATTAGAAACTATGCAATGTCGAGAAGAGGGCCGAACCCTGACGAACTGTGTGGCTCGGTGCCTCTGTCGACATTAATTTCTGACCGTATTTATGCACGAGAAAGCGACGGTGTACCTGAGAGATGGCGTTTCTAATAAAGAGGATTCGGTAGCGAATTCTCTTTGAGATTGGATGCTGAAAGCGAACAACACTCAAGTAATTATAAAAGTCAACAAGGTGTTGCCTGAAATTCGGTCTCTTGCAGAAGTTCGTTGGTAAATTTATAGATTTCTCAAAACTCCTTATTCGGAACTATGTGAGTGGTTAACGTTCAAATACTTACTATGCATTTTAAAGAAAAAACGGAACCAATTGCGGATTACCTGCACTAAAGAGTGCGATAGAAAGCTGAAAATCTCATGCATTAAAGAGATAAGCGCTTCAAGCATTAAAGAGCTGAGCATCACACGCATTAAAGAGCTGAACATCACACGCATTAAAGAGCTGAACATCACACGCATTAAAGAGCTGAGCATCACACGCATTAAAGAGCTGAGCATCACGGGCATTTAAGAGCTGAACATCAAAATAGTTATCCTACAAATTGCTCATCATCATTTTGAGTGTCTGGCAGGAAGAGTACACCGTATGCATGTCTCAGCGTGCGGAATGAATGTCATTCAAACGTTGCCTAATATTTATTCTTGGTTTGCTTTAGTGCTGACACTCCCAGACGTCTGGACGCGGTCTTTGTCAGTCTAAACATAGAGTTTTTTCAGGATCAGAACTGCACTTAGAAATCTCAAGCGAGTAATTTTATTCAGCATCTCAGGGATAAATTAAACCGATTTACTGCTCGACCGTCCGCTGCCTCACGTAGGACATGTTCATAATGGTCTCTTCTGGAGTTATTGAACTTGGCGAGCTTAGAACACCCGCTGGACCAAGTTATCGAAGGCAAAAAAAAAATTGGCTATCATGCGGTGGCCATATGAGCTGAGTAGCTCAGCCTCGCTTTATAAGCTCGTCTCGTTGCTACGCTGACCTGCTCTAATGGGGCACGAACTTGCAGTAGTTACATTATATTGCACCGCCTGTGGGCGACTGGGGCTGAATTTTCAAATAATTAAAGTCGTTCTAGAGGTGCAGCCGGCCGTGCAAGTTCTTCAGCCGACTCGCTCGGCTGTGTGCTGTTTTCTCCTTGACAAGGCCTCAAATTTTATTTGAAAATAGCCTAAACTTGTAAATTTTTGACTGAAAAACACAAAAAATATCTCGTAGTGGAACAAATTTGACTAAAAAGCTTACGTAGCCGGCTGTACTGCTGCGCTGACGTAAATTGTTTGACAAATCTACCCCCTAGATACCACAGCGCAGGGTTAGCAGGGCTCAAACAGGAGCTGGTTTCGAAAGAGCGAGGCATTTGAAGTAAGTTATCGTCTAGTTCGAGGTGCGAGGCCTAAGCTCTACGCTTTATGCGAGAAGAATTGCAGTTCGAAACCCGTAGCTGTACAACTGCTGGAACAAGCAGCTCCTCCAGCACTTGTGGGAAACGGAAAGGACTGATAGCAAATGTTAAAGGGGAATTTCTGTAACTCTTCAAGTTTGCTTTTAATTCTGTCCTCTCAAGGTCGAGAAGTTGGAACACTATCGTATCATTGACTTTAAAAATAGCACAAACTATCAAGATAGAATATGAAAGAAAGATAGCCGTGCCAGGAGAAATGCTTTGAATTCAGAGAGGACGTCGCACGATAGTTTGAAGGCTTCTTGCGAGATCTTTAGTACGTGCAGCACGGCATGGCGCGTTGCCCAGAATGCAGTTGCAGATACTCAGCGCATAACTTCTGATTCATTTTCTGAGTAAGAAGGATTGCCAACGGAAAGTTTAATTCATCTCTCCTTAGTTGAATTTTTCCTTTCATGCACTGGCGTGGTTTTTGGATCATGAGGAAAATGATGCCACTTTAGCAATGATTTGTGCATTTTCACGAATAACATTGAGATGCGTTAGAGCAGAGACAGAATTAGTAAGGGTTTATAACAGCTTTCTTATTGTCCGATGTTGATGCTCATCTAACACATTCTTCCTCACGTTAATTTTTATTTTCCAGAGAAATGGCTGGTACTGGTCACCTGACCAGATCTTATGTACTGTTCACCTGACCAGATGCCGTGTACTGCTCACCTGACCAGATGCCGTGTACTGGTCACCTGACCAAATGCCGTGTACTGGTCACCTGACCAGATGTCGTGTACTGTTCACCTGACCAGATGCCGTGTACTGGTCACCTGACCAGATGCCGTGTACTGTTCACCTGACCAGATGCCGTGCTGCTTCTGGCCAAAATAGACCCTCGGCAATTCACTAGTCGAGTATCACTGAACGAGGCATGACAACATACAAACGTTTACAAAGTCTCCCTGCATGCCTTCCATTTAAAGCACTTCATCCAAATACTTTGTAGAACACAAGATTTCAATGAGATATATTTATATACTCGAAACTACACAGACACTCTGAAGGGATATGCAGTACTTTGAGTTCTTCAGAATTTCCTCGGTCATTTTACAGTTGTATAGAATGGATAAAATGCGGTGACAGGAACGAGCTCAGTGGCTTATTCATGTGTCACTACCGTCAGACATCTTTCACGCACAGGCACCGTTGTAGAATAGAATGAAAAATAACGATCACATTCACAGGATTCACTATTCATCCGTTGGTGCTAACGTAGTCGGGCTCATCATGGTGGGCATCACAACACGAGTATACTCAAGAGTTAGGATGTTGCACACGTGAGAGGGTGATGACGTAATCAGGGACATAAAATATATCGAGTTACTTTTCATTGACGTAAGTTTCAAGTAGGAGTTGAAGTATGTACGGGGTACATCTGGAATGGTGTACAATAATAGTGTACATGTATGGTGTACATGTATGGTGTACATGTATGGTGTACATCTGGAATGGTGTACAATAATAGTGTACATTTATGGTGTACATCTGAAACGGTGTACAATAATAGTGTACATGTATAGTGTACATCTGGAATGGTGTACAATAATAGTGTACATGTATAGTGTACATCTGGAATGGTGTACAATAATAGTGTACATGTATAGTGTACATCTGGAATGGTGTACAATAATAGTGTACATGTATGGTGTACATCTGGAATGGTGTACAATAATAGTGTACATGTATGGTGTACATATGGAATGGTGTACAATAATAGAGTACATGTATGGTGTACATCTGGAATGGTGTACAATAATAGTGTACATGTATTGTGTACATCTGGAATGGTGGACAATTATAGAGTACATGTATGGCGTACATCTGGAATGGTGTACAATAATAGTGTACATGTATGGTGTACATCTGGAATGGTGTACAATAATAGTGTACATGTATGGTGTACATCTGGCATGGTGTACAATAATAGTGTACATGTATGGTGTTCATCTGCAAAAATGACGGTCGTTGTGGGTCTGTAAAAAAACACTCACACAACTAACGTCAAGTTTTTGTCTTAGTTCTTGTTCGAACTTCTGGTAGCCAAATTTGACGTCCCCACTTTAAAATGCATCGTATATTTTAAATTCATTTCATTGAATCTAGTTTATCATACATTCATACGAGAGACGCAGGAGTTAGCTTACGCAGTTCTCACTAATTTACCTTGCACGACGAGGGAACGATTGCTTTGGTCATGAGCTAACATTAGGAGAGGTTGAGTAGGCAGCCTCGGATGTTACGGAGCGAGTTGAGCAAAGGCGATCTCATTGTACTCGTCCTGCACGGGCCAGGTATCCGTCAGCTCTCTACTTCTCTCAGAAAAGGACATGTGTTCTGTGCCCCACAGCACTGGTATGTAGCTTAGGAAGGCAGCTGGTATCAAAAACAGTTCTGCCTGTCGCGTCTCAGATGTTACGCCTTCGATGTCTTGCAGGCAAATGTAAACGCAAGGTTCATACGCTTCCGCGACTCACCATTACTTTCCGCCGCATCATGAAATTTGGAATTTCCGTAGTGCTTGCAGGAAAATTATGACAAAGGACGGCCAAAGTTCTCACGTGGAGTTATTTATACGTCAAGCTAAAACATTGTAAAATATCCTAGTCATTCAGATTATAATGGCTCATAAACGTTAAGAAATATGTAATATTTTTTATACCTTTCAGATCATTTGCAATTGTTTACCATGTTTTGTGAGACATAGGATGAATGTGCTGCTACTTTTTTAACTAATTTGCGCCGGCAAGGAAAACTATGAGATTGTAAAGTTTTTGGAATAATTAAAATGCATGATTTATCACGACCATTGTAAGTTAGACGACTTTGAAACTACTGAAGATCGTCCTCGAAGTGCCACCCTGGATCATCTTGCGCTTCCAGGATTGTCAAAAGCGTCGAAGCAAGGAGGGGACTCAATCCAAATGGGACGAAACCATTGTCTTAGAAATAATTGTAAGGGAAAAAAACATGAAGAACATCGTCAAAAATTACTCAAGCTGGTCACTATTCTAAGCAAAACAGTGTCAGAAACTCATAGATCTCTTAGAGGAATAACAACTAGCTTGACAAAGGTTCTCCAAGAAAAGTGCATTCAAGAACGGCATCGCGCGTCCAGATGACAAACTTTTCAGCGTTGATGCAATGCACATCTGCCAGAATGGAAGGGCGATGAAAAAGTTTCTACAGATTAATCACAGTGCTTGAAAATGAAAAATAAAATGAGCCTTCTAAGCAGCATGCTCAGTGACATTATGCAAAAGAAAATCCACAGTAAAACTTGCAGGACACTCGAGCCCAGGCCGATGACCTCCCGACATAACATTTAGAGATGCATTTTAATATCATTTAATGTGACCATACCAGCGGGACTCAATTAATAAAATGGTGCTTTGCCTTCCTCTAAATTAGAATTAATTATGAACAAATAAAATCTAGGAACACGAATTCTTTCATTCATTTCACAGGAGCAGTAACCGCAGCAAAACCGGTTTGCTTCTCACCCACAACCGGACTCTTGCACAGTGGAGACTGCTAACCTTGACATCGGTGGTGTGCAGCCTGCGTAGAGTGGGACTGGAGTGTAGAGTGGGGCTGGGGTGTAGAGTGGGGCTGGGGTGTAGAGTGGGACTGGGGTGTAGAGTGGGACTGGAGTGTAGAGTGGGACTGGAGTGTAGAGTGGGGATGGGGTGTAGAGTGGGGCTGGGGTGTAGAGTGGGACTGGGGTGTAGAGTGGGACTGGAGTGTAGAGAGGGTTGGGGGGAAGAATGGGACTGGGGTGTAGAGTGGGACTAGAGTGTAGAGAGGAGCTGGGGTGTAGAGTGGGACTGGAGTGTAGAGTGAGGCTGGGGTGTAGAGTGGGACTGGGGTGTACAGTGGGAGTGAGGTGTAGAGTGTGCTGTGTTAAAAAATACTGCGTGGTCTAGCGCATAATTCATTAAGTTCCTTGGCGAGTTGACTAACTACAAAAATTTCCAGAGGCGGCTCGAATGATCAGCGTTTTCAAGACACAACTCGATCAGAAGTTACTGTGAAGGTTTGGTTGTAATCCGGAGTGTGTGTCAGAAATGATCTACACTCTACAGCAAGTCAAAACAAAAACATTTGACGTAAGTTGTTTCTGTTCATTTTACACTGGATTCTAAGCGGACATGATTTCAGGGCTCTTTTCTGGAACGTAGTCATGACTTCAGTTCTTCCGCTTATTTAGCTTTTTAGCAATGAACAGAGCTTTGCATAAATAAAACATTTGTTTTGTTTCTATACTAGAAAACACTGTCCTGAATCTAACAAAAAAAATTTAAAATCGGATGGTTATTTAGTAAGTTATTATTCATCAAACAGAGAGTTTGTATTTTTGTGAAACACTCTGTATAGAGAGCTATGACATAATATAAAAACATTTCTTTCACAATCGAATTTATTTTCCCACAGCGTCTGGAAGTGCTCGATGTCAGTATGTGTGCTACAGAGTTAACTTCCGAACAGAGGTTAAAAAATTATATTGAATTAATCCCTTACAATTTCCTGGTCTAATTCCTTCCCCCAATTGCAATTCAAGTTTTTCAAAGTGAAATTCTTTGAAATCGACTTGATCTAGTTATCCTAATAATTAGATTGTGATGCTATTTTAACCAGAATTAAGAGCCTAGTTCAAAGATTAGCTTGCTGTTTTGAACATTCTCGAGTCCCGTCATCTTTGACGGGTCGTGCGCGCTAGTGATTAAGAAATTTCCGAGTCTAGGATTATTGACTTTGAAAGGGAGATAATGAGAGCTGTCCAATGGAGAAGCAACTGAACCTCTCAAAACAGTCTAACCTGTGGCAAGAAACGGCTGTTTTGACGATTTTGTGTAAGGTATTAGGGTCGCCCCTAAATATGATAGTCTGTGCTGAAATTCCCTCATATTTTCTACTGATATTTTAAGCACAAGTCTCGACACAAGTTGCATGCACTTAGATGGCTGTTCGTAGTTGTACATGAATTCAATGAGAAAAAAATCGTAAGAGAAACCCCATGAAGACATTTGTTCGTAAAGTATCTTTACTCATGTTCGCTTGATCATAGGAATACTCGCATCATGAATGAACGGCAGAAGGAATGAACGGGCAGAAGAATAAATAATCGAACTGGGGAAGATATGGGTGTGTAATTTTATGAAAAATTTAAATTCAATTTCAAATCATTGAATTTCAACTACGAAGGTATGAAAACTCCATTTGAGTTAAGTCTTTAAATTGAAGGGTGAGTAACTGCTCAGCCTACGCGTTGGTATGCACATCTTGCCGTTATATGGCCCATCCTTTTCACACGAAAGTCGTTTAAAGCCAATTAAAAAACAACTCCTGATCAGTAGCAACAATTACTTGACCAATTTTACTTGGGAAAGAGACACCAGGTACATCTGATAATTCAAGTACGGATGCAAAAGCTTTAAATGAACATGGGCAAACTCTAGCAGACGTTGCAAAATATTTTACAACCCAAGTACTTGCGAATTACTCTACTCCGTGTTGATGGAGATATTTCAGTTTTGCAACGCTAACAAAAAGAGAATGCATTTTCATTCGAAGCTGGTGGTCAGATCGTTTCGCAAGTAGCAAAATGAGCACAAATTTGATGTTTGGTTCCGAGATTATTTTTCTGACAATAGTAATATAGCAGGAGAATAATTTTTCCACTCCTATACTTACTAGCCAGCCTAGGCAAATGGTTGCTCATGCGCTGGATTCAGTGTCGATTGAGCAACCCAAAACTTGTTCCAGGATAGTAAATTTGCCTGCAGATGAAGATTCCCACTTTGGAACCGGTTGTGCGACCGCTGAATAGGGGCTCTCACGGTCTGCAGTTCGACATTGCATCAGATGAATCTCTGGAAAACTAATAAAGTGATGCAGAAATTCTTTGATTCCACGGTTGCTTTTCAATTGAAAAAAATGCAACTGGAAATTAAACGATCGTGAGTCAGGCCTTTCATAGCTCGAGTTGCACGGAAATGTACGATGCGTCCATTATCTTTAGCAATGATCTGCGAGGAATATCTTCGATAGTATTTGTTCGAAGAAAAGATTCGTATAATGTTAATGTTGAAGCGCAGTTTTTTCAAACTAATTATCATCGAAATTTAGGTTTCCAGATACGAGTGCGCTAATCTTAAAAATGCAGGGGAATGAAATATTCGTTTAATTTTTACTCTATTGAAATTATGTCACATCCTCATAGGAACATCTCAGCTGAGTTTAGGATTCCCAAGACTTGCCTAAAGTGCCTCATCAAGGCTAGATTTATAACATTTATTTATTTGGCCCTCCACTAATTTTTTATGGGTTTGAGTATGTCTGATTCGTAGCAATTCGTCCTCGTTAATTTTTTACCTAAAATTATTCGGCCTGTGCAATTTGGTACCCTATTCGTTCATTACACCAAGTTGCTTTGACAAAAGAATGATTAGTTCTTTTGATTTCTATGCAGTTATTTTGGCTACTATTATTCATCTGCTTCTATTAAATGCTAAAATTTCAACTTTTCATACATCAACGCTTATTTAGTTCCACTTAGTTTTGACAAAACTGTTTTTTTGATTCCCTAACGAGTTTTAGTATAATGCTATTTAGACTTCGAAATAACTGGATTTCAAAAAATTAATATGACTTAAGTTAATGAATTTCATAAATCTAAAAAATGAAATTTTGCAGACAAATTTCAAAACGAAATCTAAAAAAAAACAATGGTTTCCCATTTCACAGGTACGATAACTACTATTTCAATATCCAGATGTTTTCTCGGCTTGAATGTGCTTTAAGTCAGAGTTTGAAGTTTACACGAAGAGCGCTTACGTAATTTTGCGTGACAGAGGAAGCTGTAAAGATGATATTTCATGGAAGCTGACATAACACACGGCACAGAGAATGTGACTGAGAGCTGCCTGGGGATTACAGCTGCTCCTGGAAATGAGCTGTGTAATTGATCAGACAAAAAACGCGATGAAAACTCGGTCACCGACTGCAATATTAAAAAAAAATTTGTTCAACGTTGGATAAGTGAACAGAGTCAAGCTGGTTTTCAATTTGTATGTTGGTGACCATGGTTGTGGCTGTAGTCTTCGACAAAAGTTAAAACATCACCAACGGGTTAGGAAAAATGTGTGTGTGCACGTTTAAGTTAACACCTTAGTGAAGTGGAGTGAAATGGGCGAGTCGAGAAATTTTTAAACGCTTCTGCAATATCACCATGAAAATTTTTAACGTTGATTAAACCTGGAAATTACAATTGTGTGATCTGTTAACCAAGAATTTATTTAATTATGACGGCACATTTGAACACCTTGATCTACATCGCTTTTCAAATAAAATGAAGGTAGTTAACGCGAACACGAAGGAAATTCCTCATCTAAGATCTACGGAGGTGATCATTTCATTTTCCAGATTCTGTTTGCATAAATTTTGAGATCTTTATACATTGTAATGCGTTACGTAACACTTTATCCGAATACTAGTAAAAAACGAATCGTGACGATTTTATTGAAGGTTAATGTCAACAAACCAGTAAACAGTGCACTAACTATCGATAAGATAATTGTGCTTAAAATATAGGTTTTCTATTATTTTATTAATCAAATAAACGTTTTGTATACAATTGAATGCATTCATTAAAATTGGAATTTATAGCTGGGTCGTTACTTGACGTAAATCCGTTGCATTCATTACCTCTCAAAGAACTCGTATTCTATTCACGGTCCCCTCAGTCCGCACGTCTTCAGAAGCCGTCCGTTGCTATGCCACAACCGGAATTTGTAACTGAGACACGTAAGTTCATAAACTGGTTGTATTTTAGCACTGTGCCCAATGCCATATAGACCTATTAGATTGTAATGGAGTTCTGATCAACACACTCCTTCCCAGTTGAGTTACAGCGAGTGGTGATTTCATTATTCCTGAACGCTGCACTATAGCTCTTCTTAAGCCATCTCGCAGGGCTTGAGCTGTAATTTTGTCATGGCTCTTTATATTTTTTAATCACAAATAGTGTTAAATGTGAGTAGTTAAAATAAATTCCATAAAGACACTTTATATTTTACGTGTAAAGTCAACGTACTCAACGTTCTGGACGATAGTGAACATCAGAACGCTGAAGCTAAATTTATGCAACAGAGAACAAGACACTGAGCTCCGCAAATCTTTTCATTTCCATTTACTTTTTGCTTCCCTCGCAGAGCAACTGTTGTCAGCTGACACCGTGCGCGGTGTGGTGACAGGGTACCACACTTTGAACAAGAAAGCCCTTACTTCAGTCCAGTGTCACAACGGAGCACAAGCAGCTTTTTAGGCAGTTATAGAAAACGGAGAAGACAGTTATCAGAGGTTACAGGGAAAACTCTGCTACTCATTAAACTTGCTTATTGCGATGTATTATTTTGTCAAAAAGCTGTCGCATAAAGCTATTTTAATAATGGACAGATCAAGAGACTAAGGATTTCTCTTCACATTTCATTCGAAGAGGTTATTAATAAGAGAAAAATATTTTCCCAGCCCTTTGTATAAGTAGAGAGAGGAAAAAATATTTACCATTTGAAGGGAACCATTTAAAATGAGGGAGTCGGGATGAAAAATTTTATTCTGATAAAAAATTATTCATAATTGGTTTTTGAATGTGATATAAAATGGGGTTAGGTAACAAACTGCAACGGCAATGTCACGTTGCAAGATGAGATTCGTAGGCACACAGTGCGTACACAAAAAAAAAAAAATTCTACCCCTAGTTAGAAGGGCAACATTTTAGAAGGATGCTTAGGGGAAGAAAAAGTGGTTCTTAAAGTACTCTCGTCCTCAATCTCGTACATTATCGCTGAGTTAACTCCGTGAGGAAGACATTGATAACTTCCAGGCTAGAATCTATGAGGGTGGTTACTTGTCGAGTTGAGCTTTGCGAAGATTAAGAAGAAGAATATATCACTTAGATAATACAAAATAGCTACATTTGTACAATACTCACATCGGAATAATTATAATTTAACCCCCACCAAAAGCACTAGCTTGGTTTTTACTCATCTACGATCCTCGTATGGATGTACGTCTTTATTTTTATGTTGAGAAAATCTTAGAAACATAAAAGTACACATTTACAAATTCAATTGTTTGTTGATGAGCTTAATATCGCACAACATCAGTTCCGTTTGAAAATTCAACCTAATCCGACATGTAAGGCCGGCCACAGCATGAAGGGGTCATCATGACATGGTGTATTAACCATAACATATAGATCTCTATAATAATATGTTGGTGTTAAAATAACACAAAGGAGGATATTGTGACATGATGGTGTTAATCATGATATATTGAAGCCCTTCATGACGTGATGGTGTCAATGAATATATTATTATGTTAAAAGCAGATTCAAAAAGGGCACGAAGTAACCAGATGAAATAAACTGAAATCAAAAGTCTAATGATGAAATCGAAAGTGGCTTGACAAATTCGAAAGTGCATATGGTGAAATCAAAAGTAGTGTGATGAAGTCATGAGTGACGTGATGAAGTTTGAAGTGGCAGGGTTCTGTTAGAAGCTGCGCAATGAAGTCAAAAGTAGTGTGATGAAGTCATGAGTGACGTGATGAAGTTTGAAGTAGTAGGGTTCTGTTAGAAGCTGCGCAATGAAGTCAAAGTGGCATGACGAAGCCAAAAATGCCGTACAACTCCAACAATTGCAAGACGATGCCAGCGTCTGGTAGAGGCCAGTTAGCCTTAGTGTCGTGGTCATATGATTGACAAGACAATGTGAGGTTAAGTCAGGGAAACATTGGTTAATTCTACTGTAGGTCTGTTGGGTTGGCTGATACAAGAAATAATAAACTTTAACTCAAAATGAATTATGAACTCGAAATAAGAAATACTGAAATTAACTCGAAGAGAAAATCCTGAGATGAAAATTACCTGGTCTACTTTTGTACTTTGACAACAATGTCTGGATGCGTGTATCAAAATTTGGTGAATTTTAAAATCTCAGAGCTTGAGTTTTCAATGAAGTATTTTTCACGGAAATTACTTTTATAGTTCAAGGGAATTCTTCAGCATCCAGTTCATTATAAAGTATTGAATTTTAGTGTACACTGTACATGGCGTATTTTTGTTGCCAACATTAGGGCTCCAAAAATCGTTTAGATAGCTGGTTTGTGAGATTAATGCGACGAAAAGGAATTAAAGGGAACTAAAAAGAAATAATATAGCAAATTTTTGTAGTCTGACTGAACGAAAATGAAACATCATTCGAGCAGGGAGTGCAAGTAACAGTAAGTAAATAACCTGGATTGCACGGGTGCTGCACCGTTCGGGATGCTGTATAATTTTAGTGCATTGGATTTACTGAGCATCGTACGATGCTGCCAAAGCACGGTATAGGTTCGTGCGCATCAAAAGCCTTATTTTCATTCATGGTAATTTTTGTGCGCTCAATATATTTGTTTAAGAGCTGACGCTTGAAACTCGGGTTATTCAGGAGTTCGAAAACACATGCTACAAGTCTTACAGCAGTTTGATGTTTTTAAAAGGTATACAACAGTGGGATGTTAAAGAAAGGAATAAACTTTTATCCCATAACCTAACACTGAAGTATTTTAATCAATAATCTAGCCTCTTAGGGTCACCGAGAAATATCGGGTCTTTTGAAGTTACTTTTGTGCAGACGAACACCTAAAGTTTGATAAGATTGACGGAGTTCAGTACGATAACAAAGGCCGGGAGTTACTACGGCCAAACGAAGCTTTGGAAGAGTGTGGCACTGCTAATCTGTTACGTAAACAGACATTGTAACCTTTAGGAATATGCACGCTAAGATGGCAAGCTGTTTACTTATGCTGTAGGTCGTGAAGAGGTCGCAGCAGGTCGCTGGGCAGTCCTTTGTAGGTCGCAAGTTAAGCAAGGAAGGTCGTCTTGTGGTGAGGTGGAGGTGTAATCCTGTATTCAAGGTGCTCAGCGACTAGCAAATCTTGTATTCACGCCGCACGGTTTGCTGCATGTGTGGTGATCCTGTATTCAAGGCGCATGGTGTGCTGCATGTGTGGTGATCCTGTATTCAAGGCGCACGGTGTGCTGCATGTGTGGTGATCCTGTATTCAAGGTGCTCAGCGACTAGCAAATCCTGTATTCAAGGCGCATGGTGTGCTGGATGTGTGGTGATCCTGTATTAAAGGCGCACGGTGTGCTGCATGTGTGGTGATCCTGTATTCAAGGCGCACAGCGACTAGCAAATCCTGTATTCAAGGCGCTTAGTGTGTTACAAGTGTGGTAATTCTCTCATCCAAGTACGTGGTGTTCTATGAGCGTGGATATTTTGTATACATTACGGTGGGGTAGAACTAGGACACACGATGTGCTGGGAGTGTAGTAATTCTATATTTAAGGTGTGCTACGCGCTGGGAGTGTAGCAATCCTTTCCTATAATTAAGAACATGGTTAGATGATCGCATGCAACATTCACCTGGTTGCCTCTTTAGACGCATTCGTTTTGTCAAAGCTGATGATGGAATTACCCGAGATCTTTATTTTCTCGCGTGAGTGATTCCATTGGAGTTGACCCAAGAAGAGTGCTACTCTAGCTAAATCTTCGAGCAATATCCCGACAGCTCGAGAAATGAAAGTGAAAATCCTCATGAACCATGGAACGAGTGTCATACTCCATTACAATTTTGATTCATTTGTGGAAACTTTTTTGTAGCCTTTTACCTTTCTCTACACAAAAAATAACTGCATTGTAATTTAAGAGCAGCTCACGAGGCGAGAGACATAATAGCTTCTTTAATTATGAATTCCGCTAGAAGGTCGCAGTTTTCCTCGCTTCTGAGGTCGCCGCATTAACCAGACAAGGAATTGCCCAGTCGCGCTTTTTATTTACAAGCTGCATTTCTCCAAATGCAGCCTCTATGTCCATCGGGCGTAAACTTACTCATAATGCACGCAAAATCAAACTGAAACAGTCACAATAACGTAAAATTTTTTATAAGCGTTTGAGGTGCTTTCACAACACTGAAGTATAGTAACGTCAGGGCTGTTAATACGCATCGCAATGTGTGATTCTTTTCTGACTGTCATTGATGAGGAATGAAAAAGAGTACTGTAAATTGTAGAGCAGCTGTTTGGAAAATTAGAAAAAACAGCGCAAGATTAACTGTGTAACAATTTCATAAGCCCTGATGTACCGCAACATAACACCGAGTGTCTACGCTTCATTTATTTGTTGAACGTGTCGTGGGTTCTCCAGGAGAGCACAACTACTGCTGTTCGATGAATTTCTTTTGTTTTGAGCAGATGCCCATGAAGGAGACCCAATATGTTCATGATAACTTCCTAATATGGAATCCAGAGACAGTCTGATACTCTGCTTTCCTACCTTACAAGGCTCGACGCGCTCTTTGGACTCGACCGCTTAATTTGCACCTAACAAGTACACAAGTACATTCTTTCCTCAGCACAAGATGTGTGGTGGCCGGAAAGTTCAAATGAAGTTTATTCTTACCTGGCACAAACACGTGCAAGATTTTATATTCCTCTAGTAAGGTACGAGATTCATAGAGGTCAACCGGTCCGGCGTTGACCTTTCTGTGTCGACGACCGAGAGCTCTCACTTGTGCGTGTATGCAGATATCGAATGATTCCCATAGATTTTATTACTTTTTGTGTGCCTCGGCACGGTGTTTCATTTACTGGCGTCCGACCAATGTTAAAAATAGCGAGGTTGTAGTGAGAGCTATGAGAGTCTGATTAGTTCTATGATTTTAATTGCCCGAAGTAGCTTCAGGTGGAGGTAATGGAGTTCAGGCGCTTGATTTTTAAACAATTCGCCTTGTTATTTCACCACAACTGACTGTATTTCCAAGTAGACTTGGCTGAGCAATGTGTCGTTTTTCCCAAATTTTCTCAAGCTTAAGCGTAGTAAAAATTTCATTCAAAATAACTCAAACTTCAGGGTTCCGACCGAAGACATCATTATTCAAATCTGACTTAGCAACAGTCTCGATCTTTTTTTGCCCTGTATCACTGCAAATACGAGCCGATAAAAAGATTCAATAAGTATGTATTAGGACTCGGCATATCTTCACAAATCACATGCGTAATTTATGATCACTCACACTCAATATCACGAAAGTTCTGAGGGAAATTATAATAATACACCGCAACTCGTTTTCTTTCATTCAACTCCTTTACAACTTACATCTATGTTATGACCAATATAACGGGATGCTACAATGACAAGAATGCTCCTAGACGTAGAAAGTGATAATGACGTCAATTAGTGGTCCGAAGTAGGCGGCAGTCCTGGATAACATCCAATGGCTGCTTTTGCGTTTCATGACCTAATTTCCACCAGAAATTCGGTGATATTGTGTGTTAGCGATAAAAATTACGGGTATGGCGTGCAATTATAAGTGAATTACGGGTATGGCGTGCAATTATGTGTGAATTACATGTATGGTGTGTAATTTTACGGTGTGTTATTACATGGGTATTGGGCATGGGGTGTAATTACGCTGAAAGGAGTGTGATACACACTTTTCAGCCTTTAGATTGTGTTTCCCTGGTTTCTTAACTATCAAATGATAGAATCACAGGCGAAATGGTGAGCTGTCCGAGGAATGGCAGAATGGGATTGTAGACGAGGCGGTACTCTAAATCATGATGTTCAATCTTGAGCATCTCTCCGTATTGTTGTCGAACTGTGTCGCAGTTTTGTTGTAATTGACAACTTTATACGATCTCGTGTCTTATTAGGATAAATATGATAATGAATATTGCTTGAAGTAGCCTTTTATTATGTAGGTCATATGCTCCCTTGAAAAAATAAAGACCCTAATCCCACTGAATATTTCTACTCTCATTGGAGATAAAAAGTATCACTGCATCTCGCTTGAAATTTTCCAAAGCCTGCGAGATGAGCTCTCTTTTATGAGAAATGAACGATAAACTGGAGATTTTGTTCCTTTGATTCATCTCAAATGGCGTAAAATGTCAGACTCGTTGTGCTATTTGCCAACTTGTGAGGGGAACAACCGGTGGGGCACACGAATCACGTGATGCTGTAGGTACTTTGTAACTCTAAAGATGGTGGTGCTACGCAGAAGTGTGCAAATGTGTGCAGCATGTAGATAAGCGAAGAAATTTAGTAAATCAAAGTAAGGTTTAATAGTTAGTTTATTTGAAAGCAAAATTTCTATCTTTCGTAGTATGATTCTTAATTTTAAGGCACTTAAAATTAAAAAAGCTTTTTTGCAGTAGTGTTAGAAATTATTCTCTTCTGCATATGTTAACGGAACTTTTCTGTATACGGTGTTCAACAATTGGTTGTCACACAAGGTATTGAGAAGTACAGGGATCGAATTTTCAAACAATTTTAGTTGTTGTACTTGAATAATTATGGCGTAAATCATTTTAAAATTCGACCAATCTTTACAAGCGTAGATAATATACGTGAATTTTGGGAGTGAGAGCATTGCCTTCTACACCTTTAGGCATTCACGAAACAGGTCTGATAAAAATCATCTCTAAACGCACGATTTTCAAACGAATGCATGCAGAAGCATGACACTGAATGAGACCACGAGGCATGAAAGGTTCAGGAAAAATTCAAAGTAAAGGTAACCTTGGCATCGCAAATCTCATGCAGGTGCCCACGATCGCGAATGCTGCGCTGTGTCGTTAGTGTTCTCGTCGTTATGTTCTTTTCGTTGCCGCACGGCTGACGGCCACGATCTCTAAATAGATCGTGAGCTGCGTCGAAAAATTTCGTGCTTTTTCAAAGGCATTTCATAGAAAAAGCATGACTGTGCGTACGCCTTGCTCGTGTTCTGTGACTTTTTAAGTTTCTGAGGGATTTAAATTGGATTAAGTATTCCTCATTTTGTCATCGTTGTTTTGTTTTATCATTTTCATTTTTTCAAGCTGCGGGCACCAGCTCAAAACTTTGATTCAATGATTCGCAAAAGTTGTAGTCCTTACTTGAACTTCAGGGTTCTTACAGCGGTCACCTTGGTGGCCGTGAGAGTTTGTTCAGTTTGTGCCGTGACTCTGATGCAGAGTTTTTGTAGTAAAGAAACAGTCTTCGACTCTGACTTCACGACTTTGACGCGCCCACTCTGACTACGAGACTCAGACTCCACATTTGAGTCACCGAGTCTCTGGTTTAACTACTGAATTTGGAAATATATTAATGCTCTGAGAATAAAATGATTATACTCTCACTTTGCCTCTACACTTCACAACTCTGACTTTGCAGTTACGTTACACAACTATAAGGCTTCGTAATTGTACGTCACGACTCTAACTTTGTAATTTTACTCCCTGCCTATAACTTGACATTTAACTTCGATTGATTTCATTAGATATCAGGGTTTGAGGGTCCAGGAAAATATTAAATCTATCAACACACCTACGTTAAATTGCGCCACTATTCATAATATGAATCACCTCACAATAAATTATTATCGATTTCTGATGAAAGGAGAGAAGCACATCCCCAAAAGCAAAAACCATTGACCTTCCGTTGCGTTTTCCAAGAAACGAGAACGAAGTTAAATCCAGAGCACACCGATTCAATATGAACTTGAGAATCCATTTGAACTAGTCTTCTGAGAATAATTCGCTCCAGGATTGAATAAAACCTTCACACGGCAGACGATAGCATCTTTTTGGCAATATTCACTTGGAAAACGCGTGTCCATCCACGCCATTACCACTCAATCGAAACACAAATTACACGCGTAAAGTGTGGCTTGAATGATGAGATCATTTTATTACAGTCCAAATTGAGATTTTGCCTCGGACACAGAAGTGAAGTCCTCTTAACTGGGTGTACAGAACTCAAGGAAACTTTTCCGAGTTTGAGAGAACTCTGAGAATTTTTTTTCCCGTTTTTCCACGTATGAACCTACGAACAACAAATTATGTGCTTTTCCTCACAATCTCTTGCCAACAACTCAGAAATAGAATTCTGCGAAATTTCTTTGGATAGCTTTGCGAGTAAAACAAAAGTTACTAAAACTTGTATTGATCCACGAAAACTGTAAAATTTAAAACTAAGTATCGATTCTTTATCCAGGTAATCTTTAAGGGAAAGGAATGAAAGAATGACAGACAAAAAGATATAAAAACAGTTCGTTTGCAATGAAGTTGTTACAAAATTAGGAGCTAATTCATATCATTGTTTGAACAAAAACCAGAAATAAAAACTTGAATCAATATGCATGCATGAGCAGAAATGTTGAGTCGCTGCGCGATCCAGCCACAGAGCACACAACCCGGGAGACTTTTCATTTGTGGCTGCTGTGAAGGAAGGTCTTCTGGCGTGAGCCAATTTGTGCTATTGCAGCCTCCAATGCACCGACTTGTGCCTACTGTGTGTGAGTAGGCGCGACATCGTGTCATAATTAACGCCTCTCTTATCAATAGTGGAATATTAGATTGTACGACCACTGTACCGGGTGATGTTACAACCACTGCACCAGGTGATGCAACAACCACTGCACCAGGTGATGCAACAACTACTGCACCAGATGATGTTCCAACCACATGGATTAACTCTCGTGACATTCTATATTTGGTTCCATGAGTAATAAATTTATTATCCAACACAGATAATTAAATTGCTCAATTTTTCATGGCCATAGCTGGCTGAGTGAAAGTCTTATCGAGAGAATAATGGCTATGGTGTGAGAGACATCGGGCAGACATACTGTCTTGCAGAGAGCTGGGCGAGCAGTACTCATGCTGTGTCCGGCAATGTTGCAAGTTCATCTTTCTTTAGCACAGTTGAGTTTAGGAAGTCCTTATGAAAAATATTAGCTCATTAGTGTGTTGTACTTGCGCTAGTTTACTGTAACGATGTTAACGTCAGGTACGTGTAATTCACAGCTGCTAATTGTACGTCCGTACGCCTTGATTCGCATATATTGTAATTTAACAATGCACATTTTGCTCGATTGGTCTGCCCCCCTCAACTCCTATCCCGTAGAATGGATACCAGAACACTACATAATAACTGTAAACTTCTGTGATTTTTATCAAAAAATTTACTGTTAATTCATTTCGACGTTGTCCGTGTTCGAAAAATAAAGGAACCGATGTAAGAAAAACGCATTTAAACTGTAGTTCAATTACATTTTTTGAGATGTAGTTGTTCCTATAGCTTAAAAAGCGCCTGAATTTTTCCAGGTAAAGGCACACAAGTGCTATTTAACACAGCGCGGATGTGCAAAAGTCTGACTGACTGACATACGGCACTCGGTTTAAGTGCTGCCAGCTAGTGTATTTGTGACTTTATAGGACAGGTGGTAAATTCAAAATACTGATTTCCATGTAACAAAACATTCAATTTACTGGCTTTGGTTACTCTAATAGCTTCTACACCACCATGTAGAGTATTAATACTGGCAGAAAATGGTTTATTTTTGACAGTACTGGTAAACTTAGATATACTGAACGTATTTGAACGAACGCCCTAATACACTTTACAGATCCAGGCCTCCTAAAGATATGCGTGTGCTCATAGATAGCAAATGCTGCAGTTTTGGGGAAATTTAATAGAAACAAAAACCCAATGGCAATAAAAATGGAGTGGAAATGGAAATCAAGTGGATATGAAAATCCAATGAAATTGAAATTCTGTTTTGAAAATGAAAATCTGCAAATGAAAATCTTTTGAAATTGATGAGCGGAGGAAATTGAAATTTTATACGGAAATGAGAAAGGAACGGGCAAAACTCAAAGGACATTAAAATATGATAGAAATAATGACAAGGCTGAGACGTGTGTAGGCTGTGCGTGTGTCCGCCGCTGCGGTGCTTGCTTGCATGCCTGGTCAAGGCTGGTGAGGTCAGGTGAGCAGTGGTGTGGTGTGGTGGTGTGGTGTGGTGGTGTGGTGGTGGTTGCCTAAGTACTCGTTGTGGTGGTGTGGTGAGGTCAGGTGAGCAGTGGTATGGTGTTATGGTGTGGTAGTTGTTTAAGTACTCGTTGTGGCGGTGTGGTAGTGGTGTGGTGTGGCGGCTGTTCAAGTACTCGTTGTGATGGTGTGATGGTGTGGTGGTGTGGTGTAGTGGGGGTGTGGTGTGGTGGAGGTTTTTAAGCACTCGTCTGGGGTGTGTGATGGTGGGATTTGGTTGTTTGTTAGGGGTTGCATATGGGATGCTAATGGTGGTGGTATGGTGGGGATTGGTACGGTGGTGATGCGTTCGTTGTTCAGGTGCTAATTGTGGCTGTGGTATAGTTGCTTAAATAAAACCAGGTGCGGATGGTGGTGGGGCTGCTTAGATGGACTAGTTGTTACCCAGTCTAACTTGTTCGCCGCCTGCATGAATGTTTTTCGCTACTAAGCCATTTAAGCGATTAAATCGCTTATGCGGCGAAAAACATACATGCAGGCGGCGAAAAAGTTAGACTGGGTTTCGTTGCTATCGTTGCTTGAGATTTTTTGAAATTTTAATTCAGGAGGTGGGTTTTTTGGGTTTTGAAATGGGGCCTCTAGTTTGCCCTCTGCTTGTTAACAGAAGCGGTGTTCGTTTGCCTGGGATGAATTTTTGTTCTTGCCCAGGATGTCTTCAGGAAGCATTTGTGTGAAGGCAATTTGTGGCGTCGGAAACGTAGACCGAACTTCTGGAGCTGATAGTGACGTGGATAGTGTAAGTTGGACCGTTTTCGAACTGTTATGGAGCAAGGGTAATACAATTAGAAACATCGATCAACATTAAAAGTTCCTCTCGGATGACATTTATCAAAATACATGTATTTCTACATGTTTAGCTTCGCAACTTCTTTTGATGCACAGTATGAATAATTATAAAGCGTTCGTAAATTTAAATGTTACGGAAAAGGTTTTATCTTGTCCGAAAACAAAATGAAACATCATAAAAATGTCCCAATTTTGGACAGCCCATAATCAAGTTGTAGTAAGCACATGATCAGCTTCGCATCTGATACAGTTGTATAATTAATTCAGTCGCACACTTGATGCAGTTCGCCACTTAATCCAGTCGTACACTTATCAGGATGTACAACCTGATCCAGTTATGCACCTGATCTAGTTACAGATTACGTCAATTACGCCTCAATAACTGAACGACACACAAACACTCACACACATACACACACACGCACTCACACACACACACACTCACCCGCTTGCATGCCCGGCGGAGAGTACCGGCGAAAGAGAAGGTCGGTCGGTGGCGAGCAGCGCTCTCCCTCACTGTCTGCCGCGTCTCTCATCCCTGGCTGGACATGATGGTAATGCCAGGATTTATTCATGACGATGGGGATACCAAATATGGGAATACTAGGATTTACCAAGATTTATTCATCACGATGGGAATGCCAGGAATGTGAATACCAGGATTTACTAATATTTATTCATCACGATGGGAATACCAGGATTTCTTTATCACGATGGGAATCCCAGAATTTACCAGGAGATATTCATTATGATCGAAATGCCAGGATTTATTCATCCCGATGTGAATACTAGGATTCATTCATCACGATGTGAATACGCGGATTTATTCATCACTTGCATGTAAATTCATTGATGCAAATACGATATGAGTGTGAACTTAATATCTAACAGTCAACAATATTACCAGCTTGGGCATGACGATCTTCAGTGTTTTTATCTCTGTGATGTTCACAAATTGATTTTTCGGCAACGATTGTTCCTGTAGTGTGCAAATAATGCCACAATGCATTGCAAATACTGCAGGGATTTCTGTCACAGCATAGTAGCAAGATGTGACAGAATGGACCAAATGACAGAAGTTGTGACAGAATGTAGAGTAGTAATGTTCCAAAAATGATATAATAATGTATCAGAAATGATAGATCACTAATGTGATTTCGCGATGTATCAGAAATGATACAGTAATGTATCCGAAATGATGCAACATTATTGAGAGACATAGTTCGGTCGTATGTGGGAAATGATTCAGTAATGCATCAGAAATGATACAGTGATGTATCAAAAATGGTCCACAACTGTACTGTACCAGATGTGGTGCAATGAAACATCAGAAATAATTTAGTATTGTATCAGAAATATTTCTGTTACATGGCAAAAAATAAAGACATCCCACAATCAGATATGGTTCTGCGACAATAGCAAATGAGCCGGCAAATAGTTGAAAATTCGTACTGCCTGGAAGACATTATGAGAGGATACATTTTAATTGTCAATTTCTATGTACGGACCTTAAATTTACATTTATAACCGCACAACAAAAATGTAATTGTTAAGAGAATTAAATTAAGTGCGTTGTTCTGTTTTGTTTTTATCAGGTGGCGTAAGGAACGCCTGAGTTCAATGCTCCGTGAGTAGGACTGTTGACACCTTTCCTGAATTTCTATTTTTATGACAAAGCTTTCTACTCACTAAATTTAAGGTTTTTAAAAGAGCATATGAGAGTTATTAATATAGCATGCTCATACTTACTAAAAATGCACAGCAGAATTTTGAATGTGACATGGCATGAATTTTGTACGAAGGTAATCGTAAAAAACCACATCAAAATATCGAACTCTCTCACAGAATTAACTTTAATATATGTGTGAATTAAAAGATGAAATTGGTTTTAGATGTAAGTCAGGATTTATATCGAAATAATTTTTAAGAGTGGAAAAGCAATTTGGAATTTTTAGAGCTCTGTTGATAGATTAATACGTACAACGCATGCCCAGGCTCAGACAAATTTACATATAAGGCGTGTTGTTCTTTCGGAGGTGTGTAAAAATTTTCCATGTATTCATGCCCATAACTTCACCAGTTGCCTGTACGTGTCAATGGATGTCAAAAATGGATGTAAAAAATAAAGGTCGAAACTATGTGTTCAGAAATAGACGTCAACCAGCGCGTGTCAACTTTTTTAAGCAGCCTGAAAGCTTTCCGTTGCTTTATATTCTTTACGGTGCTTGTTGGCCAGTCTCACAGATACAAGTTGTGAGCATGTAGGGTAAGGTATAATGTACGTACGGGCAGCACTCCTCCATAACATTATCATTTCTGTATTTCTTTCAAATGACTTTTTTTATTTCATGATGTAAGATGATTTGCTCTTTCATAATATGACGGATGATTTTGAAACTTTCACTGCTCATTCATTTGTTCTTCTCAACTACTGTGCAGAGACATGCCACAATAGTGTTTGATTTATTTCAGATCTTCGTTAGGACGAGTGAGTTATTATTGCTCATGCATTTACTTCTCAGTCATTTTGCTCACTGTCTAATTTATCTTTCATTTTCCACTAACGTCATTCAGTTTTCGTATCGTTAGATCACTTTACATGGATTGGTTGGAGGAGAGCTGCTGCAGTATTATTTTTGTGACTCAGAAGATTTCAGCTTGAAAATATGGTTTACTCGTTGTTGGCTTGTGGAATACGAAATGTAACATGTATTCATTTTTTATTCTTTGGAACGCAATATCAAGAGAAAAAAACTTTTTGAGAGTCGACAATGAATCATTCCCTGGCGTAGATAATTTCTTGCTGTACAAAATTCTAAAAAAGATTCCCTTGATTCTGCATTTCAAATTCAATCTTGTTCAGTGGATTCTCATCACTGGAGCAATTTTACTGAAAAGAGTTTTCTTTTGCATTGTCATTCCTCTCTCTGTTCATATGGACACCAGATTGAGTGTCCCAGGCAGAAAAAAGGTGAAGGACGCCCGAGGTAATGAGAGGGAGAGGATAAGACGGGTTTGGAAAACACAAAGATAAAAAGAACGAACGAAAAGTGTGAGAGAGACAGCACCCGAAGGGCACACAACACCAGGCGTCTACCCTTGGGAGAGAAGAAGACGCCTGGCCTCTAAGATGTTGCAATGGAGGGTTGCACTGACGCAAGTAGGGTTCATAATTGTACGTATAATCGCTCAGGGACAGAAACACAGAAACATTGGAATGCCATTTGAGTTGCGGGAATCTAATATTGAATTTCGGCAATCTTTTATTACGGCTATGGGATAAATAAAGAATGAACAGAAATGTTTGTTTGCCTACGAGCAATGTAAAATGATGCTTATATCATAAATGTATTCACACATATTTGCCGCATTGAGACATTAAGATAGTGATGCATCGTCAGTTTCGTGATATTTTCTCGCACCATTAATACTATTAAACTAAAATAATATGACGCACATGTGTTAAATGAGTACCGAGTTAGCCGTGAGGCAGCCATGCAAGCTACGGAAAATTTCTGCTCAGAATATCTTCTAAAATATTGCATAAGTTGCATGTGACATTGGAAACCTTCTCCGATAAAAAAGCCTCAAATAGTCTCCGTGCAATTTACAATTCGGTGGCCCCTGAATTTCTATTTTGTGGAAAAAGAAGGACGTCATTATTCAAGCGTCTCTCAATGTAGGAGTATTTTATTAAAAAACATTTAAATTTTCTCAACCAAAGATAAGGAGCGATGTTCTGCTCAGCTACGTATGGTCCTGCAACGATGTTTGGAAGCTCACCCTTATACTGCGTAGATCACATAAGCTTTCTGAATTTCATGGCTGAATTTCAGATAAAATACAAGACATGTGTACTTGACTTTGGTTGCATTCTAGAGAATTTTATTTTAACAGATGGGCTTCGCGTTGAATATAGTTTAGAAGCTTTTCTTTTAACAGATGGATTCAGAGTTGTTCATAATCTAGAGGATTTTCTTTTATCGGATGGGCTTAGCGTTCTAGAGGATCTTTTTTTAACAGATTGTTTTTACCAATGAATATGTTCCAGCGGATTTTATTTTAACAGATGGGTTTAGCGTTGAACATATTCCAGAGGATTTTCTTTCAACATATAAGTTTCACGTTGAATATATTCTATAGGTTTTTATCTTCACAGAAGCGTTAAAATTCAGCGACAACTGGAACTGCAGCAAAGACACGGAATGTTATCAACTGAGGACAACAGCTAGAGGGAGGTGCAGCAGCGGTGGTCACATCAGGTGTTACCGAGATGACGCTGAAACCAAATGGTTCTTTACGTCGCACGCACACAGATGAGTGACGCACAGCGCAATCGTAGCATTGAAAGTTAATGAAGGATTAGATTATGTTAGATAAGTTCGTGTAAGCCTCTCTAAATCCAACATAGGTGTTAGCAAGTGAGGAATGAAAGATTAGATTATGTTAGATAAGTTAGTATAGACCTCTTTAACTCCAACACACATTGGTGTTCGAAAGAGGGGAAGGAGGAAGATGCCTTTTAATAGGGTGTAAAGGAAACAAAGAACTTATGCACTAGGTGTGTTCCCACTCAACATCCTCTGCTCATAGGAACAGCAAGTTTAGAAATAATTTATAAGACATCATGAAAATTGAATAAGAAAGTAGCAAGTGCTAAAAAATGGGACGACAGTGAATCGAAAAAAGATGGTTCATCACAAACCGAAAAACTTGTTCTATATCACGAATAGGAGGGTCCTGTCAGCTTGGGAGCTCACACCTTCTTCATGATGACACTTATTACCATACATACAATAGTTGTATCCCTCTGAGGGGAAAATGAGCGACACGATCTTGTTTGTTAAAATACCGTTCAGTGTCTCTTTCTATCATTCCCATTGAACTCCTTCGTTTATTCCAATAATTTAGGTTTTACTAATTGTTTACAACCAATGCGTTGCATTAGACCAAAAGAAAACGTTGTCACTTCTAAAGTATCTAAATCATATTAGTTCAATCTAGCTGCAATGTAAGCTATTTACAGCATAGCTTTACTCGATGAAGCGTGAGAAACTTGTTGCCTGCTTAAGTAAAACACAACGGCAATCAATCAAAGTCCTCCCTTTAATCGCATTAGTCGTCCATCACAGTCTCATAAAATCGTTGACCTACAACAAAAATTGCGGTACAAAATAGACACTGGTATCATTACTGAATTATGGGCGATGATAAATTACACATCGCATGATTTGTTACACACAGCAGTGAGAATAACAAACAGCTATGAAAAAGCAAACAGCGGTGAGAACAACATACATTGGTGAGAACAGCGAACAACATTGAAAACAGCAAGTGGTGGTGATAACAGCATACATCGGAGAGAACAACAAACATCGGAGAGAACAACAATCATCAGTAAGAACAAGAAACAGCGGTAAGAACCAGGAGATCATGACTCGAAGTGCCTCGTTCAAGGCCGGCGAAATAAGCCGCCAAAACTCCTGAGTCACACAACAGATTGCCTAAAAACTCTTCTTTTTATCGCAGTAAAAGTTTCTCAAGATCGATGTTATCTGGAGCGAGATTTGGCGATGTCTTTCCCGAACCTCCCAGGCGAATGGAACTTTTCACACAAGATTTTGTGATGACTTTTGCGGAAGATACAGGCCTGATAAAGCAGAAATTTGTTGGATGTGTGAATGATTCTTTATGTGGATGGGGATGGAGTCTTGCCAGCTACACTGAAATGGTGGTCATCAGAGGCTTTGGGGGGAAGATTGATATTGGCTCTGGATAGAGAATTTGACAATGACAGTGGATGTATCTTGACAATGACAATGAAATGGGAATTTGGCAACA
Source organism: Platorchestia sp. MABIK (assembly GCA_014220935.1). Classification (NCBI taxonomy): domain Eukaryota; kingdom Metazoa; phylum Arthropoda; class Malacostraca; order Amphipoda; family Talitridae; genus Platorchestia; species Platorchestia sp. MABIK. Next base: position 54,487 of record JACJUY010000403.1, read on the forward strand.
ACCTTCATAGTAAGGTTTGCCACGACAAAGGATCTGTGTTTACAGCTGACGGTGCATTGTAATTCTAAAAATAACTATATATATGTATAAAAAATTCCTCATAATTAAGGTGTTTGATGACTGTGAAATTTAGCGTCGCCGATGATGTGAAGATACACAAATTTCCCTGAAGCGATGACAATGGTTTTAAAATTTGCCTAGATATATATACATTGAAGGAACAAACTTAAAAAGAGTAAAAGAATGACTTAATACCGATTTGAACTTTATGCTGTGAGATTGTCCTGTTGCTTCCCTCGTTTGGCACATCAATCACACGCCTGATCACAATCACGCAGCAATCAGTCAGCTAATCATAAAAAGAAATCAATCGCACATCTAATCATAGTCCCACATCAATCATATACAGCTAATCACAGTCTCAGATTATTCACGCATTTCAGTGCAATCACGCATCTAATCACAATTTCTCAGCAATCACTCTACCATTCATAATGGAAAATTAGTCACATTTTCAATCATAATAGCAAATGAATCGTATCTTTAATCATAATTACATTAATCACTCAGGTAGTTCTGATTTTAATCACACGTGTAAAACAATGCTAATACTAGCATCACGGGAATGTATCATATCCTAAGTTTTTGTTTCCGGCAGTAGTTTTGCCTGTAGTTATAAAAAGTTGTTACTATTGAAAAAGTTTTTATTTCAAATTCAATTTTAAAAAGTTATTCTAGTAATAGTTATTATTATTGTAGTTACTCAAATGTTGAGTTTCTATAGCTACTGAAGTTTTATTCGTCTCGCATAAATAAAGAAATGAAAGGAAAAAACAGCAAGCTGGTGAATGTGCAGTACCGTTTCGGAGTAACCACCACTCGGCTGCTTTGAGGAAAAGCTATTTTAGGGTTTGCTGTGAAGCTCCAAGCTAGAGTATAGGCTGCTAAATGACACGCTACCGAAGCGAAAGTTAGACATCAACCGAAGGCTCAAGCGGGTGCGCAAAGCGGCTGAATTTTTGCGATAACGAGGCGTTGGCGGTATTTAGATGGGGTTTGCAGGGCAGGGAATAATCAATATAATGACGATGTGATACGTTAACTGAAAAATACACTGATAACTCAATCAAATAATTCAAAGAATTTCTGACCATTTTTCGTGATGAACCAGCGACTGGCTGACGAAGTTTACGAAGCGATATAATAACCCGTTCTAACGCAGAAAATAAGTGTCTAGTTTACTTAATGACACAGTGACGGCGAGCATGTGTGATGGTGGCTAGCCTCATGACTGACACCTGTAGGTCAGGCTGATCACAATATGGCCAGGCTGACCATTATGTGGTCAGGGAGGGCTGGTCAGATAAGAGCTGTTGCACAAGCACGACTAACGTCTGCTGTCAAGGGAAGCCTTGCTCTCAGCCGCCGTCCGTTAGCTCTTGCGTAATTTTTATCAAGTGTCACTGATGCTAGAAATTTTGCGCTGAAATTCGATGGGCAAATTTCTTTCTACATTTCTGACTAGATTGAGGGAATCTGTACAAATTATGCGTCGTTTGTTATGGTGTCAACGCGTTGGAAGTGACAGCCAGCTGTGTCCAACCGAAGTGTGTTGTATTTAGGAATTGTGAAAAGTTAGACATCTTGGGATTTTGACATGAGAAAATGATTGGGAATAAGCTATAGAAGTTGCGTGTGTAAAATTGTTTAGAAAATATCAATAGCTTTTGTGTTATGACACATAAATTGCAATTACATACAATGAAAGTTATCTTCCAAAATACGCCGAATATTTTGAACAATTCCTTTATGGAAGCTCGATCGATGATATCTTTGTTTCACAACTCGAGACTTAAGCTTAACGAAATTGTGCAACGTTACTGATACATTGAACGATGAGAAATTATTGTTGCAATGTTCAATACCACTTTTAATGCTTATATTTGTGAATACTCACTTTTAATTCAATCACTATACAATTTATTTTGGTGAATTTTCGAATTATTCTCAGGTAAAGAAGGGAAATTCTGTTTACTAGGTATTGACGCACAGATGTAATGCAGGCTACATTCAACAACGAACTCAAAACGGTTTCTGAATTGAGCAGTCGGATAGCTCCTGCTACCGCAATGTTTCAGGTGCAAGTACTGATGTATTATGACACTAACTCTCTGTAATGTTATCTTTGTTATGTATGAAAAGTCTTTGCGAATGTGTCATAGAGAAACAAGTTAAGCTTTAAGTGAAATGAAGTTTCCGATACAATGCCTGGTACATTGTGCGGCGATAAGTCCGCTGATGCTCCTACAAATAACCCTGAATATTCCTGATTAATTTCATGAAAAACGACAATAAGAACAGACTCAGCATACAGCGACTTTGAGTACAGTTGTACGCATGGTACCTTCCGTGCAAACAGTGATCGGTGAGTGTTATTCATGATGAACGCAAAAATTTCCCGGTTGCTGTGAGCACGCTTCTCTTACAATGTAGACAATGCACACCACGTACTGTGGATAACAGCGCACACTGAAAACAGTGAATACTGCACATACTTCAGTAGAAAATCTGTGCAGGGACTTAAATGATTATCTAAGGCTCAGAGCAGTGAGAGGTGCCAATAGTTCTGGTGGTAGTAAATTAATCGTGACGCCTGGCAAATTAGTGCAATTAAAACACTAGTGCTGTTGCTTTATATTCTGCCTGAAGAAACTACTGGCAAAAAGTAGTCACTAGCAGTCCTTTGCAGTTTGATGTCGTTCTGTGGAGTTCACTGACAGAATTACTGCAGTTGCGCAGGCGGCCTAGCTGCCATAATCAACTATGGAAGAAGACGTGACGTCTGTATCGCTGCATAGCCAATGACGCTCCCGCTGTTGATGCTGCGCAGACACTGCAGTAGTACTGCTCCGATCTATCAAAAGGGACTGACACATTTTCGACAAACGTATTCATGAACTGCACTTGGGAGTTTTTGCTTCGGTGAAAAAGGTTTCATAATCTCTTTTTAAGAGTACAAGAAGCCTCACTACGGTAGTTCAAAACTATCCGTTGTATGACGAACAGCGAATCTAATGAATGACGAAAAATTAATGAGGCTGTTTTACCTAGCGTAGGTTGTGCGTCACTTGATCTGTCTTAGGTGTGTGTGGAGGGGGGAAGGGAGGGAGGGTTGGAGCATACCTGTGCTCGATATTCTTTTCGCAGGAATTACCAAAAAAAAGTTATTTCGTAAACATGCAGGGTTAATCTGTAAGGAGCTGTAATTACATTATTCATTCGTGTTTAGGCCAAATAGTGAATCCAGTTCATTTGTTTTCTTAAAGTTTGGTTTTTGGCTGAAACATATCGAATTGCTCTCATTTATTAATGAACGTGATTTAGCCAATGGTTTTTGCCTTAACATAAAAGTGTTAAGGCAGAAACAAAACGAATCTTTTGCAGCGCCTAAAATTTGTTCTGTTTTGATAAACACTTTTTTATTTATGAAAATTTTTGGATGTATCAAAAACCTTTGAATTACAGATGCTTTGAGATTATTAGAACACTAAACAGGAGCACATGTTTTCTTCACCGTGACGCGAGAATAGAAAGTCACGCTTTGGACAAAAAAATTCCGGTTCAGGTCCAGTCCTCGTAACCTCAGTATTTCCATCAGAGCAAGCCGCTCCACTAGTGATATAAATATAAAGGAGACAGATATAAAAGGTTACAGGGACGCCCTTCAATGTGTTAAGCTCGCACTTCCCTCTTTACTTTATGTTAACAGGCTACAAAACCATTTACAATGCGATTGTAATGATAAAGCGATAAAAGAAGATTTTTGTAATTGTTGGAAATGCTCTCTGAACGATTTATGCTAAGTCTTCTTGGCTATGGAGCGAAATTCCAGCTAATCGTACTGTTTTATAAAACTTACAAATCGGATATCTGAGTACCTACATAACTTTTCTACATAACTTTTCTAAAAATAGTAATAACGTACAATTTAGTGGCTTCTCTACTGCAGGTTTGTCATACAGGCTAAGGAAGCTCAGGTCAGCTTATGATATCTGAAGAAAACCTTTTTTTCCCGTACACCAGCGACGAAGTTTTCACTTCCAAATTCATCTATGTTGCTGAAAGTATAGGGATAGTGAATAGGAAATTAAAACTCCTCGATGCATAGAAATGTATTTGTGTATGTTTACGTGTTAGGTGTATGTATGTGCGTAGGTATGTATGTGCACGTATATGTGTATATATTTACATTTATATATGCACATGTGTGTACTAAACCGACAACTGGCATTTTTAACTAGAGATGGTGGTCTCTTTCTGTTCACTCTCAACTTGTAACATTACCTAACTCGTCATCTCTTTATTATTGTAAAGCATTCACGGAAAAAACTATACGTTTTTTTGTATGATCATTCATTTATATTTAAATAAAATGCTTATCAACTAATGATCGTTATGTTAAAATGATTTGAGTACAAATACAAAACTTGTAATCTTCGTGTTCCTCATGCTTATATATATATTTTTTTCCTTTTTTTTTCTTTCACGCCTTCATTGAAATAACATTTTTGAACATCGGCCGAAACAAGCGATTCAGAAAGTATTTCCTGGCGTCAAGAATTACGAAGTTTTATGTCATGTATATGTAAACTGTCAAAAGTCATGAAGTTGTGTTATCTCTTATAATTATCATTACATGTATCATCAAATGTAGTTTAAGCAAGATTAGGAGTACATTGCCCTCAATCATTTATCGACTAGTGACATGGGTATTACAATACTAGTGTGTGTATCATCTAAGTCTATTAACTTTAAGATATTTTAAAAACCAATGATGGTAATTTTGTACCATCTCTATTGGAAATAAACTGTTTTTCTTTTTTTTCTTTTTTTTTTGAACGTAGGCTAACGTATGTAAAACGCATGAAATGAGGCTTTTCGTCAATATAACCTCTACAAAGAGTTTGCTAGATCGTAAAAACTGCAGCGTCCACTTTTAATTCTCATATTAAAGACTTTAATTGATGATCTGTTTAGGTTTTTTAAAACCAGGAGAAGACATGGGCTGTTTCGTGCTTTTAAATAGTTTTGAAATCATGAACTTCACGATGTACCAATTTCCATTCAAATATTGACCATAAGCCGAGTTTGCACTGCATTTTACTTTTGAATACAATTTGACAGTGTTTAAATCAGTTTGCATTGAGGCATAATCATGAAGCTTTGATGTGTAACATTGCAATATGTACGTGCATGTTGTGTGAATTATTTGGGTTCACTTGTAGTAAAAAATGTGAGTGTAACATAGAACAAACTTTTTTTTTGATGAACCAAATTACACAATTTTATTATATGTTAGCTTATTTCCTCAAGTAAAAAATTCATTCATTTTTTTATAATATATTTCAGAATTATTGGCGGCTACTTTTTATATGGTGACGTGTTAGAATTATTGAGAGTGGCTGTGTTGAGATGCTGTTCTTCTTTCAGACATTTCCTTCACCGATTTTATACTATCCAACTCATAAAGTTTAAAAAAACATCCAAAACATTTTCAAAGATATACAAACTGTAACCGTGAACGATTCAAAACTTTTTTGACGAAATGCAAACTGTTACCGTGGACGGTTAATTATAAGAGCTGTTCCTGTAAACGAATCAAAACGCAGTTAAAACATACAAGTTGTTGCTATAAACAATTGAAAACCTTTTTAAAGCAAATCAACTATACCTGTAAACGATTCAGAAACATTTTTGAAACGCACAAAATAAATTTTTGAGTTTCATAAGTCACTAGAATAACACACTTTAGATTTCAAGGCGTGTTTTTAATCTTCCTCCTGGCCTAATTTCGAATGACATTTGCTGTCATTTCACCGTCAATATCGCTCTTTTTACGTCCAGCGAGGCCATTATTCTCCAGAGTCAGCGAGTGTCTGACGTAGGAACGCTCTGCACTTCTGCGTCCGCCTCCGCACGTAATTATTGACATCAAGACGACGGTGGTGATGGTGCTCCCGTTCAAGTATTCCTTCACTTTCTATCGAAAGGGACGATTGGTAGTGACATAATCGGCGAAAACCTGCAATGAGAATTCAGAAATGACTGTTGTTGGAGAAAACAGAAGACCGCATAATGCGGATATTTGAGCATTTTACGCCTTGTTTTAATGGAGTGGGGGAACTTCCTCACGTCAATTGAGTTGTTGGAAAACGTGTGTGTGTTCGTAAAAAATGTGACTCTATAAAGATCATCATCTGAACAGAGAAGATAAATACTCTGATTCTATCATTAAAAGGTTACAGAAAACTTTGAAAAATATGACAGAATTGTTTGATATTTAGTTGATATATATGATATACGTACCAAATGGTATTCTTATCTTCTTGGCTTCTGAAACTTTTGGCTTCAAGTTTTAAGAAAAAAAGTTAACGGAATCGTAACTAGCAGCACTGTGGAAGAGCGAGACACACGTCACTCTGAAGCAGTGTTTTGCAAGGGCGATTGAAAACCATCGATGCAGCTCGGATGTCACAAGATTCTTGATTGTCTCAAGCGAAGGAAGAAGTCGGCGTCAAGAGAACGAAATTGGGCGGTGTCGATGTGTTCATCGAGGAAATTTGCCTCATCCTATTGTGAGTCAAAGCTTGCAGAGAAATTTTGACGTGTTTTTTCAGGATGTGTGGTAATGGTGCGCACAGCGTGTGTTGCTGCGAGGGGTAGGGCTTTCTGCTCGTGTTTTTAGCTGTGCTAACTTTACGTTAAAATTAGGAAGGTAGATGGAAAATTTAGGTCGGGGAAAAGAGTGGAATTATTGAACAAAATGCGCGTTCATCACTAGTGCATTTGACGATGTGTGTGTCATCTTTTCATCATTACATCAAACTTACTACATTTCAAAATTGAAGAGTGCGATTAATTTTATTTTTACATCCCGCGTGTAATATACTATCAGAAAACTTAAAATTAATTGAGGAAATATGTGTTACATGCGTTAAATTGCAGGTAATTCATTCAATGGTTGTCGTCTTGAGACGAATGTATGGTATGTTTCGGCTCTTCATTTCTCTGTTTCTTTCAACATTAATTTTACGTGCCCTGAAAAAGCTTGAAAATTAATACACTGTCCAAGGCACAGTAGCCAACTTCAAGAAATAATTCCTAGTGTGTGCTTTTTGTATAGCCATTAGTAACATTGCAGTTGATTGATATTTTAGTACACTTACTTTTTATAATTATTTAAATCTCAGGGAAGAGATAGAACTGTTTCCGGAACAGCTGCCCTTCACTACCAGCAAAATAATTTCGACACTTCCCTGCTTCCACGGGTCGAATACATTCAGTTAATAAATGCAGTCACGAATTTTTATTCAACAAACATGCATTGTTTGCATCCGATTAACCCAAAAGATTAAAGGTTTACAAGATTTAAAAGGTTTATCTACAACAAGCATGTACAATAATGTACATAGTATCAAGTGAAACATGGGAATATGATTAACATAAAAAAACAACCATTCTAGCAATATGCGTCAAATTAGCTACGAGGCTTCTATGGCAACCTATCAAGAGATGAACAAATTCCGTAGGATAATATGGTAAATGAGGTACATAATCTCATGTATTTATGCGTATAACTTAGAGTGAATTTAGCATGTTAGGCAAATATGCCATTATCAATCTGAAAGAAAGTACTGCTTGAGATCCTGGTCAATGTTTTCTCGTCGCACGCAAGGTAACTTGACGGAGCCAGAATAGTTACAGGATTGCACTCCTCACCTTCACCTCCCTCAGCTGCCAAAACTCCCTCCTATGCCAAATTCAATTCAGGAACTGATTTCAGCCTTCATTTAATTCTGGTTGTACTGAAATCTGGTAGTACTGAATTTAGGTAGTACTAAAATCTGGTAGTAGTGCATTCGAGTAGTACTGAATTCTGGTAGTACCAATTTCAGCCATAACTTAATTCTGGTAGCTCTGAATTTGAATAGCACTGAATTCGAGTAGTCCTGAATTTGGGCATCACGGAATTCAGACCACACTGAATTTAGGTATCACTTGAGAATGGCAATTCTGAATTCAGGCAGCATTGAATTGAGGCAACACTCAATTCAAGCAACTCTGAATTCAGGCAGCACGTATTAAATTAGAACGAGATTCAGGCATGATAAAAAATTCAGGGTTCAATACAGGCTGGCAGTATTGAATATGGTAAAAAACCTTCACAATTTACTCAACTTGCATACAATGCTTTTTAAATAGTGAAAAATTAAATGCATCAATCTCAGACCTTTCCGTATTATTATTATGAAATCTTTTGTTCTGTATTATTTCTATTTATTACTCAGAGCCATCACAACCACCCACTGAGTTACATGCTGAGACATCGCAATACGTACTCGTAGTATGACACACTGCTCAGTGACCGATACAATGTTCTAGCCGTCGGCGTAATGAACCGATGCATTTGTTTATTTATTTCATTTTTATCTGATTTTTAATTGACATTCCTCTAGTATTTAGTTCTTTCGTTGCTCCTGTTCTCATTCCGCTTGTTTATGTTGATTTTATATTACTCCTTGGATTGCTTTTTCCGACTGTTTTGGACTCATTTGATATTTCTGCAGTTTTTCCTTTATATTTTTATACTATAGATTTTTCAGATGCTCAAAATTAGTTCTTGTTTCGTGTCTTGCTATCGTCCTTAAAACTTTGACTGCGACGTGAGCCATATTTGGTCACTGAGGGAATTTCGGAGTTTCCATTACGCTGCTGACCAACCAGTAGACGCCCACTCAATTAAAAAAATCTTTACTCGAAAACTAAATGAAAACATGATCCAGTTATTATTTGGTATTTTCAACATTGCTAACTATAATTGACTTTAAATTTAAATGAAATGTTAAACTTCAGTTTTCCCTGCCGTAGTTAAAGTGTTAAATAATAATCTAGTTTTATCTGCGTCAAAGCTCTCTCCGTAATCTAGCTTGTCTTTTATCGCTGAAATTATCCAAGCGTTACATGTGCCTTGACTGTAAGTGAGCATATCATCTACTCTGTGCCTGTTAGGGTGATTTTTCTGACAACGAATGGGAAATTTTCATTCCTTTGACGACACTTGTTCTCGTTTTGGGTATCAAGTTTGTTCCATAATTTCGCTATTTATTTTTAATTAGAATCAGGCGCTATAAGAAAATTAGAACGTGAAAAGTGTGGTTGTATTGAGCGAAACATAGTGGTGAAAAGTGCTAGAAACACGTCCCAGGAATTTTTTATGTTATATCAATATAAGTTCAGTCATAGTTAAAATATAATCTAACCATGCAGTCCCTGAGAGTAACAACTTTCTTGTGTCTTATTCATGATTTTGCGGACTATAAAGAACCACTTCGTGCTACAGTCACAATTCAGTCACGCGAACGCATGCCGGAGTAGAGTGCCGCGGCCGCTACCGCAAACGTAAAGCTTAAGCTCAAGTTTCATTGACACCATTTCCCAGAGCAACACCCAGCCGTGTACACCACGCACGGAGTAATCTAGCTGTAGAAATCAAATCGAGACTACCATTGCAACATTTTACGCTACGGAAAGCTTTTTGTATGGAAACTCAGAGCCACGGAGAGCGAAATCCATTCGAATTTCTCAAGCGAGCTGGCAGAACGTGATCTTGAAGTCGTGCCGGTCCATTTCCTATATTCATCGACGCATGCACATTATTCTACCAAAGCGTACGTACTCGAGCGTGAGGCGACAATCTTGATGTAATTTTTTTAATGCAGTTCAATGTTTAAATGCATGGCAAGCACTGCGAACGGCGTTAGCGATAATTTTGATAATACTGAATTTAATTTTGTAACTTTTTCTGATGGTATTGTTGGGGGTTAGATCCCAGTTCCTTTTCAGTGCATGAGTTTTTTCATATTTTGAGTTTTCACGAATTTTACGCAAGCTTGAAAATAGTAACTATTACTTATTGCCCAATTAGCCAACTAGATATATTGATGAATGTTACTGTGAGTTGCGAAGTGATCGCACAGAGAGTTAATATCATACTCAAAGTTTTCGAGCGAACTAAGTAAAGGCACAAAAAATTTCAAATTCACAAATAAGAAATGTTTCTTTTGAAACTAGAATCATCTATACAAATGTTTTTTGACGTTGGTGATAGTTACATTCGTTTTTTCTGTTACAATTTCTAGTTTAATTTCTAGTAGTTAGAAATTTATTGTTGTATATAATAAAATTTCTAGTAGCTAAGTTGTAGCCTAAACCATGTGCACGAAACTTGCAAAATTTTACAGCATTTTCCGTCAATTTTTCTTTTCAGTTTTTCTTTCTATTTTTGCCTTGGGCGAACCAAATAAAGTTGTGCTAGTAAATCATTAATAACGAACACACATTTGGTAAAATGTTTCACCAAGAAACTTCAACTTCTTCGAACTGTGATCAGTTCTCTTATTCCTAACATGCATTCCACGAATGCATATTCTTTTTTTTCCAGCAAGACAAATGACTGTTGTCTGTGATCCGTCATATTTAAGTAAGAAATAAATTTTCTATTTTGAACGGATATCGTTGCCTTGAGTGGCGGCATTTCTCCATTAGGGATTTGCGTGCCTAGGTCACACTCGGTACCAACTCACCGTTATGGAGACGCCGCTTCTGCTCAGGGGGTCTGAGCGAACGACCTTCTGCGTGCCGAGACTCTTCCTTTTGTCGCGAATGAAACGCTGAAATTTGCAGCGCTGAACGATTTTACCGTTATGACCAACTCTGAGTCTCTATTTCCCATGCAGTTGTTGGAAACTTTGATGCTTGAAACTAAGCGGCAAAAACTGAAAAATCAGCTGTACAGATATTTTATTTCCCAATTTATGGTTTTGCAACATGCTACCCTAGAATTACTTGTAACATAATTGTTTTTTTTTTATAAGTTTTTGTTCGAAATACCTTCTTCAATAGAGCGAGACTTTAGCTACTTGTGGAAGATTTTCGCTTCTCAGTTAAATTTGTAAATAAGGGTAAATCTCCGATAGTTTATCTTTTTGACACCATTGGGAGTATATTGGAGGTTTTAGGGTACAGTTAAAGTGTTGGAATCAAGAAAGTGTCTACAATTGTTTATGAACTTAAGCTTACCTACGCCGTACCAAAGGATTCCAACTTAGTAAATTCCTTAGCTTACTTATTCTATCCTTGTAAATCCTAACGTTGCCTGTCTGCACCTATCCTAGCACCCATCTCCATCCTACCTCATTCTAACATTTTGTAACCTATCCAAACTGTCCCAACTTACCCTAATCTAAACACGTGGATAATTGAAAAAATTCACGCTTGATTTTTCGATTTTGAAAAATTTTCAAAAAATTCATTCTCCAGACATATTTATGGTTTATTGGATGAAGCATTTGAACGGAAACTTTTTTCAAGCAAATATTTAAGATTGATGTTAAAGTAACAAGTTGCAAGACCAAAAATCATAGCCAGTTGCAAAACCTGGAAGTTGAATTGTCTTTTGCGAGGTAATTTGGACAAAAAAATGAAAGAAAACATTCGGCGCATTGCATTTTGTCTAATTCTTTATCGTATCTATGACGCAGATTTCTTCCACAGGGTGAATAAATTTCTCTATGTGAAGTTAGTAGAAGGATAATTTTTGAGTATGTGATTACCGAGAGCGTGGCGCACTGAGATAGATATACGGATGGGCGTATGTACTAAGTGGATAGGTAACAGCGCTGCTATAAACAGATGCTTTTGGGCCAGGGATTCTGAAGTTACATAACTCGTAACGTAGATAGTTTCACATCTTATCGATTAACGTAAATTATCAAGGAATGTACAAAATAACACGTTTGATTACTATAATTAAACTTATAAAGTTACACAGGAGAGAGCAGGGTTGGGGTTATTGCATCATGTGATGATGGGTGGGAGATTACTATTTGTGTCATTAAATAGAGCGCTATTTAATCGCTATTTTATTTTCCATGCTTTACTTCGGAGTCTGTTCCTATCTTTCGATTTCAGGCCTCTTTACCATTGGACCCATAATACTTTTATTTGTGTTAGATGACATCAATGATTAGAGGGTTAGATATCAATTTAGCTAGTATCTTACTTCTAGCTTTACACAAGCGTGTGGTGAAATGAATTCGCAAATTTTCTATTTTTGAGTTTACATACGAACGTGTTTGAAGACGCACTTTGATTTAAAATTCTATGATGTTGTGAAACAATGTTCGGACAAGCAACAATAACGTCTACATCATGCAAATCAAAACAGTCAAATTAAAATTTTTGAATCTTTCTTATAACAAAATTAACAGCAAGCGTAAAGTTATTCAAGCTAGAATCAACTTTTTTTAATGTCTTACTCTGGGAACGCAAATAGTTGAGAAACATTAACTTCAAAAATTGGTTTTAAATAATAAATACCAAATGATATTTCGTCATGTTAACCCATGCTTCTGCCCGTTTCCTAAGTGCATGTCATTTTTGTCCATTTTTATGATTTATGTCTACATTTTCAAATTAAGTATTTTACTGATGTACGTTAATAGCAACGAGGCTGTAATGTAATAGAAAACAAACCTAAAATATTAAAATCAACCTTGAGTTGAATAAACTAAAGTTACCATGCAAATCAGCAAAAACAATTCAAGGTAATCATAACTTCCTGCGGTTAAACCCCATCTAAATAAAGGTTCCCGGAAACGTCCTCCATGCCACGTTTCCGTCAACGGAGGGAGGCACCGAGGCAGTATTTATTGACCAACAAACACAACAGGCTCTCCAAGACCTCGAAATGTGCCGGCCATCTCCTCGCGGCATTCCAGCCTCGACGGGAGTTGAGAGGTGACGATAACATATCCTCTAATCATCAGAACGTTGGCGGCTGTTGATAAACAAAATAGTTAACAAATTTCCTGTCAATAAACTAAAAGATATCAAGAAAGAAATTAGTTTACATGATGACTACCAGCATAAGTTTAAATTTATCACATTTAAAGACTAACAGCTACCTCTATGTATTTACTCTATGAGTTTTAAGCTAATCAAGATAAAAAAATTAATACAACTCGCAATGAGAACCAATGGGTCTTTGAATGAATTTTAACAGGCAAAGGCAGTTAGGACACAATAAAATTATTTTTTTCACGGTTTTCCTCCCAGGAAATGCAGCTGCACCAACCGCACTTCTCGATCACCAACACAGTTACACGATATCACGCAAAATTTTATTTCTTTTTGCATGAGACTTGTCTTATAAATCTGAAATTTAAAAGGAAATTAGCACTCTTCAAAGGGTATAGGAAGGGCAATAAGCTGAGGTTGGTTAGGTGTGTCTACGCTATGGGGACTGGCGTCCTCAGTAGAGATACTGTTAGGTTACCTCAGCTATACATAGACCTTCAATACTGCTGTCTATCGGGCACACTTTGTTTCTTTCAGTTCTCATACCATTTTAGCACGAGACTATTTCCCTTGGTATCGTGCTGTTTGTATGGGCATGGCATTATGTTTAGGAACTCATATTGTGCATAGATTCCTGGTTTTATTTAGGTTATGCTAAATGGTCTCTTCTCTTCAAAATGTTGAGATTTTTTCTTTTGGCTAAGATTATAAAAGAGTAATAAAAGTTAATAGTCGAGTTAATCAATAGGATTTTAGGTTTTAACTTCTCAGAGGAATTTTGTCAAGAAAATTATTCGTGAATTTTTTATATTATGATATATCTGGAACTTCATTTGGATACTGTCAGATAGAGTACGTTAATTTAGAGTATGAAAAGAATGCCGACATCGTACAGTCCCAGAAATATTTGAAAATCCCGCCATTGCCTTACACAGAAGACAGCAGGACGCGGGGCTATGATGCAGGGACACTGCATTTTCACCAACACTCAGACGGAAACGTGGGAGCACCGACCACTTTGAATTTTGTGAAAAGTTTCGGGTTTTGCGAAAATACATTGCCACCTTTTTGTCACTAGAGTTTAAGAAAGTTAGTTAACTTCAAAGTTGGATGATTGTTTCAAAGAATTAAGCTCGCTTCTTTTGTCTCAACAAGCATGTGTGTGAGTACGCCCTCACTATGCTCATCGTGCTCACCGTGCTCACCGTGCTCACCGTGCTCACCGTGCTCATCGTGCTCACCGTGCAGCCATGGCCTCTGTGAGTTATAAAATTCAAGTAAAAATTTCGTTGAAGTTTGGATGAGCATAAAACAGTATTATCTCAATCCAACTTCCACTTCTATTCGAGAACTACCAAGCTACTAAATTCGAAAACGCAAGTTAGCAAGTCTCGTCATCATTATTCGTGCGTTGCATAAGGAGAACATGTCAATGAGCTGATGCTACTAATTTTAACCAGCGTGCACGATGCTAAAACCATGGAAATAAAAGACGTATATGCGTATGTTCCTAATTCGGTCATTCATTGCTGTTAGCAATATTTTAAATAAATTATTAAAAGATATCGAGATTCTACATCATTGCTTGCATTTATTCATTTTTTAAACCCCTTCTTAAAAAATTAAATGTCTTTAGATACAGATGAAACCTGAGGGCAGATTTTTAAATTAGCAATCTATGAAGAAATCTTCTCTGTTTTAAATACGTTCACCTTCAGAACTGGACAGGAATTTTTTAATTTTTTCGGACCAGATCATTTTATTTTTAAATTTCCGTAAAAATTTTTGGGAAAACTGGAGTTAGTTTGTTCCGATGAGGATGTCATTTACTCACTAAGCAATGGTACGGTCACACTTCAGTCTATTCAATGGCATAAATTGATGTTAAGCCTAAATTTTTTCGATGTTTAAAGCTTAAATAAAATTGCAAATAATTGAAATCGTTTTCATAAACACAACTGAATTCCGTACTTACACACATTCTGTACGATCAATAACTGACGCGTAGATGAAGGCATCAAGTATAAAATACAAACCATAAATTGATGTAGCGTACAATAATGGTGCTCTTCAGGTTTGAAAATTATCTTAGAGAACATATAGCTAGTTATCTTTGACAACTCGTTCAGGACAAGTAGCTAATTATCTTTGACAACTCGTTCAGAACAAGTAGCTAATTATCTTAACCTGTTCTGAATATGTAGTTAATTATCTTAGAAACCTGTGAAAAAGTGTAGCTAATTATCTTAGATAACCTTCAAAGAATATGTTTTTAATTTTCTTAGATAACCTGTGCAGAATATGTAGTTAAAATATTCGGGTGGACATGTTTAGAAACGTAAATTTGTAAAATCAAGTTCAGGGCTAAAAATTCACATACTGTGCCTCATACGCGTAGACCAATTACAGAAACACAATGGCAAACTTTTATAGAAATTAAGATTCCAGTGCTGCTCTACTTTTGAAGAATGCTAATAGCAGTGAATCTCTAAATATTTAACAGGTTAAGTGCACAGCGTACTTGCAGACTTATATTTAGATCATTCAAGTGACTCTCTGTAGTGCACGTCGTCATGGAGGAATAGTTTAAGCTAAATATTATTGAAACATAAAAAATAATACTAAATAATAACAGTCTACGTTCAATATTATTTATGCAATTAATATCAAATACTAACAAATATTGTTGATTAATAACAGTTTACACTAAATATTAGGAACTATATATGAAACGTCAGTCTTGAAGTAAACTGCAGAGTCGACTTCGTTGTCATTGCCCAAGATAGGATGTTGAAGGATCAATCACTTGAATGCCTTCACAAATACATCGGAACGCGAAGGAGGCCTGCATGCGCAATGTGTTGCTTGTTTTGATGTATAACAATGTGATACTTATCACATTGTTTTACTTGTAGTAATGTACTACTTTTTTGTCCTACATTATTACAATGAGCTGCTTGTTGTATTATGTTACTTTTTTATCTCACATCATTACAGTGCGTTGTTTGTTGTATTGTGTTACTTATTTATCTTACATCACTACAGTGCGTTGTTTGTTGTATTATGTTACTTATATTATCTTACATTACTACAATGCGTTGCTTATTCTATTATGTTACTTATGTTTCTTTACTTAACTCAATGAGA
Organism: Platorchestia sp. MABIK; assembly: GCA_014220935.1. Classification (NCBI taxonomy): domain Eukaryota; kingdom Metazoa; phylum Arthropoda; class Malacostraca; order Amphipoda; family Talitridae; genus Platorchestia; species Platorchestia sp. MABIK. Next base: position 70,552 of record JACJUY010000403.1, read on the forward strand.
GAAAGAAATTCTGCCACTTCTACGCCATGCAAAAACAAGTAAGAAAAAGTCTCGTACACAATGAATGGGAGATAGACTGATTTACTATACTCGAAGAATTGCATCACTTTTTAACAGAGAATTTTAATGACACTATGTGGATTGAGGCTCGAGCGTACAGAACATTTGCGGCCTCTTTTGCGTCAGCAGCTCTACATAGTTGCCCGATTGGCAGCCCATGAACTACTTGCGTGTTTTTTATTATGGATTGGAATAGAGGAAACATTGTGCTTCAGTAAAAACAGAGAACAAAAATAAAGAGATGAATGACACATTGTTGGAGGAAAGGAAAACTGTTTTGACGAAAAATATGTATTTCTAGTTTTCTGCTTGTCACTTTGGAATTCATCAAATGGCCAACAAGTATCTTTTATCTAGCCACCGCCGCAAATTCTTTGAAGTGTTGATTAAATGGCCTAATAATGCATGTTATATTTACTCTTTTCAAGTTTTTGCTGATTACGTGAGGAAGAATATCAGATTCAATTCATTTATAATCATATAATCGCAGAGGCATTTCAACTGTGTGATCGGAGAGCGTATTAAAGTACAATATTTGATAAGTAAATGCTGACGAAGACATTTTAGCATTGAAAATACTTACTACTTAACGCACGTGAACGTTTACAGTATTCACCGAACACCCTGAGTACAAACTTCACTCACAGATCATTTTTAATAAAAATGTAAACCTCAGAGCTATTTTTATTAAAAACGTTAACCTCAGTGCTTTGAAGGAAGGAACATGTCGTGCTTAATGAAACCCTAAAGCAGAAGACAATAAGTTTCAAAACAGCTTTTTTGATTGTGTATGTGCATGCTAACCCGCCGCTCATTTATCGCAGATAATTTTCCTACCTCGAGACATGGAAATATTTATGGCTTCCCGCTTGTCGTATGCTGATTCGAACCTGGAAATGACATTCAAAATCTAACGGCTTGCCTCGCCAAGCCGGACAGCTTTTACGCAATCTTTTCGTCTTCCCTTGCAGCCAAACTCGTGAGTGAAACGCCTTCCTTTGTAGACTTGCCTCTCGATGCAGGGCTCGCGTGTAAACGTCCGTGTGGATCTTTGTGCATGGCAAATCAATGGATGCGTTTAAAGATTTTTGGGAGAGCTTCCCTTCTGTGAAGAAAGGGGTAACGGGCAGCGCTATTGACATGACTGCACGAGCGACGTGAGTAACGCTGAATCTATGTGTGCAGGACACAAAACGTGCTGATATTTGGATGAAAAGTGATGGAAAAGTTTCAGATCGTAAAAATCTGCCTTAAAGTGAAATATTACAATAGGAACCGTAATTCTGAAACGTTCTCACGTTCTTAGAACGGTGAAGATGTTCCTGACTGAATTTTTGTGACAAATAACAGAACGCAGCTCTTAATCTTTGATCTCAACTCACTGAAAAGGGCAAAAGCTTCTCAATATAAATAAAGTCCTCTTTTAGAAACGACTCGGGCTTTACAGCATGAGTACATGCACTTCAGTAAACTACGCTGCTTGTTTACGCCAGCACTACAGAGGAACGTCTTCCTTGTAGGAAAGAGGAATCCAGTTTCCTGGATTCGTTCCAGGCCAGCGTTGCTATCTCCATCACGTTGTACTTCTATCTTGTCGATAATTAGAAGCAGGTCTACGAAGATATTTGCTATTTTTAAACAGAATTACTTCACACATGCATGACTCTGGGCCTAATTCAGGTTAAAAAAATAGCAAACATCTTCGTACACCTGCTGTTAAATTTCGATCAGATACAAGTACAATGTCATGGAGGCCTCAAAGTTAGTTAAGGTCTCCATGATGATTTTTTATTTACCAACGCTCTAGTGAATGCGTCTTCGTTACGTAAAAAAACAACGTTGCCGCTCCACAAGTTTTTCACTGTTTGACGTCGTGAAAAAGAAGAATGCATCAATGAAAATGTTTACTAGATCATTGAAAATCGCCACTGGTATCTTAATATAGGTGTAGTTTTAGAAAAATGGTGTGTACGAATCAAACCTCTTCCAAACTCGAGAATAAAGAATACTAGCTAAATGGCAAATGAGAGTAGAGAAATTGACATGCAGTTAAAAAGGCTGGGCAGAAAAATTTTGAACACTCTGTCGACTAGGAATGAGGGTTTTATTCACTGAGGTTCCTTATTTGCACCGGGAACGAAAATCATGAAAGCACACAAAAAAGAAAAAAATGCATACTAACGATTTAGGCCTTCCTAACTGCATTAACTAATGAACGTAGAGACATGTAAAATGAGCACATTTTCCAAGATGTCACCATTCAGGCTGAGACAAACGTAGCGCTACTATCAGAGAAACATAAAATCATGCATTTAATTTACACTGCCCAGCTTACGGCATCGTTGAGAGCTAATAAGCCATTGGATGAACGGCGATGTCACGCGTTATCTGAGCCTATCAGGCGCAGCTCGCAACACCCCCGTGCGTTGCCCGCACAGCAGTGAGGTGTTGCAATTGCATAGCGCACGATAAAGTCATGGTTAAGTTAGCTGCTCGGTGGCGTTGCGCAACTCGCGGTGATTGGGCAGAATTAGCAAGTGGCAATATGGCTCCAGTTACACAAGTGTTACGCTCCTATCCGCTCCTATGCGTGTTCAAGTAGCTATTTTATCATTGGTGTCTAAATATCTGTGACACTCTTCAGGAAGTATGTATGGAGAAGTATAGGTGATGGTCATGCTTATGTCAATGAGGTAATAAGGCTGTCTTGATGTTGCAAGTAGAGGTTAATGAGGTTTTATAGCGTTTAAATTCCTTATTAGCGAATCTGAATAGAACGGTGTCAAAATTGCTACAGAGAGTCCATAGAAGTTTAACTCCGGCGGTTTGGTCCAGAAAGGATGTTAAAATCATCTCGCGCAGCTCAGAGAAAGTTTTACGTGTAGAGAAATTTTATGTACATTAACAAACTAACTTATCTTACTGGTTTATTGATTTTTTTAGCTCCGAAAAAATTTGGGTTTGATGAAACAACTCTGAAATGCGATCTGCAGATTTCGTCGCTGTGACTAACCTCTGAAATTTATTCGAGTCTTTATTCCGAAATGAAATTCTGGCTTCTTACATACCTGAAAACTTAGCATTAAAATATCGACATGTTGCTGGAGAAACAAATGTTGAATGTCAAGAAAACGAGAACACATGATAGAAATACCAAGGGGAGTTAAAAAATAAAATTACACCAAAGAAGCGGAACAAAAAAAAACTAGCCTAAAAAGTCAACAACTATAAAAGCATAATAGGTAAAAGCGTGAATATTCATTGCATAAAAGTTTTAGAAATAGAGTGAGATGAGAGAATCTCAGCGTACATCTGAAGCTTAGCTAGAATCAGTTATGCACACGAGCTGGAGTACTTGACGAAGATTAAATTAGGGTTCATTTTAAGAATATTCTAACAGAATATGGAAATTTTACTGAACCGTGTTATCTCACAGTGGTAATCTTCCTCGAACGATCTAAGGTTTGGATGTATCTTTACGAGTGGCTGTGTTGAAGCAGAGGCGTGTTATTTTCTGCGTTCAGTGTTTTTACGGAAATCTGGCTCAGTTTCCAGAAGTTCTAGGCCGAGAGATCGCAAGAGATTAGAGAGTCGAAATATTTCGTCTAAGTGTTTTTGAGCGCAATCTGTGCCTGGAGCAAAATTTGAGGAAAACAAGGCGAGAAATGTCAACTCAATAACGAAAAATTAAAGCTTTAATGCCTTTCGTAAAAAGTATCAGTTAACCTATAGCTGTGGTTGGAATATGGATCAAAAATACAGAAGGTTATTGTTTGAAATAGTTGATAAGAACGTTAAAAATTTTATACCTGTGGAACTATTAATTAATTTGGTAAGAATGTTTCATCTACTTAAAGATGCATTTCAAGTGCTAGGCACCACAGAAATAATGCAACAGAACCTCATTATTATCAAAGTAATTCGTAAAAATTCCAGGTAGGTACAATATTATCAACAGTTATATGGCATTATACTCGTATTTCTTATAAAAATGTTGGCTGAAACATGGGCGTGAATAACAACAAAAAAATGTGCAAGTTAACATTAAAAAGCACCCCACAAAACACCAATAATTACATAGAAACTGAAGATCTTTATTTATCATTATAACCAGAGACGCTGCTCAGCAAATAATAAAAAATCATTGGGCGATTTTACGCCCTCATTTAAGTCTTTTGAAATTTGAGATAAGATCAAATGAACCTGACCTTTCGAACTTCGCTACAGTTCTTTTATCATGAAATAAACTTGGCCGCATTCACGGTGCAGTGCAATGCTGATAAACCAGGAGTAGTGACGCAATACTGATAAACTGAAGAGTCGTGGCGCAATGCTAGAGATGGCATTGCGTGCGTGGCGGTGCAGGGGTGACACGAGGGAAGAGCGCAGAGTAGCCATTCGTGATGGATCGTAAAACTCTGTAATGAGCCATGAATAGCGCATTATAAAAGAACCGTATCAGCTTAGAATTAACGGGAGTCGGATTTTAAGCGATGAATATCGGATTATAAAAGATCAGTATCAGCTTATAATAAACGAATATCGGATTTTAAGTGATGAGTATTGGAGAATAGAAAAACAGTTTCAGCTTATAAAAAACATCTATCATAATTTTAGGGATTAATAATTGATTGAAAAAGAACAGTGTGAGCTTATAAAAAGAAAACGTCGTTCTTTAAGGGATGAACATAGGATTGTAAAAGAACAGTATCAGCTTAAGGGACAAAGTGCGGATTATAAAAGAACAGCATTAGCTGTAAGAACCATATATCGGATTTTAGGTGAGGAATATTGGAACATTAAATGACATTATCAGTTTATAATAAACGCTTATAGGATTTTAAGGAATGAATATTGGAATAAAAAATATGAACACCGGAATATGAGATGCGTATAGGACTTAATGAATAGTGGGTTGTAAAAGATAAGTATCGGAACATCGAAGATGTATGTACATCAAATTTTAAGAGATAGATTTTGGACTGTTAGAAAAAATATCAGATATCATGACATGAATTTTTGATTATTAGGGGCGATCATCGAATTTAAGGAAAGAAACAATAACGAATATCGAAGAATGTCGCGTAATGCAGAAGAATATTGCATAATAATAACGATCATTTAGATATGGTGAACAAATACTAACAAGAATTTTAACTGAAAAACTTTCCGTGTTCAGTAAGATGAAAAGGTTCAGTAATGGAGAAAATAAAACTTGAAATCGAAACTACGTTGACCTTCATCTTTGCTCAAGTTATGTGTTATCAAAACCACAACATTGAGGCAATTCCAGTATTAACCTTAACGAATAAACCTGAGCAGGATTTCAAAAAATGTGAACCCTCAACGCGGCAAATCAGTGATATTTGTTATTTGTAACAACGATCAAATAATGAAAATGAAATTGTGTAAGTCTCCCAATGGTAAAGAAAGTTGAAGTTTAAAATGAAATTTGTGCAGTTGTGTTTGACAAGGTGTCATTTGGTCTGCATTTAAACTGAATGTTTTGAATGCTAATATTGGATCCACAGCGATGCTGATCATGGATAATAATGCTCCTCACGAGGAAAAATAATATCATTATCGTATTACAGTTAATGATGATACCACGATCACTGCGTCTTTGACGATGATGATGTTCCAAGTTTACACCACAGACTGTGATGATTGTGTAAGTACTGCATCGCAGGTGCAGATGATATTTATTTAGTCAAGAAAAACAAAATCGAGTCGGAGCAGTTGTGAATGAGCCATTTTTACTCGCAGTAAAAAGGAGAATTGTTGGTCAAATGTATCAAACAATGATTAAACAACACCACGGTTGAATGTTCACAAAAGATGATGCACTTTTTTGAAAAATTACGCACTCTAGAACCGAAAAAAATAAAGGTTATGACTTTGGTTGATGCGGCGTTTAATTTTCGCTAAACAAAAATCCTGGAAGTTTTTTCTTCATGATTGCGTGCTACAAATTTTGTCTTGGACTGCAGTTTACCACAAACGATCACATGGAAGAAAGAATCACAGTTACGATGCATAAATCACAACAGTTTTCTAGTGAACGATGTATTCTGGTTATGGAAGAAAACAACGCAAGCGAGTTCTTCGCCTAGGAAGATACTTCACAAAGCCTACACTTGTCGAGGCCTATGAAACCAACGAATCGAAATGCGTTTTCAAAGTTTTACGTTGGTTTTGGCGCAATGAGCCAACAATTGCAGAAAGCTTCCGTTGCTTTGTTCTGCTGAGCAGAGCAGCTTCTGGAGCTGGGGACCCGAGCGTGCTGCTATCGTAAACAATGGCGATCTGAACGAATTTCGTAATTTCGAACGTGGTTGCGCTTCGAGAACGTGGTCTTGAAGTGCGTGTGCGCGCGCCAAGAAAACGTGCAACAGTACGAGTGTTGAATGCGCCTGGTAAATGAATCATTTTGAACTCACTGAGGTTGTCAGTGGGGTCACTGCATGAGCGCTGTTTTCTAAGGAATGCAGATAAAATTGAAAATTCTCTCAAAGTTTAATTAATTTTCATTAATTAAATTTTTGACTTGACTTATATTTCCAAAGGCATGCAAGCCCGCAGTGATTTCTTATCCAATGCATAATAACTTCGGCAGAGCCAACAGGCTCGAGCAGAACTCAAACTACCTGCTCGCTTACCCTTAGCAACGCCTTTAAATTACGTTAAGTTTTTCATGCTATTTTTTTCGGTGACCTGACGCATTACTCCGACCTGCGCTGACTGAGGAATCGAACTTGGGCAAGGGCAGGGCTCGGCCCTTACCGTTCATTTATGACCATACTCCAAATATCGTGGTTCATTTTAGATGGCGTACTCCAAAGGATCACTGTTCATTTATGACATTACTCCAAAGGATCATGGTTCATTTTAAATGGTCATACTCAAAAGGATCACCGTTCATTTGACCATACTCCAAAGGACCACGGTTGATTTTAAATGGTCATACTCAAAAGGATCACTGTTCATTTATGACCATACTCCAAAGGATCATGGTTCATTTTAGATGGTCATACTCCAAAGGATCACCGTTCATTTATGACCATACTCCAAAGGATCATGGTTCATTTCAGATGATCATACACCACAGGATCACTATTCATTTTAGATGGCCAATGAGTAGCAGTGGTCTGTATCTCACGCCCAATGCACTTGCAGCGATATTTCTGAGAATCTTCCAGTTCAACAAATGCTTACATTGAGAGCATCTAGAGGAGTGTAATGTAAAAAGCCGCATCTTTAATGCTGTAGGTGAGCATTGGTCTGACCCGACAAGTGTTACGACATCATAGCTTCATGTACGTTCCCTACACAATGGAATTCGGAACACCGCGTAAGGAACAACAGAAAGCTCGATGCAAACAGCGAGAGAACGTAGTACTGCTAGCGCAATAAAACACGAAAGAAGAGCAACTGCAATGGTTGGTATCTGTAACGTCGAGAACTAAACTTAGGAAAAATTATACTCTTAGCAGAAACTGCTGCTCTAATACTTTCCTAATAACTGCAAACAAATTTAATGATCGCCAGCACCTCTAACTACAAGAAACTAAAACAATTGGAACGATAACATAGAGATGTAGTGGTATAAATTAATCGAGGCGAGGCAAACTGTTATTTATATATATGCAGTTGCTAAAGAAACTGTACGCAACTTTTATACTAAAAAACAACTGTCTGCAAAAATGGTTTGAGCAGTAGCGAGCAACGAAAACAGTCAACACCTGCTCCAACGGCAGACAGCTAGCTACATGTACAGCGAAAAGGGTGAACTTCTGCAAACAGCTGAAAAATCAGAATGCTGTAATCACAGCTAGCAACTGGAACATCAGAAGGCTGATATGACTGCAGATAACTGATAGAGCTGAACGTTGGAGCCAAGTTAGTTGCTGAAAAATTAGAATGCTGGAAGGAGAGTAAACAATTGAGATGACGAAATAATGGCATAAAAGTACTCAGCTGAAACAGCAGAATTCTAGCGTAACAGCATTCTGCTGGAACTGCAGAATTCTAGAGTAACAGTAGCCAACTAGAACAGCATAATTCTAGAATAACAGCAATCAGTTGGAACAGCAGAATTCTAGAATAACAGTTATCAGTTGGAACAGCAGAATACTGGAATAACAGAAGTGAAATGAAACACCAGAATGCTGGAGTAAAAGCATTCAACTGGAAAAGCTGAAGGCTGGAATAGCCGCAGTCAACTGAACCACCAAAAATTCTGGTACGCGAGCAAGCAGCAAGCTAGAACAGCAGCAAACAGCCCTAGCAGCGTAAGTGTTGCAAGAAACATTGCGTCGAGCTCGGCGCTGTGTTCTGGAAGAGTAAGTCTTAGAAATGCCATCAGAGTTAATGAAGGCAGGCCTCTATCTGCTGCTCGATATGTGGGGCAGCCCGCGTCAGGTGAGGCAAATATCAGCGACGTGGCAGACCTGGCGCGGCGATTTGCCCTCCGTGCTTGGGGAATATGAGAAGGCATGTTACCCAAAGAGGTGAAGATAGAGTTAAAAGCATTGAGATAGAGAAATTCCACAGAAGAAGGAAAAATTGAAGTAAAAAGAAGAAAATAAAAGAGACAAACAAAGAAAAAGAAGGAGAAGAAGACGGAAGAAAATAATAAAAAAATAATTTTGTCGAAGTAAACGAGAGATTGAATTAAATATTCGATATGTCCCTTGATAAGCTTTCGTTGACATTTTTCTCGTGCACATCGTCGAGTTATATTCATTAAATTGCACGCTTATTGTAGAAAAGAGCCACGGTTTTAAAGACTTTATAGTTTCAATCAAACTATCATAGATTTTTAATTAGAATACTTATTTTTGGTCATTTGGCTAAGTAATTATTCAGCTTTCTGTTCTGCCTTTTTTTACACCATGATAAGGCACAAAATTGATCAGCCTTTGAACAAATCAAAAATTTTCTCACGAGCCAACTTATTGCCTAGATACAATAAGAGAAGTAAAAAATAGTTTTGATAAACAGTTTTAATCTTACAAACATTTCCTAGCAATATAATAAGCGTTTTAATTCTCATCAAACACTTATTTTCCTTTTAGAGTGATCAAGTCCAAGCACTTAAACAGAGCTTGTTTACATTTCTTGAAATGATTAAACACGTTATTTTAGCTAACTATATTACGTATCACGTACAGACAGCTATTAAGGTTAATTTAAAAATAGCTAACATGGAACAGCACCCTGGAGCCTCGCCTATCAATAAGCGTTGCTGGATCCAAATTCAGTCGTTGTTGCAAGAATGCATCTTCATTTCAAGTGTTGGCTTCTTCCGCTGTTTATACCCGTTCAGTTTTTTCTGTTTCACTCCAACACAAGCCGTTTGAATGAGCGCAATGTATTCATCATGTTTTACACGAAATTTGGGTGCTCTGAAAGGCCTCGCAAAAATCTGGTTCGACTCTTTGTTCTATAAATTCAGTAAAACTGCAACTCGATCCATTTTCATTTGGTAAATCAAAACACGTAAAAAAATCCTCACCCCTAACATAGGCCCAGCTGAAACACAATTTCCAAAATTTTATTGCTCCGCAAAACCATCCAATTTCTCAGGAGTTCTAAGTATTGGCTGTCACCCCTGAATAGTGTTTTAACTCAACAATTGAAAGCTCATGAGCTGCAACCTAGCGCATGGTCATCATGGCAGGAGAGGTTTAAACTGTATTTCGTTAAGTGAGCCATGAAGGTTTGACAGCAGAGTGAAATTAACGCACGAGAACGTTTGGAAGCTATTAAACGTACCTGTTAGAATTGAGTAAACTAAGTATACGACTGAGAGCTGAATAAGTGCGTGAGATTGCGCTTAAACGGTGCACGTGTGGTGAATAACCGGGGTACGTGTGAGTGACTAGAGTGCGTGTGAGTGACAGGAGTAGGTGTGAGTGACTGGAGGACGTGTGAGGGACTGGAGTACGCGTGAGTGACTGGAGTAGGTGTGAGGGACTGGAGTAGGTGTGAGGGACTGGAGGACGTGTGAGTGACTGGAGTAGGTGTGAGGGACTGGAGTAGGTGTGAGGGACTGGAGGACGTGTGAGTGACTGGAGTAGGTGTGAGGGACTGGAGGACGTGTGAGGGACTGGAGTACGCGTGAGTGACTGGAGTAGGTGTGAGGGACTGGAGTAGGTGTGAGTGACTGGAGTAGGTGTGAGGGACTGGAGGACGTGTGAGTGACTGGAGTACGCGTGAGTGACTGGAGTAGGTGTGAGGGACTGGAGTACGCGTGAGTGACTGGAGTAGGTGTGAGGGACTGGAGTACGTGTGAGTGACTGGAGTACGTGTGAGGGACTGGAGTACGTGTGAGGGACTGGAGTACGCGGGAGTGACTGGAGGACGTGTGAGTGACTGGAGTAGGTGTGAGTGACTGGAGTAGGTGTGAGGGACTGGAGTAGGTGTGAGGGACTGGAGTAGGTGTGAGGGACTGGAGTAGGTGTGAGTGACTGGAGTAGGTGTGAGGGACTGGAGGACGTGTGAGTGACTGGAGTACGTGTGAGTGACTGGAGTAGGTGTGAGTGACTGGAGAACGTGTAATTGGAGTACGTGTAGCTGGAGTACGTGAGAGTAGAGGTTACGCGTAAATAGTGTATGAGACAATGAACGGAGTACGTGGGAGTAAAAGATGCACCCCTGAGTGGCCTGAGTAAGCGTGAGTGATGCCTGCAGAGCTACAAGTAGCAGGCCGCCTAACCTACGTGAGCGCCGACAAAGCTATCAGGAAAAACTAAGTTCTTTTTTATTTTTAGCTCATGAACTTTTAGTAGTCCTAAAAAGATATACGGTGAATATTCGAGCTTGCATAAAATGCTCAAATTATCGCCAGGGTTCAGTTCATGCACTGGGGCTGACACTAAATTATCGCCAGGGTTCAGTTCATGCACTGGGGCGGACGCTAAATTATCGCCAGTGTTCAGTTCATGCACTGGGGCTGACACTAAATTATCGCCAGGGTTCAGTTCATGCACTGGGGCTGACACTAAATTATCGCCAGGGTTCAGTTCATGCACTGGGGCTG